>ML663012.1:7574767-7619848 GCA_007570785.1 Antilocapra americana
CTGGCGATTGATTAGACACATGACAATTAACATGCTTCAATGCCCTTCTCCCATCTCATCCCACCCTTACCCTCATCCACAAAGTCCACAAGTCTATTCTATACATCTGCGTTCCTTTTGTTGTCTCCCATGTTGGGTTCTCATTACTGTCTTTCTAAATTCCATATATATGCGTTAGTATACTGTATTGTTGTTTTTGCTTCTGGCTTACTTCACTCTGGATAATGGGCTCCAGTTTCGTCCATCTGAGTAGAATTGCTTCAAATGAATTTTTTTTAATGCTGAGTAATATTCCATTGTGTATATGTACCACAGCTTTCTTATCCATTCGTCAGTTGATGGGCATCTAAGTTGCTTCCATGTCCTGGCTATTGTAAACAATGCAGCGATGAACATTGGGGTACACGTGGCTCTTTCAATTCTGGTTTCCTCAGTGTGTATGCCCAGCAGTGGGATTGCTGGGTCATATGGCAGGTCTATTTGCAGCTTTTTAAGGAACCTCCACACTGTTTTCCATAGTGGCTGTACTAGTTTGCATTCCCACCAACAGTGTAAGAGGGTTCCCTTTTCTCCACATCCTCTCCAGCATTTATTGCTTGTAGACATTTTGATGGCAGCCATTCTGACTGGTGTAAAGTGGTACCTCATTGTGGTTTTGATTTGCATTTCTCTGATAATGAGTGATGTTGAGCATCTTTTCATGTGTTTGTTAGCCATTTTTATATCTTCTTTGGAGAAATGTCTGTTAAGTTCTTTGGCCCACTTTTTGATTGGGTTGTTTATTTTTCTAGAATGGAGCTGCAGGAGTTGTTTGTATATTTTTGAGATTGTTTGTCTGTTGCTTCATTGGCTATTATTTTCTCCCATTCTGAAGGCTGTCTTTTCACCTTGCTTATAGTTTCCTTTGTTGTGCAAAAGCTTTTAATTTTAATTAGGTCCCATTTGTTTATTCGTGTTTTTATTTCCAATATTCTGGGAGGTGGGTCATGGAGTATCCCGCTTTGGGTATGGCAGAGAGTGTTTTCCCAGGCAAAAAAACTGGAGTGGGTTGCCATTTCCTTCTCCAGGGAATCTTTCCACACCAGGGGTTGAACCCACATCTCCTGCATTGGCAGGTTAATTCTTTATTAACTTATTGAGCCACCTGAGAAGCAAGCCCATGGACTGTAGCACGCCAGGCTTCCCTGTCCATCACCAACTCCCAGAGATTACTCAAATTCATGTCCATTGAGTCAGTGATGCCATCCAACCATTTCTAAGTCTCTGTCATCCCCTTTTACTCCTGCCTTCAATCTTTCCCAGAATCAGGGTCTTTCCAAATGAGTCAGTTCTTTGCATCAGGTGGCCAAAGTGCTGGAGTTTCAGCTTCAGCATCAGTCCTTCCAATGAACATTCAGGATTGATTTCCTTTAGGACAGACTGATTGGATCTCCTTGTAGTCCAAGGGACTCTCAAAAGTCTTCTCTAACACCACAGTTCAAAAGCATCAGTTCTTTGGTGCTCAGCTTTCTTTATAGTCCAGCTCTCACATCCATACATGACTACTGGAAAAACCATAGCCTTGACTAGATGGACCTTTGTTGGCAAAGTAATGTCTCTGCTTTTTAATATACTGTTTAGGTTGGTCATAGCTTTTCTTCTAAGGAGTGTCTTTTAATTTCCTGGCTGCAATCACCATCTGAAATGATTTTGGAGCCCAAGAAAATAAAGTCTGACATTGTTTCCACTGTTTCTCCATATATTTGTCATGAAATGATGGGACCAGATGCCATGATTTTTGTTTCCTGAATGCTGAGCTTTAAGCCAACTTTTTCACTCTCCTCTTTCACTTTCATCAAGAGGCTCTTTAGTTCTTCACTTTCTGCCATAGGATGGTGTCATCTGCATATCTGAGGTTATTGATGTTTCTTCCGGCGATCTTGATTCCCGCTGGTGCTTCATCCAGCCTAGTGTTTCTCATGATGTACTCTGCATATAAGTTAAATAAGTAGGTGACAATATATAGCCTTGACGTACTCCTTTTCCTATTTGGAACCAGTCTGCTGTTCTATGTCCAGTTCTAACTGTTGCTTCCTGACCTGCATACAGGTTTCTCAAGAGGTGGTCTGGTATTCTTATCTCTTTTAGAATTTTCCACAGTTTATTGTGATCCACACAAAGGCTTTGGCATAGTCAATAAAGCAGAAATAGATGTTTTTCTGGAACTCTTACTTTTTTGATGATCCAGCAGATGTTGGCAATTTGATCTCTAGTTCCTCTCCCTTTTCTAAAACCAGCTTGAATGTCTGGAAGTTCATGGTTAACGTATTTTTGAAGCTTGGCTTGGAGAATTTTGAGCAACACTTTGCTAGCGTGTGAGATGAGTGCAATTGTGTGGTAGTTGGAGCATGCTTTGACATTGCCTTTCTTTGGGATTGGAATGAAAACTGACCTTTTCCAGTCCTGTGGACACTGCTGAGTTTTCTAAATTTGATGGCATATTGAGTGAAGCACTTTCACAGCATCATCTTTTAGGATTTGAAATAACTCAACTGGAATTCCATCACCTTCACTAGCTTTGTTCATAGTGATGCTTCCTAAGGCCCGCTTGACTTCACATTCTAGGCTGTCTGGCTCTAGGTGAGTGATCACACCATCGTGATTATCTGGGTCGTGAATATCTTTTTTTGTACAGTTCGTCTGTGTATTCTTGCCACTTCTTCTTAATATCTTCTGCTTCTGTTAGATGCATACCAATTCTGTCCTTTATTGAGCCCATCTTCACATGAAATATTCCCTTGGTCCTTTAAGTCCTAGAGAAAACATTCTTTTCTCCACATTTTCCCATAGTGACCAGCAGGTGTCTTCCTCACAGCTCCATACATTGTGCTGTGACTCTTGGGGTCGTGAGTGTGAGACTAGATATGATGCATTTCAGTTATAGTTTTCCAGGACTTATAACAGTGCTGGCACACAGTAGACATATTGTTATCGTGTGCCTCTTGTACAAAGTTCAATGGCAGAGCCACTTCTGCTGCCCAAACTCCAAACTCTCAAGCCTGGAGTTAAAGGTCCTGTAATAAAACTCACATATGCAATGTTTTCATGGTCATACTGAGTGTACATGTTCAAATGGACACAAGTAATTGTTATATTTACTCTGGCAAGACAATGCTGTTATTACTCCCAGTCTGCAGGTGTAGAGGCTGAGGTTCAGAGGTTTGTGTTAATTTCTTCAAAGTCAAAAGACATGTAAGTGATGAAGCTGGGAATCAAACTCAGGGCTCTCAAGAGGGCATCAATTGGAAGGGACTGATGGGATTACAGATCAACAGTTTCAAATACATTGGGAGGAGAGAGGCTTGTCCATCCTTGGTGGATGGCTGGAGATGTGGTGTAGAGCCTGTGGCTGACCTGTGGGTGACCATACAGTGGAGAGGAGGGGGAGCACCCAAGAATGTACAGGGGAAGGACTCCTGCAACCATTCTTGCCTGCTTTGAGAAATGTAGACCAGAGATGGAATCCAGAAAATGAACACACAAGCAGATGCACAGGACCACAGGCAACTCAGGCTCCAGGGTTGGTGTTGACCCTTCTATAGACTAGACCTCTGAACTTATCCTAGTTCCATGGTGAGTGTCCTCCACAACCAGTGTGTTACCACCATCAGACTGCCACCATATCTATGAAAGAAATACCGTGCTAAGAGGTAAAAGTACAAATCTCAGAGCTGCTTGAGGTTTCTGGTCAACCCCATGTGTGGGCTTGAAAGTTCAGTGCCCTCTAAAGAGAGAAATGGTAATAAGGGTTGTCCTTGCAGATGACAAGTACCAGAGGAGAGTGATGCTTTTGAGACAATTCTTTCCTGTGACTGGGACCCACTCAAACCCAGTATGATCTTGTGGGCTTTGAGTGCTTATCCTAGAAGGCACTGACAGTTTCGTCTGGTCCCAGAGAGCAGAGAAGCACTGCCTCAGGAAGATACTTGAAACTGAAGATCCCCAGATATTCAGGATACAGGTAGGTGTCCTGCTTGGTCAATTCTAAGAGTATAATTGTACTTTTTAAAAGACCTATAGAGGTGCTTATTAGGGGCTTGTGAACCACAAGATTGTTGTTGTTCTTTAGTTGCTAAGTCGTGTCTGACTCTTTTGTGACCCCATGGACTATAGCCCGCCATTCTCCTCTGACCATGGGATTTCCCAGGCAAGAATACTGGAGTGGGTTACCATTTCCTTCTCCAGGGGGTCTTCCTGATCCAGGGATTGAACCCATGTCTCCTGCATCTCCTGCATTGGCAGGTGGATCCTTCACCTCTAAGCCATCTGGGAAGCCTGAACCACCAAATACCATGTTCTCAATGCAGATAGGCAGATAGTCTAATTATTTCCATTTTACAAATAAGAACACAGTTTGAGAGTTTAGGTGGCATATCTCAGGTTATAGTAAATAAATAAGAGACATGGGGCTCAGGATTCTGGGAATTTTATAAAAATTATGAAAGATAATCAAAAGACAGATGGAAGGAACTCAGAGAATCCTAGGCTGGGTAAATTCCAAAAATAATATGCACACACACACACATGCATAAACACACATCCACACAGATAAATACATCCTGCTCCAACTGCTGAAAACCAAAGAAAAAGAGAAAAATCATAATGACATCCAGAGAAAAATACATATTAAATGACATGGTGGACTTTCCTGGTGATAAAATGGATAGGAATCCACCTGCCAATGCAGGGAACATGGGTTCGTTCCCTGGTCCAGGAAGATTCCACATGCTGCAGAGCAACTAAGCCCATGTGACAGGACTACTAAACCTGCATGTTGCAGCTACTGAAGCCCGTGAGCCTAGACTTTGTGCTATACCACAAGAGAAGCCACCACAGTGAGAAGCTAGTGCGCTGCCATAAAGGGTAACCCCAACTCACCACAACTAGAGAAAGCCCCTGCCGCAACAAAGACCCAGAATAACCAAAAATAAATAAATAACCAATCAAAAAAGACTTCCCCTAAAAGAAAATGACATGGTATGAAAGTTTCCTAACAATGGGTTTGATAAGCAGCCTCTCCATCAACATTAGCTTGCTTCTCTTCCTTATTGCATCACATTCTCCATTAAAATGTAAAGTTATAAAAAATCGATGTGTGGGGAATGATCAGCCACATGCTGAGAAAAGAGTCATAAAAATAACTCCAATGTTGAAATGAACACAATTTTATCTCTGAGAAAATGCAAGGTCTTTTGAAACTAGTATGACCTGAAGCCTTAAAACGCAAATACACCAGAGCCCTCAAGGCAGATTTCTGGAACAAAAGAAATGAAAGCTGTAGAGAATATATTGGGAGCAGAATACCTTCCCCAAGGTGCCAGTATCATTTTCCCACGATATGAATAATGATAAGCAATCTAGAGAACTCAGGGGCTTTGATGAACCAGATAGGAAATATCTGATGGTTTGCATGGGGGTGGCATTTCCCCGCATAGGAAGGGTGTGTCTTCAGTTAAACCAGAAGGGCTGTGGGCGGCTAGAGCAGAAGGAGCTGCAGCTATAGCTGGACATAGGCACAGAGGGCAGCTGCCTGCAGGGCCTCACACCAATGGGGGAAAAATCTCTGCCCCTTCCCACGGGCCCAGGTGAGGCAGGAGTAGACACCGTCCACAATACTGTTAGGGGAAGCACACTGATTGAAACCGCCCACCCTGGCCAGCACCATGGTAACCGTTTGCATGAGTTGTTTTATGACAGGAGATCCTGATAAGGAATAGGGAACTAATAAGCCACCACCAACCAGAAGAGTTCAGGAAAGGTCTACAGGAGACAGGAAGTGTGTCCGTCCACTTCCCAGAATTCCTCTCACTAGCATCCATCTTGGCTGAGCTATGCGTGAGCCACCAGGAAAGACTCTGAATTAGAATGATTGGCCAAAGACCACCCAGAAACTAATCCTATCACCATAAAACCCAAGACTGTGAGCCACGCAGCAGAGCAGTTTTCCTGGGTTCCCTTACCCTACTGCTCTCCACCTGGGTGCCTTTCCCAATAAAATATCTTGCTTTGTCAACACATGTGTCTCCTCGGACAATTCATTTCCAAGTGTTAGACAAGAGCCCAGCTTCGGGCCCTGGAAGGGGTTCCCCTTCCTGCAACAATACCAGTGATCACTCACCACCTCCCACTCCAGTGAGTGATTCAGTCTCAGCCCTCTACAGTCCTTGCACCACATCAGCACTTTTCCTGACTCTGAATGCTGTGCTCAGTTGCTTCAGTCGTGTTGAACTCTTTGTGACCCCATAAACTGTAACTCCACAAAGTTTGTAATTTCCCAAAGAAGAATACTGGAGTGGGTTGCCATTTCTTCCTCCAGGGGATCTTCCTGACCCAGGGATCTAACCTGCATCTCCACGTCTCCTACATTGGCAGGCAAGTTCTTTATCACTAGCACCACCGGGGAAGCCTTTTCCCACACTGTGTGTGGGAAGTCCTATTGATTCACTCTTGCTGCAACACAGCAAGATCAAAACGGTGCCCAGGAGGATCTCTGGAAGTTTTTCTGCCAGGCAGTGACCCTGATGCTGCTTCTGTTCATCCTGATCCTTGGTGCAGTCCTGGCTGAAGGTAAGTTGGCAGGGCTGGTGGGAAAGGTGATCTGATAGAACTGGGACCTGAAATCTGGTCTTGAGAAGAGGGTTTCATGGGGCTGTGGGAAAGATGGAACAGTAAGGGGTGGCTGGACTGTGTTCCTGACACTATGACTTCAGCAAGAAACTGCCCTCCCCATCTAAGCCCGGAGAATTTGTGGGATGGTGAAAAAACTCTGTGTCTAAAGCTCTAGAGTATATCACTTTTATCTCCTTAGTTTTGCAGTTCATAAACCAGATGCAGGAAGAACTGAAGTAACTGGGCATCAAATGTGAGTGCTGATCAGAATGGTGGGCTTCTTTGGAAACCATGTGTACTGCCAAGTTTTGATCAGCCTTTCTCTATGGGTATCTCAGTTCTACAGGGTCTGGCAGATGCTGGACACAAAGGGGGCATCACTCGAGGAGAAATCTTCTGGCAAATGGAGGCTGTGAGGGCAGGCAATGGTAAGGAGATGGGGTGGTTTGAGTGGTGAAGATCAGAGCTGGGAGAGGGAGGTTGTTCTTTCCAGCACTGTTGATGGTAGTGGTTCTTGTAGCACAGGGGTGTGTCACGTGGGTTATGTCAAACACCCGTCACGGTTGATGTTAACACAAAGTCTGAGGCAATCCTCTTTTCCATTACGCTACCTCTTATAGTGTCTATCCCTTGAATAGACAACTAGGAAGCTAGTGTGTTTCACTTTTACAAAGTGTCAAGGATGCGCAGGTGGGTCAAGCTCAAGTCATTTCATTGGCATCTCCATTCAGTGACCAGAGCAGCTACCAGCCCCAGCCAACCTGACCTCTTCCCCTTTCCAGGAATCCTTCTGTGAGTCCTGCCCAAAGACCTGAAAGGCATTCCAGGGATCCTGCTACAATTTTTCCACTGGTGAACTCCCTTGGCTCAAAGCCATGGGTTGCTGTGCTGAGGAAGGTGCTCACCTGGTCATCATCAACAGCCAGGCAGAGCAGGTGAGAAGGAGGAAGGGGTGCTTTGGGGGTCCTTGGGCCAATGCAAGCTGATGTTCTTGTCCCCTGTAGAATCTCATGCAGGTCTTCATGCTGTGCTTCATGTTACATATCCACTCTCCTGGCAAGTAGAGTTGGCCAGCCTTCTTTTGTGACCAATTGCTTCTGACCAATTCTACCTCCTGGCCCTTCTGTCTGAAATGCCCTCCCTCCCTTAGTCTATGCAGATAATTCCTACTCCTTCTTCACTATCAGATCTAACATTGTTCCTCAGCATTCTTCCTACTCTCTGTTCTTCAGCACTGGGCTGTACTGCCAGATCATGGATCCATCTCCCCACATGCTGCAATGAAAGATCCCACACGCCACAACTAAGACCCAACAGCCAAATAAATATTAAAAATAAACTCAGCAAACTGGTAGTAGAAGGGAAACACTTTAACCAAAGTGATGTTTACACAAAACTGGCCTGTAAGTATCATATTTAACAGTATAGTGTTGAGCGCATTGCATTTTAGCTCAAGAACAATATATGGGTTTGTTAGATGTGCTAGTGGCATGAGTTATCTTCCACATTTTAATGGTTGTCCTGGATGAAGCAGTAAGGCACAACAAAACAAAAACTAAGAAATGAATAAAGAAGTCATGGTACATATATACAATGGAATATTACTCAGCTATAAAAAAGAACACATTTGGGTCAGTTCAAATGAGGTGGATGAACCTAGAGTCTATTATACAGACTGAAGTAAGTCAGGGAGAGAGAAAAAAATGTCATATATTAATGCGTATAGATGGAATCTAGAAAGATGGTACTGATGAACCTATTTGCAGGGCAGCAATGAAGACGCAGACATAGAGAACAGTCTTATGGACACAGTGGAGGAAGGTGAAGGTGGGACAAATCGAGTGAGTAGCACTGAAATATATACATTGCCATATTTAGAATTGAAGGCCAATGGGAATTTGCTCTATGATGTAGGGAGCTCTAATCAAGTGCTCTATGACAACATAGAGCGGTGGGATGGGATGGAAGGTGAAAGGGAGGCTCAAAAAGGAGGGGGCATATGTATATCTATGGCTGATTCATGTTGATGTATGGCAGAAACCAAATGATTTGACAGAATAGCATTGAAACATATACATTACCACATGTAAAATAGAAAACCATTGGGAGTTTAACATATGATCTTGGGCAACCAAAGCCAATGCTCTGTGACAACTTGGAGGGATGGAATGGGGAGGAGGGTGGGAGGGGCATATAGAATGGAGAGGACAAATGTATGCTTATGGTTGATTCATATTGATGTATGGAAAAAAACTGTAAAAAAAAGTAAAATAATTATCCTCCAATTAAAATAAATAAATTTTTAAAATAAAAGAAATAAAAATAAATTAATTAAAATGAAACAAAATTTTCTTAATAAAACCAAGAAACTAAGCCAGAAAGGGAAATACCAATACAGTATACTAACGCATATATATGGAATTTAGAAAGATGGTAATGATAACCCTATATGCGAGACAGCAAAAGAGACACAGATGTATAGAACAGTCTTTTGGACTCTGTGGGAGAGGGCGAGGGTGGGGTGATTTGGGAGAACTGCATTGAAACATGTATATTATCATATATGAAATGGATCACCAGTCCAGTTTTGATGCATGAGACAGGGTGTTTGGGGCTGGTGCACTGGGATGACCCAGAGGGATGGGGTGGTGAGGGAGGTGGGAGGGAGGTTCAAGATGAGGAACACATGTACACATGTGGTGGATTCATGTCAATGTATGGTAAAACCACTAGAATATTGTAAAGTAGTTAGCCTCCAATTAAAATAAATAAATTTATTTAAAAAAACAAAAGTATAAAAGTTTGGAAAGGAAAATGCAAAACCATAATTTTTCATAGGTATATCACTTATATTTACAGAGACACAAATGAATCTACCTTCATCTTTAGTTTTTATAAGCATTCTGCATTCAGAGTCAATAGAGTGATTAATTGCATTTTTATAAACCAAGAACAAACTGAGAGACATAGAAATATTTAGAAAAGATCACATTTACTATTGCACCCAAATATTAAGTGACTTTAATAACTACAAGTATTCCAATGTCTTTAAGTGACATATTTTAAAACTTTATGTGGAAATATCTAAGTATGGATTGGGTTGTCTTGAAGACACCATCTTCCTTTTCTCATGTTCTGCACTGTTTTCTAAATTCAGTTATCATCTGCCTTTTCCCTTTCACTGTAAGTTCCATCAAGGCAGATATCATGTCTGTTCTGGTCACTGTAGTCTTCCCAATGACGGGCTCAGACATTTCACACACAACTGTCAAATGCGTAGTGGTTGGAACTTGACTTTCTCTGAGCTGGAGATAAGTGCTAGCTCAAGGCTGGTCATGCTTACAAACCAACTAGCTAGTGTGGCTGTTGTGACTCCCCCAAGTTACCGAAGAGCAGATCAAACATGGTTCCCTTCCTCTAATGCCTGGCAACCATTTATCTCAGAAACAGGAGGTCTCTTCAGCAAGATGCTGATGAAGAAATGGAAGAGCACTTCAACTCAACTTACCCTTCCATTCCTTGGCTGGAAATTTATCCTAGAAACAAGCATGGCACCCCTTCTGTGTGCTAGAGAGGAAAGATGACTGAAACCCTATTCTACTTCTAAGAGCTTTTAAATAAGAGAGGGGAACAGATCAGAGCATACGTCATTCGGCTATTGGGAGATAAATGCAATTAAGATGTGACAGATTCCTGGGAGGGTTACTGTCTCTTTCTATTTCCTGAAACCTGTTGAGGTAAAAAAAACTGAAAAAGGAAACCCACCTACAATTGTTTAGTCACTAAATCATGTCTAGATTTTTGCAGCCCCATGGACTGTAGCCTGCCAAGTCTCTCTGTCCATGGAGTTTCCCAGGTGTGTTGTCATTTCCTTCTCCAGGGGATCTTTCCAACCCAGGGATTGAACCAATTTCTCCTGCACTGGCAGATGGGTTCTTTACAGCTGAGCCATGAGGGAAGTCCCCACCTACAATTAAACGGCCACAACACCAAAGAGTGTCTACCAGATCTCACGTGTGTGTGTGCTAAGTCGCTTCAGTCGTGCCTGACACTGTGCAACCTTATGGACTGTAGCCTGCCAGGCTCCTCTGTCCATGGAATTCTCCAGGCAAGAATACTAGAGTGGGTTGCCATGCCCTCCTCCAAGGGATCTTCTCAACCCATGGATCGAACCTGCCTCTCTTATGTCTCCTGCATTGACGAGTGAGTTCTTTACCATTAGCACCACCCACATCTGGTCTCGAATTAAAAAGAAGGAAAACTGTGCCACACACTCCCTAACTCAAGGGCATAGTATGGTGGAAAGAGGAGATAGAGAACAATATTCTTGAGGGAAAGATGAAGATGACCCATCTCCTTGTCCAAAGCTGTGAGCACCAGCCTGGCACTCAGCAGGGGATAGATAAATGTTTAGGAGAATGAAACAATGTGAGCTAATAATCACTGATTATCGCCTGTGTTAAACCCAGTGGAGAAACTCAGAAATGCACATGTTCTGCCTGTGAGAAAAGCTGTGCAAAGCTGTGAGGCTGTGGTTTAAAGAGGCTGGTTATTTGTTATTGGTTCTCCAGTGACCACCCAGTGCTCACCACATAGTCAGTACCTCCTTAGCTGACTGTATTGAGATTTCCCTGGTGGCTCAGCTGGTATAAAATCTGCCTTCAATGCAGGAGACCTGGGTTCAGTCCCTGAGTCTGGCAGATCCCCTGAGAATGGGATGGCTACCCACTCTAGTATTCTTGCTTGGAGAATCCCATGGACAGAAGAGCCTGGTGTGCTACTGTCCGTGGGGTGGCAGAGAGTTGTACACAACTGACTGACTTACCTGACTGTATTACAGACACATCTGAATTGATGCTCAAGGCAGTCCCAGGGTGAGCAAGAAAGTTGAGCTGAGATAAGGACCTACCACAACTTGCATGGAAACAACCCTCTTTTTGCTTTTTTTTTTTTAACTTTTTTAAAAAAATAATTATTTTTATTTGGAGGATGTGAATCAACCATAAATATACATATATCCTTTCCCTCTTGAACTTCTCTCTCATCTACCCCCCAATCCCACTTCTCTAGGTAGTTACAGAGCACCAGGATGAGATTCTTGTGTTATACAGCAACTTCCCACTAGCCATCTACTTTATACATGGTAATGTATATGTTTCAAACTATGTTTTTGTTTTCCAGTCCAGTTCAGTCACTCAGTCATGTCTGACTCTTTGAAACCCCATGGACTGCAGCATGCCAGGCCTCCCTGTCCATCACCAACTCCTGGAGTCTACCCAAACTCATGTCCGTTGAGTCAGTGATGCCATCCAACCATCTCATCCTCTGTCATCCCCCTTCTCCTCTTGCCTTCTATCTTTCCCAGCATCAGGGTCTTTTCAAACGAGTTGGCTCTTCACATTAGGTGGCCAAAGTACTGGAGTTTCAGCTTCAACATCAACCCTTCCAATGAACATTCAGGACTGATCTCCTTTAGGATGGACTGGTTGGATCTCCTTGCACTGCAAGGGACCCTCAAGAGTCTTCTCCAACACCACAGTTCAGGGGCATCAATTCTTTGGTGCTCAGCTTTCTTTGTAGTCTAATTGTCACATCCATACATGGCTACTGGGAAAACCATAGCCTTGACCAGATGGACCTTTGTTGACAAAGTAATGTGCATGCTTAGCACAACTCCAATCACATAGTATCAGTATCAGTTCAGTCTCTGCTTTTCAATATGCTATCCAGGTTGGCCATAACTTTCCTTCCAAGGAGTAGGCATTTTTTGATTTCATGGCTGCAGTCACCATCTGCAGTGATTTTGGAGGCCTCCCAAAATAAAGTATGACACTTTTTTCACTGTTTCCCCATCTATTTACCATTAAGTGATGGGACCAGATGCCATGATCTTAGTTTTCTTAATGTTGAGCATTAAGCCAACTTTTCCACTCTCCTCTTTCACTTTCATCAAGAGGCTCTTTAGTTCCTCTTCACTTTCTGCCATAAGGGTGGTGTCATCTGCATATCTGAAGTTATTGCTATTTCTCCTGGCAATCTTGATTCCAGCTTGTGCTTCATCCAGCCCAGCATTTCTCATGATGTACTCTGCATATAAGTTAAATAAGCAGGGTGATAATATACAGCCTTGACGTACTCTTTTTACTATTTGGAACCAGTCTGTTGTTTCATGTCCAGTTCTAACTGTTGCTTCCTGACCTGCATACAGGTTTCTCAAGAGACAGGTCAGATGGTCTGGTATTCCCATTTCTTTCAGAATTTTCCACAGTGTACTGTGTTCCACACAGTCAAGGCTTTGGCACAGTCAAGAAAGCAGAAGTAGATGTTTTTTCCAGAACTCTCTTGCTTTTTCAATAATCCAGCGGATGTTGGCAATTTGATCTCTGGTTCCTCTGCCTTTTCTGAAATCAGCTTGAACATCTGGAAGTTCACGGTTCATGTATTGCTGAAGCCTGGCTTGGAGAATTTTGAGCATTACTTTACTAGCATGTGAAATGAGTGCAATTGTACGGTAGTTTGAGCATTCTTTGGCATTGCCTTTCTTTGGGATAGGAATTTAAACTGACCTTTTTCAGTCCTGTGGCCATTGCTAAGTTTTCCAAATTTGCTGGCATATTGAGTGCAGCACTTTCACAGCATCATCTTTTAGGATTTGAAATACCTCAACTGAATTTCATCATCTCCACTAGCTTTGTTTGTAGTGAGGCTTTCTAAGGCCCACTTGACTTCACCTTCCAGAATGTCTAGCTCTAGCTGAGTGTGAGTGACAACATCATCGTGATTATCTTAATACATTGTAACTATTTTTAGGAATAACATTTTAAAAACATTTAAAATCCCATTTTTAATTACTCTTTCATTCTTTTATTGTTATTTATTTATTTTTGGCTGTACCGGATCTTTGTTGGTGCATGGGCTTTCTAAAGTTGCAGAGAGTGATGTGCAGGCTTCTCATTGTGGTGGCTTCTCTTGTGAGCATGGGCTTCAGTAGTCATGACGCATGGGCTTAATTGCTCCATGGCATATGGGATCTTCCCGTGTCTCCTGCATTGGTAGGCAGATTTTTTTTTAAACCACTGAGCACCAGGGAATAACATATTTAAAAGCTCCTTCATGGGAAATATTGAGTATCATGCTATCCCTCTGTTAACCAAGAAAGACATGTCTGAAGAAAGGCAATCCTCTTTGGGAAAAAAACTTTTTCCCACAGGGTGCTAGATTCAAAAGCTCCACTAAGGAAAATAAGCTAATTGTATTCAATCTAACAAGGTTCTTGAGGGATCATGCCCAGAGGACAAAGAATCAGTTATAAATCTGTTGGTGTGGTTCTGCTGAGTGCTCCCTGAGAAAGCATGATCTTCCTTCACAGCTGCAAGAAAAACTTGAGGCTGCGGAAGCCCCAAATTCCTGGAAACATGACACCTGGGGGCTGAGAGGTCCTGGAATCCGACAGAGGTACAATAGTCATTAGGGTTTTCCAGGTAGTACTAGTGGTAAAGAACCTACCCAGCAATACAGGAGACATAAGAGTTGCGGGTTTGATTTCTAGGTTGGGACGATCCTCTGGAAGAGGGCATGGCAACTCACTCTAGTATTCTTGCCTGGAGAATGCCGTGGACAGAGGAGCCTGGTGGGCTACAATCATGGGGTTGCAAAGAGTCAGACATTACTGAAACGACTTATCACATAGAATAGTCATTGATTGTAACTGAATCCAGAAGACACGCTGCAGCATGGCTGGTTTCAGGGACGGACTCCCCGTCTGAAACTTCCCCTCAGAGGCTGGGAGGATTCTGATCAGTTTCATCCACAAGGATTTAGGGTGCTTGTCATCACATCCCCATGGGTGGGTAGTGTTATCGTGATGCAGAAGTTAGATTTGGAGCCTCAGCTGCCTGCTCACGGTGTTGTTGAGGATTAAATAGAATGATGGGCTTCTCTGGTGGCTTAGACAGTAAAGAATCTGCCTGCAATGCAGGAGACACGGGCTGATTCCTGATTTGGGAAGATTCCCTGGAGAAGAAAATGGCAACCCACTCCAGTATTCTTGCCTGGAGAACTGTTTGGACAGAGGAGACTGGTGGGCTACTACCGGCGTCCAGCCCTGGTGGGTCCGGGGGTCTTGAGGATGAGTGGCATCACCGAAGTACTGAGCTGAGTCAATGTGTTGATGGAGCAGTCTCTCTTTTATTGTAGTTGGTTTACAGTTTTATACCCAAGAAACATCCCCATAACATCACATATCATTCTATACAATCTTTTGTTTTCTATCTTCCATCAACAACCTTATCATTGAGCTCATTCCCCAATCTATCACCAAAACATTCTCCTTGCAGAAGTCGGATTTCTGCATAATCGGATTTAACAATAGTATGTTTATTATTTTATTGTCTTCAGCATACTTCATTCAATCATGATAAGTACATCAATCTAAGCAGAACGGTTACATTTCTCTTATCAGGTGCAGCTGTGTAAAGGCTAGAGGGAAGGGCTAAGCTTGAAACTGTTTTTATTCTAGTAGCCTCAACCACTACCTGTCTCATTCTGTTTTGACACTCCGATTCTTATGAGAAAAGAGGACAATGAGACAGTCTAGCAGCACTGCTTAAGCAATAAAACCCTATTAACCTTATATAACTACTATAATGAATTCCTATGTCTACACTACCCCAGAGCAATCAATGTCTCCAACTATGCTGGCTACAGTTTTGAGCATTCCTAAGTCCCATCCCCCCAGTCTCTTCAAGTAAGGGAGCTTCCACCCTGGAGTGGTCGGGGGAGTAGGAGGTGGAAAGGTGACCCAAGTACGAACCCTTCTGGTGGTAGCCTTGTCATGACCCCCAGATAACTCTTGGTAAACTCTCCAGTAATGAGTAGGAGGTGTAGTAATCTATTTAAATGTCCCTTTTATTCCTCCTTTGTCCCTGGGGAAGGGAATCCACCCTCCCCAATTCTCTGAGGGAAATAAGATCTGAGGGAAGTATCTCAGGATGAATTCTTTCCAACTGGGACTGACCTACTTAGATGAGCTAATGTTCATAATGTGCATAAACAGAACTTCCCAAGAAAAATACCAGGAGGGGCCTTGCCCCAGGATGCCCTGAAGGAAAATCCACTCTGTAGTTTCCTTCTCAGTCTCGTGACCTTGTCATCCAAGTGAGGGGGCATCCTGACAGTTCCTGGCAGGCTATAGTCCATGGGATCGTAAAGAGCTGGACATGACTTAGCGACTAAGATGACACATGTGATAAGCAGTTAGTTTCAAAGTGGAGTGCGTGGAATAAATGCCAAGTCTCTTGCTCAAGGTTAGTCTATTTGTCCAGGTGCTTTAGAGAGGAGACACTTCAGGTGTGTCTCACTTAAATCAGTAATCCTTAACTGAGAGAGATTTCTACCCCTCTGAAGGGTCCTTGCTCTCAGTCACTGAAAGATGTTGACTCTCAGAGAAATACATAAGGTTCAGTATTTTACATGCTAACTAATCACATTTTCACAACAACTCTACGGAGCAGGTACAATTATTATCCTCATTTTACAGATGAGAAAACTAAGGCACAGAGAGCTTAAGTAGCTTGCCTAATATCACACAGCTAGCAAATGGTAGAACTGAGCTTTAAACCCAGTCTGTCTGGCTTCAGAGTTGATCTTGAATCACTCTTTTATTATTTATTTTTATTTATAAAGTAAAATCCTTGAAATATTTAGACTATTTATTTTGCTTCTATTTCTTATTGTCTATCCTTATTGTGGAATAACTGGCAGATAAAAATGTGTTTAATTAAGATATACAGCTTGATATTTTAATGTACATATACACTGTGGAATAATAGTGACATTCAAGCTAATTAACACATCACTGTTTTGATAACATCACTGTGAGTTTCCACTAATAAAACAGTTTGCATGTTGTGTATGGATTTAAACTTCTAACATATATTCTTCTCATTTAATCCTTATAGTGATCCTAAGAGGTTAGAATTATCAATCCCATGTAACAGATCAGGAAACAGAGGCTCAGAGAGGTTAAGTGAGAAGCATCTTGAAAGATGAGTGTGAAAAAGCAATGAGGTCATCTGTTTTCAGTCCAGGAGTCCATCTTCTGTGGAAGCCCTGTTTCTGGCTTTAGAACTGTCTGGACATGGACAATCAGACCCAAGTCTCTGAATTCATCCTCCTCGGCCTCTCCCAGCAGCCCCTACAGAGGCAGGTACTCTTCAGCCTGTCCTTCAGCCTGTACTTGATTGGGTGCCTGGGGAATCTTCTCACCATCCTGGCCATCATCTTGGATCCTCACCTCCACAGCCCCATGTATTTCTTCCTCAGCAACTTGTCTCTTCTTGACATCTGCTTTACCTCCACCACCATCCCCAAGATGCTGGAGAACCATCTGTGTGGGCTCACCACCTTCTCCTTCTCAGCTTGCCTGGCCCAGATGTATTTCTTCATCACCTTTGGGGCAGCCGACAGCATGCTTCTCTCGGCCATGGCTTATGACCGCTACCTGGCCATCTGCAGCCCACTGCACTACATGACAATCATGAGTGTCCTTCGGTGTACTTTGCTAGTGGTGATACCCTGGATCTCAGCCAACCTCATCTCCATGGTCCACACTCTCCTGATGTCACACTTGTCCTTTTGCACCAATAGGCTCCCACACTTCTTCTGTGATATCAATGCCTTGATCAAGCTCTCCTGCTCTGACACTCAAGTCAATGAGATGCTAGTGTTGGTCCTTGGGGGCCCGGTGGTTCTCATCTCTTTTGTGTGCATCATGGCCTCCTATACACCCATTGCTGTGACCGTATGGAAGGTGCCTTCTGTCCAGGGCAGGTGGAAAGCATTCTCCACGTGTGCCTCTCACCTTTGTATTGTCTGTCTCTTCTATGGGACTATCATTGGGGTCTACTTCAACCCTGCATCCACACACACCACCCAGAGGGACATGGCAGCCACAGTGATGTCCACCATGGTCACCCCTGTGCTGAACCCCTTCATCTACAGCCTGAGGAACCGAGATCTGAAGGGGGCCCTCAGGACACTTCTCAGCAGGAATCCCATTGCTAAGCCTCTATGAAGATGCTTTTTAGACTCAGTTAATTAAAAAAAGAATTTTTTTTTGAAAAAAACTAACGTCTCCCAGTGTTAGAACTCAGGGTGGTTTTTCTTTCTTTTTTTTTTTAAAGGCAGAAGAAAAGGTTTTATTTTTCATTTAAGTGATTTATTTTTTACACAGAAGTAGAAATATAATGTTGCACATGTGAAACTTATACAATGCTATAAATCCAAGTTATCTCAATAAACACAAATTTAAAAAAGAAAGGAGGGTGGGCAGTAGGTTCTGGAAGGGGAACACATGTATACCCATGGCGGATTCATGTCAATGTATGGCAAAACTAACACGATAATGTAAAGGAAAAAAAATAAAATAAAAGAGGAAAAAAAAAAGAAAGGAGACATAAATATTATTTAAAAACAGAAAAAATCCGCTCCTTGCCTTATTATCTTGGTCAAGTTATTTAAACTCATTTTGTCTCTGTTTCTTAAATTTGTGAACTAGGGATGCAGAAAGTACATAGCTTATACAGTTATTGTGAAAATTAATGACTCATACATATTCCTGTCGTTATAATGGTAGAAGACTACCAAGGAAGTGTAAGTACTGACTAAATCTTAATCATTATTTGTTGTTGTTTAGTCGCTCAGTCGTGTCCGAACTTTGCGACCACATGGACTGCAGCACACCAGGCTTCCCTGACCTTTACTATCTCCTGGAGCTGGCTCAAACTCATTTCTATTGAGTGGGTGATGCTGCCCAACCATCTTGTCCTCTGTCGTCCTCTTCACTTTCTGCCCTCAATCTTTCCCAGCATCAAGGTCTTTTCTAATGAGTTGACTCTTCACATCAGGTGGCCAAAGTACTGGAGCTTCAGCTTCAATATCATTCCTTATAATGAATATTCAGGATTGATTTCCTTTAGGATTTACTGGTTTGATCTCCTTGCTGTCGAAGGGACTCTCAAGAGTCTTCTCCAACACTACAGTCCAAAAGCATCAGTTGTTCAGCACTCAGCCTTCTTTACAGTCCAACTCTTACATTCACACATGAGTACTGGAAAAACCATAGCTTTGACTATATGAACCTTTGTTGGCAAAGTGATGTCTCCGCTTTTTAATATGCTGCCTAGGTTGGTCATAGCTTTGTTTCCAAGGAGCAAGCATCTGTTAATTTCATGGCTGCACTCACCATCTGTAGTGATTTTGGAGCCCAAGAAAGTTAAGTTTCTCACTGTTTCCATATCTATTTGCAGTGAAGTCATGGGACCAGATGCCATAATCTAAGTTTTTTTGAATGTTGAGTGTTAAGCCAGCCTTTTCACTTTCCTCTTTCATCAAAAGGCTGTTTAGTTTCCCTTTGCTTTCTGCCATAAGGGTGGTGTCATCTGCATATATGAGGTTACTGACGTTTCTCCCAGAAATCTTGATTCCAGCTTATGCTCATCCAACCTGGCATTTCACATGATGTACTCTGCATACAAATTAAATAAGCATGGTGACAGTGTACAGCCTTGACATACTCCTTTTGTAATTTGGAACCAGTCCATTGTTCCCTGTCTGGTTCTAACTACTGCCTCCTGACCTGCATGCAGATTTCTCAAAAGGCAGGTAAAGTGGTCTGGTATTTCCGTCTCTTTAAGAATTTCCCACAGTTTGTTGTGGTCCACACAGTCAAAGGCTTTGGCATAGTCAATGAAGCAGAAGTAGATATTTTTCTGAAATTCCCTTGCTTTTTCTATGATCGAGCAGATGTTGGCAATTTGATCTCTGGCTCCTCTGCCTTTTCAAAATCCAGCTTGAACATCTGGAATTTCTCAGGTTGCCTACTGTTGAAACATAGCTTGGGGAATTTTGAGAATTACCTTGCCAGCATGCAAAATGAGTGCAATTGTGTGGTAGTTTGAACATTTTTTGGCATTGCCTGTCTTTGGCATTGGAATGAAAATTGACCTTTTCCAGTCATTTCCAAAACTGACCTTTTAGTCATTATAAACTACTTCTAATATAACTACTATTATGATGATGTAATATAAATAACATGCTGTAAATATTTTACTACCACTAATGTTAATTTAGAAAACAAAAATGATTTTTGTTTTTATTGGAGCATAGTTACTTTACAGTATTGTGGGGTTTTGCTGTACAGCAGGTGAATCACTTGTGTGCACACAGATCCGTTCCTTTTTGGAATTTCCTTCCCATTTAAGTCACCACAGAACACTGAGTAGAGTTCTTTGTGCTATACAACAGGTTCTCACTAGCCATGTATTTTATTCAAATGTTTTTAAGGACTCACTTTGGCTGTTGTGTGAAGCATGGATTGTAAGGAGGCAGTGGTAAAAGGAGGGTCGCCGTTCAGGAGCTGCAATAGCCTGGGAGAGTGTTAAGGATGGTTGCACTTTCCCTCCTTCTTCAGAACTCACGCTAGATTCTGGCGCCTCTGCAGGACTCTTCTCACTCACCCAAGCTGAGTCTGAAGCTCCCATGACACCACTGCCCATGGCGACAGCTCTTTGCATACATGTCTGTCTTTTCCATCAGACTTTGAACTTTCCAAGTCTAAGGCCATGTTTTACTGATTTCTGTGTCCCCATCATTTCTTGTGGTACCCACTGCTTGGTAAAAATATAATGAGCACCATTAACTGTTTCATTATTTGTAACAGGTACTTTACTAACCAGGATCTCCAAGTCCCAAGTCTGCAAAATTTCTCATAATCTTGTGAAATGTATAATATCAAAAGCATTGCAAGTAGGAGAAAAAAACCCACAATTCAAATACTTCTAATGTATTCCTTTTAAGAACATTTTATCTCTGAGGATCCTAAATAAAATCCGATGGAGAAAGGAAAGCATATTAGTCCTTTAGGATGAGTGTCACTTAGATTGTCAGGAATATGCCCAACTCAATAACCATGAGGCCCACTAAGAGTCTGGAACTCATAGTTAGCTATACTAGGTCAACAGGCTTTCAGCAGCACATTTTTCTAAAACAATTTTTTTTAAAAACAACATTATATTGTACAGGAATAGAAATATAAAACAGTGAAACAGAGTAAGAGTCATGGAACAGACCCATGTATAAATCAACTTATTATATGCAAACCAGCAGGCTATTCATTAAATTGTATTGGTATAACCAGTTAGCCCTTAAAAAAGAAATTTTATCACAATGTGTCTATTACAATGGCTAAAATCCAGAACTGTGATGTTGGAGAAAACTCTTGAGAGTCTCTTGGACTGTAAGGAGATCAAACCAGTCATTCCTAAAAGAAATCAACCCTGAATATTCATTGAAAGGACTAATGCTGAAGCTGAAGCTCCAGTAATTTGGCCACCTGAATCAAAGGTCTGACTCATTGGAAAAGACCCTGATGCTGGGAAAGATTGAAGGCAGGAGGAGAAGGGGATGACAGAGGACAAGATGGTTGGATGGCATCACTGACTCAATGGACATGAGTTTGAGCAAGCTCCAGAAGACAGTGAAGGACAGGGAAGCCTGATGTACTGCAGTCCATGTGGTCAGAAAGAGTCAGACACAACTGAGTGACTGAACAACAAAATACAGAACACTGATAAACCAAATGCTGGCAAGGATGTGGAACCACAGGAATTCTCATTCACTTCTGATAGTGCAAAATGGTATGACCACTTTAGAGGACAGTTTGGTGGCATATTACAAAACTAAACAGACTCTTACTATATAATCTAGCAATCACAGTCAGTGAAGAGCTGACTCATTGGAAAAGATCCTGATGCTGGGAAAGATGGAAGGCAAAAGGTGAAGAGGGCGGCAGAGGATGAGGTGGTTAGCATCTCTGACTCCATGGACATGAGTTTGAGCAAACTCCAGGAGATAGCAGAGGACAGAGAAGCCTGGCATGCTATAATCCATAGGGTCATAAAGATTCAGACATGACTTAGCAACTGAACAACAAGAACAATAATCACACTCCTTGGCATTTACCCAAGAGAGTTGAACACAGGTTTACACAAAAACCTGCTCACATTTATAGTAGCTTTATCCACAATTGCCAAGACCTGAAAGAATCAACATGTCCTTGAATAGATAAGTGGATAAATAAAATGTGATACATCCAGACAATGGTATATTATTCAGTGCCAAAAAATTGAGTTATGAAGCCATAAAAAGGCATTGAGGGAACTTACATACACATTATTAAGTGAAAGAAGAACATCTAAAGAGGCCATATAATGTATAATTCAAACCACATCACAGGGCTTCTCTGGTGGTCCAGTGGTTAAGAATCTGCCTTGCAACACAGGAGACAGTGGTTCAATCCCTGATTCTGGCTGACTGCAGATGCCATGGGACAACTAAGCCTGTGTGCCACAACTACTGAAGCCCTAGAGCCTGTGATCCATGACATGAGAAGTCATCGCAATGAGAAGCCCCATGCACCTCAACTAGAGAGTAGTCCCCACTCACTACAACTAGAAAAAGCTCACGTACAGCAACAAAGATCCAGCTCAGCAAAAAATATAAAAATAAATAATAACCCCCCCTACATTACACTTTGGAAAAGGCAAAACTATGGAGAGAGTAAAAAGATGAATTGTTGTCAGGGAAAGACAGGATTTATCAGAGGGAGCAGGAGGGCAGAGCACCAATGGCTGGAAGCTCAAGTAAAGAAACACTTCCATTTTTTGGAGGCAACTTGGCATGAAAGTGCATTGTCTTTGGGGACAGTCAGCAACGGGTTCGAGTCTTAACTCTGCCATTTTGACAGCTTCACCTTGAACAAGATGCTTGGCTTCTCTGCACCACAATATTATTAATGAGCATTCTCAAGTTACACAAAATGAGTTGCCAAAAGCAGGACATCTCTCGTTATACTAATGAGAGGATTAAATCATGGGAGGCACAGAGTAGGAACACAACCAAATCTATATGTCATTTCTCAGGAGCACCCCTTGGGCAGGGCTAGTAATGATGAAAGCTGATGACCTCCCTCCATCCAGTAGCTGACCTCTCTATGTCTCACCTCACTTCAGGCACAGCTTCCATGTAGGGAGCCAGTTTCTCATCCATAATTGATTTCATCCTCATCGGCTTCTCCAACTTCCTTCAGCATCTCCTACCCACCTCCTTCCTGCTCTTCCTGCTGATGTACCTGTTCATACTGCTGGGGAACCTGCTCAGCATAGTCACCATCTGGAGGGAGCCCAGCCTCCACACCCTCATATACCTCTTTCTGTGTGACCTCTCCATTTCCAAGATCCTCTACATCTTTGCCACCATCCCATGCATGTTGGCAGACCTGCTCTCCACCTCATTGTTGTGGTTGTGTATTACGGCTTTGCCTCTGTCATCTACATCAAGCCCAAGGGTCCCCAGTATCTAGAAGGAGACATGCTGATGAGCATCACCTACATGGTCTTCACTCTCTTCCTTAACTCCATCATCTTCAGTCTCAGGAACAAGGAGCTGAAGATCACTGTGAAGAAGACCTTCCGTGGCAAACTCTATCCAGAAAAAAATGTGATTATCTAGGAGGAATTCCTTGGAAATAGCTAAACTGGCTTATCAGATGCTACCAGTAGAAATGGGACCCTGCAAACATGTAATAGTATATGTTTGTCTAATGCTTTAACACTTTTAAGAACCCTTGTAGGCAACATGCAAATGTATCCATAATGGTTAAACAGAATTAGGGTGGGAAGATGGATGAGATGATAGCACAGAGAAAGTCAGCTTCTCTGAGCCCTATCTGTTGCAAGACCTTTTGTCAGGGAGCATTAAATCTGGAACCTGAGGGATTTCCCTGGTGATCCAGTGGTTAAGAATCACCTTGCAATGCAGGGGACATGAGTTTGACCCCCAGTCAGGGAACAAAGATTCCACATGCTATGGAGCAACTAAGCCCGCACCCCACACCGACTGAGCTTGTGTGCTCTGGAGACCATGTGCCACCATACAGAGTCTGTGCAATGCAATGAAAGATCCTGCAGGAAGCAGCAAAGATGACCTGAGCCACAACTAAAACCCAATTTAGTTAAGTAAGTAAATATTAAAAATTTGGAATCTGTTCTCCTAACAGAAATCAGGGTGGTCTAATCACTCCCATCAACATAAACACATATGGCAAAAAGAAATGGAAAAGTTCAAGCCTCCACCCTCCTTTGGGCAGCAACAGGTATCTACAACCCAACTTTTGTGAGGCTACAGAAGCCTAAGCCAGATTACAGAATAGGAGAGCAAAGAGCCCTAAATTTCAGCTTTGTGTATATTGTAATAAGCAGACTCACAAAAAGTCAAGGAAATCTCCATATTTCAAGTGTGAATCTTGAGCAAGTGCAGAGAGACTGAGAAGTCTCTATAGCTAATGCAAAGAAAAAAGTCCCACCATGAGGGATCACCTGTTGTGTTTGATAGTGGCATGGCACATGGGTCAGAATGCAACTCTTTGGAGAAGCACAGTAATGAGGGCAGAGCCCAGGCTGAAAGTGTATCCCATGGCCGTGTTTGTTTAATGATCCCCCATGAACATGAGGGAGGATTTAAGGTTGATCATACTTCACAGTTTCTAGCAAATAGGAGAGGAAAAAGTGGAAGCAGTGACATATTTTCTTTTCTTTGCCTCCAAATCACTGTGGACAGTGTCTACAGCCATGAAATTAAAAGATGATTCCTTCCTGGAATGAAAGCTATGACAAAGCTAGACAGCATATTAAAAAGCAAAGACATCACTTTGACAATGAGTGTCTGTATTGTCAACCTTATGGTTTCTCCAGTAGTCATGTATGGATATGAGAGTTGGACCATAAAGAAGGCTGAGTGCTGAAGAACTGACGCTTTCGAACTGTGGTGCTGGAGAAGACTCTTGAGAGTCCCTTGGACAGCAAGGAGATCAAATCAGTCAATTCTAAAGGAAATCAAACCTGAATATTCATTGGAAGGACTGTTGCTTCAGAAGACAGTGGAGGACAGAGGAGGCTACAGTCTATAGGGTTGCAAAGAGTCGGACACAACTTAGTGACTGAACAATAGCAATTCTTCATAGTACTTATAATTTGCTGAAAATATGTGCGTTCAAGAGACTGACATATCATACTGTATGACATCCCTCACAAGAGGAATTGTAAAAAGGTATTCACAGAAATAGAGAGTTGAATGGTGGTTTTCAGGGGCTGAGGAGGGAGAGAATTTGGACAATGTTGTTTCGGGGCCCAAATTTGAAACCAGTCAATCAATCAGAAGATCAACAAGATCTGGGAGGCAAAATACAGCATTGTGAGTATAGACAATAATCATGCATTATCAATTTCAGTTGCTAAGAGACTAGATCTTAATTGTTCCCACACCCCAAAAACAATGTGATAATTATGTGACATGACAGATTTTAGCTAACACTGCAGTAGTAATCATATTGCAATATACAAATGTACGCACATTGTACACCCTAAACTTACACACTATTGTGTATAAACTTTATCTCAATTTAAAAAATGTTCCTTGACAAACTTCTAGCATTTCAGAGATCAAACAAAATGTGGATCTATACATTAAAAATGGCAGTTTATAGTATTTAATGAACAGATCATTTATGATGATACCGTTTTGTACAATAATAAATGCAATTAAAATATGTAAGTAATGGTCAAATTAGCCAATGTTTTAAGAAAGTAAATGTTCATGAAAGTGAAAGTATAAATCACTATGTTCATGTATTAATTGAATAGTAAACTATACCTTATTTTCCTAAAGTTGAATTCAATCTTTCTCTATAACTTGAGCAGTAAGAACATCCCGTGTTACCATGCAGTGGGAAGATGTGGGGAAATTTTCAGTGTAACAGGATCTCAGAGCATCCTCCTTTGTATAATATACAGTATGCTTCATGTCACACTTCAAATACATTATCTCATTACTACCTCACAATGAGGCATCAGGGCAGATAAATTCCTATCTACCTGACAGAGGGGAAAACTGAGCCTCAAAACTGTTGCATGACTCACCAAGATCACACACATCAGTAGAGCCAGACTTCCAATGGAGGACTTTTCTGTTCCCATGCCTCTCCACCCAATGCTTCACACACCAATTCCTCCAGTGGGTTTTTTGGGTTCCCCATCCAAGGAGAACCAGGCCATTTTCAGATCAAACACATCAGCATCCTAAGAGCCTTTTAAACCACAGGTGGGCAATTGAAGCCAATCATACATTGGAGTGGCATCGTGGTGGCTCAGATGGTAAAGAATTTGCCTGCAATGAAGGAGACCTGGGTTTGATCCCTGGGTTGGGATGATCCCTTGGATAAAGGCATGGCAACCCACTCCAGTTTCTTGCCAGAAAAATTCCATGGACAGAGGAGCCTGGCGGGCTACAGTCTGTGGGGTTGCAAAGAGTCAGACAGGATTGAGTTACTGACACTTTCACTTTTATACACTGGAGTGTGCATTGGGACACTGAGGGAACACTTCTATAGATTCAGGAGTTTAAAGGCCTGGTCTTGTAGGAATTCCTGAGTAACTCTTCACAGTGATGCTGAGATGCTCCCCTCCCCTGGCACCAAGGAAAGTCTGGACAAGAATACAAGCTAGGTTCTTTCATTTTCCTCATTTAAGGCCAACTTGACCTCTAATCTTATTAATATTAACATCCAAATAGAAAGACATCCTGGAATGCGATTTGGTATCCACATTGAGTCAGGAACCCAATGTCTGATGCAACTTATTACAATTCTTCAGGCTATCAGCTTCTTGAGGTCAGGAAGTTTGTGCATTTTGCTCACCATCACACCCAGCATCAACATGGTACGTGAAAGATACAGTTAATTAACAGATATTTCTTGGTGGGACCAGTGCAATCCCCAGAACACTAAATAAAACAGAATGTTGACTTATGATTTTTACCATGTGAAACCTCATTGCCATCCAAAGCAGTGGGAAACAGTGTGTGGGAAGCTGTGCTTGAGGTCAGGATGATCTGGCTTAAATCTTGCCTCTCATTTTCCTACCTAATTAATGAACATTCTATAGACATATTTCACATGTGTGTAAATAATAGGATGTTTAGAGCTGTGATATGTATAGGTCACATTAGGTATATTCATTAACAAAGAACTGTTAAACAAATCTTGATTGATTTATACATGGAACACAAGGCAGCCATTAAGTTCATTTAATCCTTGGACTTCATTAGCATCCTCTATCCCTGGAGATCCTCTCTAATATCATGGCTTTATGTATCTTGTGTACATAGATGGTCCTCAATTTCTTATATTTATCCCTATCCATTTGCCTACTCAACATCTCCAAGTGGATATCTAGGATGTGTCTTGAACTTAATGTGTCCAAATTCTTCATGGTCTTGTTGCCTTTATCATCCTTTCTCTTTCTTTCTTCTTCTGTCCCTCCCCCCTCACTCCTTTCCTTCCTTATATTCTTTCATTTCTTTTCCATTTCTCTTTTCCTCTCTCACTCTCTCCCTCTTTCCCTCCCCCTTCCTCATCTCCTCCCCATCCCACCCCTCTTTGTTTCTCTTCTTCTCCTTCTTCTCCCTTCATCCTCCTCCCACTTTGGGGGATGATGAAAATGTTCTAGAACTAGAGAAACATGGTGGTTGAATAACACTGCAAACATGCTAAATGCCACTGAATTATTCACTTTAAAGTGGTTAGTTTTAAGTTGTATGAATTTCTCCCCCAAAATACAACAAAGCCCTCCCTCCCAAACACAGTGAAATCTGACAATACTACTCTTATTTTATGGGTTTGTGTTTGTTCACATGCCCCATGCACATGGAGGTCTGTAAGGATGCCTATCAAATTCATCATCCTGATCACACAGCTGGCCATTGCATGAATTTTAGCATTATCTGTAGCATCTCCATTATTTAATAGAAGAATCACAGTTTTGTCTGTGTTTAAAAATTTTGAAGGACATTTAATTAGGCCAATGATATGAATGGAGAATAGAAAGGATAGAGAGACACATGAAGCAGCTTCCTCAGCCCCAGGGAGCGATGGCAAGGCTGCTCTCTAGCCCAGGTCAGCAGCCAGAGCCCTAAATCCCAAATTTGAGAGCATTAGACTCTGCTTAAGGCCTTGAGATAATTGACTCACCCCTGACAGGCAGGGAGACAGGGAAAGTGAGGACAGTCTCCCTGAGGTTGCCCAATGCTTCCTGGAGTCCCCAGAGGTCCCAGCATCCCTGTACCAGACAGAGGACAGATGCAGAGTCAGTGGGACAGCTGAGGGAGATGGCAGCAGGCAGGAGCAGAGGCAGCTTAAATACTAGAGGTGAGGCTCAGTAATCCGACCCCGCCTGGGTGGCCTGATCAGGGTGGCAGGCTCCTTGGAAACATCAAACCAGGACTACAGGGAAACAAACCAGGACCTTCAGGTGGAGTGAGGCAGAACCAGATACAGAGCTTGGAGCCTAGGTGAGTCATTTTCCTTCCCTTCCAGTTGACCAGGAGAGAACTAGGGGACCTGGATCTGCTTCGAGAAGCCACACTACTTATAACTCCTTGTCTAATTTGAAACTATGAGTAGGTACATAAGTCAGGGCTCCACTTCTTGGCCTCAGAGTAATGTGGTGGTTACTTTGTCAGACAAGCAAGGAAACTGAGGTGCCGAGAGAAGAGCTACCTCTCTATCTTACCCAGAACAGCTGTCCAACTATCCTCTCTGATTCAGCCAAAAACCAATGGTAAAATGATTGTGAGGAGGCAGGAAGAGAAACGGGAAGATTTAGGATTGAGAGGCTGCAGTCATCCCCTGAGGGTGTTAATATTAGGGAGGCACCACGGTGGACAGGTGCTATGATGATAAGGAGTCGAGGATGAAAACAGGGAGGATAAAGGAAGGCAGCAGGTGGCTGAGATGGGAAGCAAGGGAGGCAGAGAGGGGAACACAAAGAGCTTCGTGAGAAGAGAGGGCCAGGATGGGGCAGACAGGTAAGGCAAGCTGGAGACAACACAGACCTGGCCTGTGGTTCTCCACCAGGGGCGGTTCTCCTCCCCAGGGGACATTATGCAATACCTGAGATACCCCTGATTGTTACAGTTGGAGATGCTACTGGCATCTAGAGAGTGACAGGGATGCTGCTCAGCATCTTCTAATGCCCAGGGCAGCCCCCAACCATAGAAAATGATCAGCCCCTAATGTCCCTGGTGCTGAAGTTGGAAAACCCTGCTTCAGTGGTATGTGTGGACAGGGTTTGTCCACAGCTGGGTTTGACCTCTGAGTTCTAGGAGGGGACTGGCCCCTCTGCGAGTTCCTCTAAGTGCTGGGTCACGCTCCTTCTCTGGGGCTGTTCAGTTTAATTGCAGAGGAACCCCTAAGTGTTCTCCTGGTGGATCAGTGCTAAGTGACTTCAGTCCACCTCTCTGCCATCATGAACTCACACCCATCTTGGTTCTAATGCTTCTTTTTAGTTAAAAAAGTTAGGAGACTTTACTTCTTGGAGCAGTTCTAGGTTTATGGAACACTGAGCAGATAGTATAGAGGATCTTCACATACCCTTTCTCTTCCTGCGCACAGCTTCCCCTATTATTATTATTTAAAACAAATTTGGAAGAGAATTGTTTTACAATACTGTGCTAGTTTCTGCCATACATCAGCATGAACCAGCCACAGCTGTACATATGTCTCCTCCCTCTTGAATCTCTCTCCCATCTCCCGCCACATCCTGACCCTCAAGGCAGCAGTGGAGATGCAGACAGAGAGAACAGGTTTTGTGGATGTAGTGTGGGAGGGAGAGGATGGGACAAACTGAGACAGTACCATGGAAATCTATACATTACCATATGCAAAATAGATAGCCAGTGGGAACTTGCTGTGTGGCACAAGGAACTCAACCCTATTATTAATATCATGCATTAGTGAGGTACATGTGTTACAGTTGCTGAAACAACACTGACTCAGTATTATTAAGTAAAGCCCACAGTCTATGTTAGGATTCACTCTTGGTGCTGTATATCCTATGAGTTTTGAGAAATGTACAATGTTATGTATCCACCATTATAGTATGATACAGAGTTGTTTCACCACCTTAAAACAAAAAAGAGTTCCACCTATTCATCTCTCTCTCCTCCTGAGTACAGAAAACCAACCTTTTGACTGTCTCCATAGTTTTGCCTTTTCCCAGAATGAACAGAAGCTAATCTCAGCTGTGTTCTGCATCCCCATCATCCCAAAATGTATATATGCAGCCCTGGACCACCTCCCCAGGACGTAGTGAGATCTTGTCTTCTTATAGCTCCTATCTATTTATCCCTGGCTGTGGACTCTTGTCATCTTAATTAATATAGGGAGGTAGTGTGTGGATGGTCTTGTATGGTGAAGCTAAAAGTTCCCTTGTCTTGGAAGTGGCTCTGACATTCATTAATAGCCAGAAATAAGTGGTGAGTATAACAGAGAAGTTAGGAGAAGATAGACTTTAGGGTCATTCAAATGTAGGTCAGATCCTGGCTCCCTTACTCAAGAGCCATGGTCCCTTTGACAAATGATGTGTCCTCTGTGGAATGCAGCCACTACTTCTGTAAAATAGGGATCATAGCTGGTGCCTCACAATATTGGGGTAAAGATTTCATAAGAAACACATGAGTACGGGTGCCAACATCCAGTAAATGGTAGTCATTCTTAACAAGAACCCCAAACCCAGTGCCAGAGTGAGCTGGATCTCCAAGATGACACATTATAATGGCAGTCATAGAAAAGTTAGAAGCAAGGACTTGAGACTCACTCAGGAGTTGTTGCTTCAGGAGCACACAGGAATGAGTGATGAAATCTGTTTTGGGAATAGATGTCCAGGAAGGCTGTGTAGGGAAGACTCACTTAAACTGAGTCTTAAAAAATGAACAGGTAGAGTAACATTGACAAGTATACAGTACCATGTTTAAAACAGATAGCTAGTGGGAAGCTGCTGTGTTGTACAAAGAGGTGAACTTGGTGCTCTGTGATGACCTAGAGGGGTAGGATAGGGGAGTGGGACGGAGGTTCAGGATGGAAGGAACATATGTGTGCATATAGCTGATTCCCTGGTGGCTCAGATGGTGAAGAATCTGCCCACAATGTGGGAGACCCAGGTTTGATCTTTAGGTCAGGAAGGTCCCCTGGAGAAGGGAATAGCTACCCATTCTAGTGTTCTCACCTGGAGAATTCCATAGACAGAAGAACCTGATGGGCTATATAGTCCATGAGATCACAAAGAGTTGGACATGGCTGAGTGACAAATACTTTCACTTTTTCTTTTCATAGCTGATTTATTTTTGTACAGCAGAGCCTAAAGCAATTAACATTTAATTAAGCTTTTTATTTTGTGTTGGGATATAGCTGATTAGCAGTGTTGTGATAGTTTCAGATGTACAGCAAAGGGACTTAGCTGCACATATACATGTCTCCATTCTCCCCCAAACCCCTCTCCCATCCAGCCTGGCACATAACATTGAGCAGAGTTACTTGCGGTATACAGTAGGTCCTTGTTGGCTATTCATTTTAAATAAAGCAGTGTACATGCTGACTCCAGACTCCCTAACTATCCCTTCCCTTCATCCTTAAAATACACCTCCCCAAAATAAATGAACAGATATTTGCCAGTTGGAAAAGGGAAGAAACCAACATCTGGGTAAAATGAGCAGCTTAGAGATTACTACCGTATTCTGTTTATCATTGGTTCTCAACTGGGGTGACTTTGGCCCCTCTCACCTTGGGGACACTGGCAATGTCTGGAGACATTTTTGGATGTCACTACTGAGCAGGGGCTACTGGCATCTGTGTGGTAGAGAGCAGGGATGCTGCTAAACACTTCACAGTGCACAGGATGGCTACCACCCCCAACAGCAAAGAATGATCTTGCCCCAAATATTAAGAAAGCTTGCAATGGATGTTGGAGAGCTAGAGAGAGCACAGCCCACAAGATCTTGGTCTCATCCATTCAGGCTCTTTTTGAAGGCTCTTGTTCCCAAATTGTTGGCTTTGACTTACCCCATCTAGGATCTCAGAGTATCAGGACTGAGTGGGACCATCCTGGGGATCTGTAAACAAATGCTGACCCATAAGTGAGAAAAAGAAGCAAGTGACTCCAAGGGGGGGAGGCTAAGAAACTCTGGAAACTGATGATGTTTGGGGAATGCAGCCTCCAGTCACCAAAGTTTTGCTCTCAACCTGTTAAGGCTTGATCTAGATATGAGTCCATTTGATCAGGCATTCATTGTATTGTGGTATAATACACAAAACAAAATTTACCATTTTCTCCATTTTATAACATACAATTAATTCAGTGGCAGTAAATATATCTATGATGTGCAACTTCCATCTGTATCTATTTCCAGAATTTTCTCAGCACCCACAAAGTAATCCCCATATCTATTAGCAATCACTCCCCTTTCTTCCCTTCCCCAACCCCTGGCAACCACTGATATGTTTTAAATTCTCATATTAATGTTCATAGTAGCACTACTCACATGGATGCAAATATGGAAACAACCTGAATGTTTATTAGGGGATATGGGATGGATAGGTATACACTGTCATATTTAAAGTGGATAACCAACAAGGACCTACTGTATAGCTTAGGGGACTCTGCTCAATGTCATGTGGCAGCCTGGATGGCAGGAGAGTCTGGGGGAGAATGGATACATGCATATGCACGACTGAGTCCCTTTGCATCCACCTGAAGCTACAACATTGTTAATAAACCATAAACCAAAATAAAATTATATAGTTATAATCATAATGCAAAATAAAAGTTTAATGAACAAATACTTACTCCTGTGAATAGATCAACCAAACAGAAAATTAGAAAGGAAACAAACTTTAAATGATACAGTGGACCAGTTAGACCTAATTGATACCTATAGGACATTTCACCCCAAAATAATGAATTTCACCTTTTCTCAAGTGCACACGGAACATTCTCTAGGATATATAACATCCAGAGCTATAAATCTAGCCTTGGTAAATTTTTAAAAATTGAAATCATTTCAAGTATCTTTTCTGATCACAATGTGGTAAGATTAGACATCAACCACAAGGGGAAAAAAACTATTAAAACATATGGAGTCTAAACAACACAATTCTGAATAACCTACAAATCACAGAAGAAATCAAAATATGCATGGAAACAAATGAAAATTAAAAAGAGGATAATTCAAAACCTATGGAATTCAGCAAAAACAGTGCTAAGGGGAAGGTTTGTAGCAATACACGCTTACCTCAAGAAAGAGAAAAATCAAATAAATAACCTAACTCTACACCTAAAGCAACTAGAAAAAGAAGAAATGAAGAACCCCAGCATCAGTACAAGGAAAGAAATCATAAAAATTAGGGCAGAAGGAAATGAAAAAGAAACAAAGGAGACTATAGCAAAAATCAACAAAACTAAAAGCTGGTTCTTTGAGAAGATAAATAAAATAGACAAACCATTAGCCAGACTCATCAAGAAAAAAAGGGAGAAGAATCAAATCAACAAAATTAGAAATGAAAATGGAGAAATCACAACAGATGACACAGAAGTACAAAGGATCGTAAGAGACTACTATTAGCAACTATATGCTAGTAAAATGGACAACTTGGAAGAAATAGATGAATTCTTAGAAAAGTATAACCTTCCAAAACTGAACCAGGAAGAAATAGAAAATCTTAATGGAACCATTTGCTGCTGCTGCTGCTAAGTTGCTTTAGTCATGTCTAACTCTGTGTGACCCCATAGATGGCAGCCCACCAGGCTCCCCTGTTCCTGGGATTCTCAAGGCAAGAACACTGGAGTGGGTTGCCATTGCCTTCTCTGAAAGGACCCATCACAAGCACGGAAATCGAAAGTGTAATAAAAACTCTTCCAACAAACAAAAGCCCAGGACCAGATGGCTTCACAGGTGAATTCTACCAAAAAATTAGGGAAGAGCTAACACCTGTCTTACTCAAACTCTTTCAGAAAATTGCAGAGGAAGATGGGCTGCCAAGCTCATTCTATGAGGCTTCCATCACTCTAATACCAAAACCAGACAAAGATGCCACAGAAAAAGAAAACTACAGGCCAATATCACTGATGAACATAGATGCAAAAATCCTCAACAAAATCTAGCAAACAGAATCTAACAACACATTAAAAAAATCATCCATCATGACCAAGTGGTGGGCTTTATCACACGGATGCAAGGATTCTTCAGTATTCACAAATCAATCAATGTGATACACCACATTAACAAATTGAAAGATAAAAGCCATATGATTATTTCAATAAATGCAGAGAAAGCCTTTGACAAAGTTCAACATCCATTTATGATAAAAACCTCTCCAGAAAGCAGGCATAGAAGGAACGTACCTCAAGATAATAAAAGCTATATATGATAAATCCACAGAAAATATTATCCTCAATGGTGAAAAATTGAAAGCATTTCCCCTAAAGTCAGGAACAAGACAAGAGTGCCCACTCTCACCACTACTATTCAACATAGTTTTGGAAGTTTTAGCCACAGCAATCAGAGCAGAAAAAGAAATAAAAGAAATCCAGATTGGAAAAGAAGAAGAAAAACTCTCTCTGTTTGCAGATGACATGATCCTCTACAAAGAAAACCCTAAAGACACCACCAGAAAATTACTAGAGCTAATCAATGAATATAGTAAAGTTTCAAGATATAAAATCAACACAAAGAAATCCCTTGCATTTCTGTACACTAACAATGAGAAAACAGAGAAATTAAAGAAACAATTCCATTCACCATTGTGACAAAAAGAATAAAATACTTAGGAATAAATTTACCTAAGGAAGCAAAAGACCTACATATAGAAAACTATAAAACACTGATGAAAGAAATCAGAGATGACACAAATAAATGGAGAAATATACCATGTTGGTGGATCAAAAGAATCAATATAGTGAAAATGAATATACTTCCCAAAACAATCTAAATATATTCTGAAATTCTTATCAAGCTACCAACAGTATTTTTCAGAGAACTAGAACAAATAATTTCACAATTTGTATGGAAATACAAAAAACCTCGAATAGCCAAAGCAATCTTAAGAAGAATGGAACTGGAGGAATAAACCCACCTGACTTCAGGCTCTACTACAAAGCCACAGTCATCAACACAGTATGGTACTGGCACAAAGACAGAGATATAGATCAATGAAACAAAATAGAAAGCCCAGAGATAAATCCAGGCACTTATGGACACCTTATCTTTGCCAAAGGAGGCAAGAATATACAATGGAGAAAAGACAATCTCTAAAAAGTGGTGCTGGGAAAACTGGTCAACCACTTGTAAAAGAATGAAACTAGAACACTTTTTAACACCACACACAAAAATAAACTCAAAATGGATCAAAGATCTAAACATAAGACCATAAACTATAAAACTCCTAGAGGAAAACATAGGCAAAACACTCTCTGACATAAATCACACCAGGATCCTCTATGACTCACCTCCCAGAGTAATGGAAATAAAAGCAAAAATAAACAAATGGGACCTAATTAAACTTTAATGCTTGTGCACAGCAAAGGAAACTAAAAGCAAGGTGAAAAAACAGCCTCCAGAATGTGAGAAAATAATAATAAATGAAGCAATTAACAAAGAATTAATCTCAAAAATATACAAGCTGCTCATGCAGCTCGATTCCAGAAAAATAAACAACCCAATCAAAAAATGGACCAAAGAACTAAACAGACATTTCTCCAAAGAAGACACACAGATGGCTAACAGACACATGAAAAGATACCCAATATCACCATCAGAGAAATGCAAATCAAAACCACAATGAGGTACCATCTCATGACAGTCAGAATGGCTGCTATCAAAATGTTTACAGGCAATAAATGCTGGAGAGGATGTGGAGAAAAGGGAACCCTCTTACACTGTTGGTGGGAATGCAAACACCTAGTACAGCCACTATGGAAAACAGTGTGGAGATTCCTTAAAAAACTGGAAATAGAAAGGCCATACAACCCAATAATCCCACTGCTGGGCATACACACTGAGGAAACCAGAAGTGAGAGACACGTGTACCCCAATGTTCATTGCAGCACTGTTTACAATAGCCAGGACATGGAAGCAACCTAGATGCCCATCAACTGACGAATGGATAAGAAAGCTGTGGTACCTATACACAATGGAATATTACTCAGCCATTAAAAAGAATGCATTTGAATCAGTTCTAACGAGGTGGATGAAACTGGAGCCTATTATACAGAGTGAAGTAAGTCAGAAAGAAAAACACCAATATAGTATATTAACACACATATATGGAATTTAGAAAGATGGTAACAATGACCCTATATGCAAGACAGCAAAAGAGACACAGATATAAAGAACAGACTGTTGGACTATGTGGGAGAAGGTGAGGGTGGGATGGTCTGAGAATAGCACTGAAACATGTATATTACCATATGTGAAACAGATCACCAGTCCAAGTTCGATGCATGAAACAGGGCACTCAAAGCCAGTGCACTGGGACAACCCTGAGCGATGGGATGGGGAGGGAGGTGGGAGGGGGTTCAGGATGGGGAACACACGTGCACCCATGGCTGATTCATGTCAATGTATGGCAAAAACCACTACGATATTGTAAAGTAATTAGCCTCCAACTAAAATTAATTAATTAATTAAAAAATAAAACCTTTAACAATTAAAAAATAAGTGATTGGGTAAACAAAATTTGGTCTGTCCATAAAGAGATATTGTTTGGCTATGAAAAGACATGAAGTTCTTCATATATGCCACATTGTGGATGAACCTCAGAGACATCATGCCAAGTGAAAGAAGCCAGACCTCAAAAGCTACATAGTATAAGAGTTCATATTGCCCAGAGCAGGCCAAATTACAGAGGTGGAAAGTAGATTGGTGTTTTCATGCTTTTATGGTTGACATTGCCTATTAAGAAAGATCACATAAAAATTGGTACTTTATAAAGAGATAATGAAGTCTCATTAAACTGAAGTTACTGAGCACAGACAACGTACATATACTCATTTAGTGTATTGATTTAATTATCATAGATAGCACCTATTGTTTTCAGGATCACAGTCCAAGAATAATTTATTAACTTCTCAAAAACTTCTTTGAGACAGGTATAGAGAAACAGAGCACAGAGAGGTGAACAAATTGCTCAGTTTCACGCAGTGGGAAGAGCAGGGATTTGAAGTCTGTCAGCTGACTCTCTCATCCCTTTGTCAGATGGCTGTGTTGCATGGCCTCAGAACACAGAGATAGACTCATGGGATCTGGAAAACAACCAGAACATTATTTCTACACAGTGTCTCGTCTCAGATTCATTGCATGAATAACTCAGCTCCGGAGGAAAAATCTGATGCATGTTAAGTTAGAGATATGCACAGGTCCAAATGACTGTAGCCATGGAATAGGGATGTCTCATGGTATTTGACATCCAGGCAAATCCCAAACCAGTCAGTCCCGAAGGAAATCAATCCTGAATATTCATTGGAAGGACTAATGCTGAAGATGAGGCTCCAATACTTTGGCCACCTGATTCAAAGAGCTGATTCATTAGAGAAGACCCCGATGGTGGGAAAGATTGAAGGCAGGAGAAGGGGAATGACAGAGGAAGAGATGGTTTGGTGGCATCACTAACTCAATGGACATGAGTTTGAGCAAGCTCCAGGAGATGGTGATGGACAGAGAAGCCTGGCGTGCAGCAGTCCATAGGGTCACAAAGAGTCAGATACGACTGAGTGACTGAACAGCAACAGCATGGTATTTGAAGCTCTGAAAAGAATAAGCTTATCAGAAGGGAGTAGAAGGGCAGAGCAGCAATGGTTGGAAGATTTTTCCATATTTCGAAGATGTAGAAGTGATAGAAAGGTAGAGTCTTTGGGGACAGCTAGGCATGGGTTCTGTCATTTTGACAGCTGCACCATAAACAAGATGCTTAGACTCTCTCAAATATTCTCAATGTGTATTCTTAAGATATTTTGTGCTTAGTCACTCAGCCGTGTCTGACTCTTTGCCATCCAATGGACTGTAACCCAACTGGCTCTTCTGTCCATGAGGATTCTCCAGGCAAGAACACTGGAGTGGGATGCCATGCTCTCCTCTAGGGTATCTTCTCAACCCAGGAACTGAACCCAGGTCTCCCGCATTGTAGGCAGATTCTTTACCATCTGAGCAACCAGGAAAGCCCAATAATACTGGAGTGGGTAGCCTAACCTTTCTTTAGACAGTGATAAAAACAGCACATACACCCTCCCCCCCCCACAATATTGATGAGAAGATTAAATCATAGAAAGCACAGAGTAGGAATTCAGCCAAGGTCACCTGTCATTTATCAGGATCAGGAGCAGGCCCTGGGGAAGAGCCAGGAATGATGGAAGCTGAAGACCTCCTTCCATCCAGTAGCTAACCTCTCCATGTCACACCTCACTTCAGGAACAGCCTTCATGCAGGGAGGCAACTTCTCATCAGCAGCTGAATTCATCCTCATTGGCTTCTCCACCTTCCCCCACCTTCAACTGATGTTCTTCCTGCTGTTCCTGCTGATGTACCTGTTCACACTGATGGGGAACCTGCTCATCATGGCCACCATCTGGAGGGAGCACAGCCTCCACACCCCCATGTACCTCTTCCTGTGTGCCCTCTCCATCTCCGAGATCCTCTACACCTTTGCTGTCATTCCACGCATGCTGGCCGACCTGCTCTCTGCTGACCACTCCATTGCTTTGAGAGCCTGTGCCAGCCAGATGTTCTTCTCCTTCATGTTTGGCTTCACCCACTCCTTCCTGCTCACCGTCATGGGCTATGACCGCTACGTGGCCATCTGCCACCCCCTGCGCTACAACGGGCTCATGAGTCCCCGTGGCTGTGCCTGCCTGGTGACCTGGTCCTGGGCTGGAGGCTCAGTCATTGGCTTGGTCATGACAGTAGCCATTTTCCAACTAACTTTCTGTGGATCTAATGAGATCCACCATTTTGTTTGCCATGTGCAGGCTCTTCTGAAGTTGGCCTGTGGAGAAAATGTCTCCATTCTGGCCATGGGCTTAGGACTGGTGTGTATCACCACCTTGCTGGGCTGCTGTCTCCTCATCCTCCTGTCTTACGCCTTCATCGTGGCCACCATCTTGAGGATCCCTTCAGCTGAGGGCCGACACAAAGCCTTCTCCACATGCGTGTCCCACCTCACCGTGGTGATAGAGCACTATGGCTTTGCCTCTGTCATCTACCTCAAGCCCAAGGGTCCCCCGTCTCTGGAAATAGATACCTTGATGGGCATCACCTACACGGTCCTCACTCCCTTCCTGAGCCCCATCATCTTCAGCCTCAGGAACAAGGAGCTGAAGATCGCCATGAAGAAGACCTTCCTTAGCAAGCTCTAGCCAGAAAAAAAAGTGATTATCTAGGAGGAATTCCTTGGAAATAGTTAAATCAGGTTACCAGAGGCTATATTAGAGATGGCACCCTGTAAGCACGTAATAGCTTATATTTGCCTAATGCTGTATGATTTACAAGGACCCTTGTAGGCAACATTCAAATGTTTTCAAAATGGTTAAACATCATTCTCCATATATTCATGGTGGAAAGATGTATGTGATAACACAGAGAAAGTCAGAGTCATTGATTCTTATTTCTTGTACAGCACTTTGTCAGGTAGCATTACCTGGAATATGTTCTTCTGCCAGAAACCGGGGTGATCTAATTACTCCCATCACCATAAACCCAGTTGCTAAGAGAAAAGTGATAGCTTACAGTGAATGATGTTGGCTTAGTGATCTCCAAAAAAGAAGATATAGCTTCAGGGACTGGCTTGCTCATTTAGAGTTTTTGTGTGGCAAAGTTTTATTGCAGTGAAAGGGCACAGAGAAAGCTTCTGACATAGACATCAGAAGTGGGGCAGAGAGTGCCCCACTGTCTGATCTTATTAAGGCCTTACATACTTTTATTAGAGCCACTTCCACAACATAAGTTATCTTGTGATCTTAAGATAGCAAGATTAGTCAAAGGTTCTTGTTAAAAAGGAGAAACATGTCCTCCAATAGATAACATTGTTATTATATAATCATTAGTACAGAGCTTAAGGAAAAAGACAAATTTGAGCAAGATCTGTTGTTTTCTCGTGTAATCATTAGCCCTGGGCTTAAAGAAAGTCTTAAATATTGTTGTCATACAACTCAGAGTTTAAGGGAAAATGTCTATGTGACTAAGACAAGGCAATGTAGAAAAAAAAAGTTTGTTCTTTTTTTCTTCTTGAGAGCCCCATACCCCTTTTTCCTCCTTGGGGACCCTGGACTTCTCAACCTACCCTGGACTTCTTATCAACTCTGTCACAAGGAATAGGTCAGGTCTCCACCCTCCCCTGGGCAGCAACAGATAACCACAACACAAATTTTGTGAGGCTACAAAAGCCTAAGCCAGATTACAGTAGAGGAAAGCAAAACACCCCTGAATTTTAACATTGCATGGATCTGTGCAGTAGCAGTTAGAAACAGTAATAAGCAGCCTCAGAAAAAGTCAGGGAAGCCACCACATTTCAAATGTGAATCTTGAGCAGCTGTAGAGAGAAGTCTACAGAGTTGAGTTAAGGAAAAATGTCTTACCGTGAGAAATCGCTTTCCCTGTGCAAGAGTGACATTGCGTTCAAGGCAGTGTGGAACTGTTTGTTGAACAATGATAAGTGCAGAGAGGCCAGGATTAAACTTGTTGCTTGGTCACAATGTGTAATGATATCCCTTGGGTATGAGGGGAGGATTTAAAGTTGACCATACACCATAGTACTTAGAATTTGTTGAAAGCATGTGTATTCAAGAGAATGACAAAAACAGTATAATTACCCTTATAAATGGAATCTGAAAAAGGTAAACTCATAAAAAACGGAGTGGAATGCTGATTACCAGGGAATGAGGGGTAGGGGAACTGGGGAGATGTTGTTTAAGGGCACAAATTTGCAAGCAACCAATCAACCAGAAGATAAAAAAGATCTGAGGGTCCAATGTACATCACAGTGATCATAGACAATAATAATGTGTTAGAAATTTCAAAATTGCTAAGACTCTAGATCTTAATTGTTCCCACCATAAAAAGTTATGATAATTATGTGATATGATAGATGTGTTAGTTAACACTGCAATGATAATCATATTGTGATAAATACATGTATCAAATCATACTGCATAGCATAGACTTACACAATGTTATCTGTCAATCATATCTCAATGTTTAAAAAAGGTTCACTGACAAAGTTAAATTGTTTTGGAATTTGAATTTTTGCAGCTATCTAAAATAACAATTTATAGCACTCAATGGACACTAAGTTATGGTGATACTGCTACATACAACAACAGCCATGAAACCACATGTGTGTGGTCAATGTCCAACTCCTTGTGAGTTCAAAGGCTGTAGCCCACCAGGCTCCTCTATCCATGGAATTTTCCAGGCAAGAATGCTGGAGTTTGCTGCCATTTTCTACTTCAGGGGCTCTTCCTGACCCTGGGATCAAACTCACATCTCCTGTGTCTCCTGCATTGGCAGGCACATTCTTTACCATTGTGCCACCTGAAGTCCATGTATACAATAACAAAATATAGTTGAAATGCACAAGTGATAAATTAATCAAATTAGCAGAAGTTAAAAAAAATGAGTATTCATGTTTAAGTTGAATAGTAGCTATACATCATTTGTCTCAAAGCTACATTCAGTCTTTCTCCATAAGTCGAGCCTCTGTTTGATAATTATTTGAGGCCTCCTGTGTGCCAAATCCTGTTCTAGTTTTTGGAGAATTGAGATGGGTCTATCCCCAGCCCCTGTCTTTGAAGAGTTCTCATGATCCGTGCTGGAAAGACACACAGAGAAATGTCAGGGCTCTCACCAAGATATGGACCAGATGCCAAGAACCCCCAAAGGGGCATGACTCTGCAGCTTGGGAGCATCAGCCAGGTCTTCCTCATTGCTGTACTCCAGCGGCTCTCACCAGTGCCTCCAGAGGACACTTGGAAGATTCTGTAGACATTTTTGGTTGTTAAACTGAAGGAGGAGGAGATGTGCTATAATATCTAGTGGGTAAAGGGAAGGAATGCTGCTCAACACCCTACAATGCACAAAACAGACCCCACTGCAAAGAATGAGCCAGCCCCAAATGTCAATAGTGACAAGTAATAAACCTTAATGTAGAGAAGGGAATGGCAACCCACTCCAGTATTCTTGCCTGGAGAACCCCATGGACAGAGGAGCCTGCCAGGCTCCTCTGTCCATGGGGTCGCAAGAGTAGGACACGACTTAGCGACTAAACCACCACCACACTATATACTTAACAAACATTTATTGAGCACCTACCATGTGTGTTAAACACCTTTTTAGATGTTACAGGGGATCCATCGTTGAAGTATTTAGATGTGACCCTGATTTCAGTGTTCAAGAAAGCAAACAGTAGTGGAGAGACAAAGATGTGACTATTAAAAAATCACACTAATTAATATACATGATTGATTGTGATTAAAAGCTACAAGGAAAAGAAAGTCACTATGAGGGCTTATAATAGAAGTGATGACTTAGTATGGGGAAATTAGGGAAGGCTTTCCTGAGGAGGTGACATTTAAGGTCAGATTCAAAGATGTGTAGAAAATGCCAGAGGAAGGGTATTCCAGGTATAATTAACAGCATATGCAAAGTCCCCGAGGTCTGAGCATACTTGGTTTTTTCCAGGAACAGCCAGAAAGTTAGAAAAGCTGGAGAGCTGGGGAGGGCTGGGATGTAATGTTGAAGATGAAGCATGATCTCTTGACCCTTGTGTCCCAAGGGTATAAGCAGACAGGTCATTTTTCAAGTGTTCCTGTCTCTTCAACTTTTTGGAGTCATTTGAGAAGAATAGGTATTAGCTCTTCTTTATATGTTTGATTGAATTTTCCTGTGAAGCTGTCCAGTCCTAGACTTTTGTTTGCTGAGCAACCGTTGGGTCAATAATGAAAGTAAAAGAGTATTTTTTAAAATATTGGAAGACAGAAAAATGTATATGCAACATACCAAAACTTGGGATACAGCAAAAGTAGTTCTAAGGGGGAAGTTTATTTCAATAAACATCTACAATAAGAACAAAGCAGAGACCCCTAAATAAAGAAGTAAACTTTCAATCTCAAGGAGTTAGAAAAAGAAGAACAAACAAAGGCTAAAGTTAGTAGAAAGAAGGAAATAAAACAAGTAAAAGCAGAAGTAAAATACAGACTAGAAAAACAACAGAAAAGATCAATGAATATAAAATAAAACAAGTAAAAGCAGAAGTAAAATACAGACTAGAAAAACAACAGAAAAGATCAATGAATATAAGAGCTGATTCTTTGGAAAGGTAAAAAAAATTTGACAAACCTTTAGGTAGACTAAATAGAAAAAAAGAAAGAGGACTCAAATGAAATCAGAGATGAAAAAAGGAATATTGCAACTGATACCACAGAAATGAAAAAGATCATAAGAGACTATAATGAACAATTATACACAACAAAATGAACAACCTAGAAGAAGAAATGATTAATTCCTCAAAATCCAAAGACTGACACATAAAGGAATAGAACATATGAACAGATCAAAACAAGTAAAGAAATTGAATCAATAATCAAAAACCTTGAATCAGGTTTTTGTTTAGGTGTTAACCCTTCTCTAAATGTTTCATAGAATTCGAAAAGTGAAGCCCAGAACCAGATGTTTTACAGACGAATTCTACCAAACTCTTAAAGAATCAATTCTAATCTTTTTCAAATTCTTCTGAAAATTTGAAGAAAATGAACACTCAGTTTAAATGACTGCTTTGCTCTGACACCACAAGATAACAACACTACAAGATTAAAATGACAGGCCAATGTCCTTGATGAATATAGATACAAATAATCTCAACAAAATACTAGGAAATCAAATTTAAGAGTCCATTAAAAGCATTTCTGCACCTATTGAGATGATCATATGGTTTTTATTCTTCAATTTGTTAATGTGGTGTATCACATTGATTGATTTGTGTATTTTGAAAATCATTGCATCCCTGGCATAACATGGTGTAGGGTCCTTTTAATGTGCTGTTGGATTCTGTTTGCTAGTATTTTGTTAAGAATTTTTGTGTGTATATTCATCAGAGATATTGGCCTGTAATTTGCTTTTTTGTGGTATCTTTAACTTGTTTTGGTATAAGGGTGATGGTGATTCATAGAATGAGCTTTGAAGTGTTCTCTCCTCTACAATTTTTTTTGGGACAGTTTCAGAAGGGTAGGTGTTAACTATTCTCTAGATGGCTCGTATAAGTTAAATAAGCAGGGTGACAATGTACAGCCTTGACGTACTCTTTCTCCTATTTGGAACCAGTCTGTTGTTCCATATCCAATTCTAACTGTTGCTTCCTGACCTGCATACAGGTTTCTCAAGGGACAGGTCAGGTGGTCTTCTATTCCCATCTCTTGAAGAATTTTCCACAGTTTTTTGTGATCCACACAGTCAAAGGCTTTGGCATAGTCAAGAAAGCACAAGTAGATGTTTTTCTGGAACTCTCTTGCTTTACTGATAATCCAGTGGATGCTGGCAATTTTATCTCTGGTTCCTCTGCCTTTTCTAAAACCAGCTTGAACATCTGGAAATTCACGGTTCATGTATTGCTGAAGCCTGGCTTGGAGAATTTTGAGCATTACTTTACTAGCATGTGAAATGAGTGTAATTGTGAGGTAGTTTGAGCATTCTTTGGCATTGCCTTTCTTTGGGACTGGAATGTAAACTGACCTTTTCCAGTCCTGTGGCCATTGCTGAGTTTTCCAAATTTGCTGGCATATTGAGTGCAACATTTTCACAGCATCATCTTTTAGGATTTGAAATAGCTCAACTGGAATTCCATCACCTCCACTAGCTTTGTTTGTAGTGAGGCTTTCTAAGGCCCACGTGACTTCACCTTCCAGGATGTCTGGCTCTAGCTGAGTGTGGGTGATCACACCATCATGATTATCTGAGTTGTGAAGATCTTTTTTGTAAAGTTCTTCTGTATATTCTTGCCACCTCTTCTTAATATCTTCTGCTTATGTTAGGTCCATACCTTTTCTGTTCTTTATCGAGCTCATCTTGTCATGAAATATTCCCTTGGTATTTCTAATTTTCTTGATGAGGTCTCTAGTCTTTCCCATCTGTTGTTTTCCTCTAAGCTGTATATTGTCACCCTGCTTATTTAACTTGTATGCAGAGTACATCATGAGAAATACTGCGCTGGAAGAAGCACAGGCTGGAAACAAGATTTCAGGGAGAAATATCGATAACCTAAGATATGCAGACGACACCACTCTTATGGCAGAAAGTGAAGAGGAACTAAAGAGCCTCTTGATGAAAGTGAAAGAGGAGAGTGAAAAAGTTGGCTTAATGCTCAACATTAAGAAAACTAAGATCATGGCATCTGGTTCCATCACTTCATGGGAAATAGATGGGGAAACAGTGGGAAAAGCGTCAGACTTT
>ML663012.1:7624848-7648372 GCA_007570785.1 Antilocapra americana
TACTGTTGGTTCCCTCCAGGGTGTTTTTGATCTCATTTATTGCATTATTTATTGTATTTTGACTCTTTTTCATTTCTTCTAAGTCCTTGTTAAAGCTTACCTGCATCTTCTCAATCCTTCCCTGCAGGTTATTTAACTTCAACTCCAACTTATTTTCCAGGTTTTGGATCATTTTCACTATCATTATTCAGAATTCTTTATCAGGTAGACATCCTATCTCTTCATCTTTTGTTTGGTCTGGAGGACGTTTATCCTGTTCCTTTACCTGCTGGGTATTTCTCTGCCTTTTCATTTTGTTTATCTTGCTGTGTTGTCCCTTTATTGTGGGGGTTCCCCACTATGGGAGGGGTTGGATGTGTGTTTTGTCAAAGTTTCCTGGTTGGGCTCTTAAGCGGTTCGTCCTGCTTGTTTTGGCGTCTTCTGTTTGCTGGGTCTCTTCAGTGTCTATTCAGCGCTCTGGGGTTTGCCCCGCTCCCAGGGCATGTGCTTTCCCCACCCCCTCTGCTCAGACTCTCGGTCTCTTGCCCATCATGGTTTGGGGCTGCGGCTTCTCCTCTCCCCCGGCCCAGCCCCTCGATTTTCTCAGCGTGCAGCTGGGTGCGTCTTCGCAGGTGTGTGTAGAGCCGAATTCTGGTGGCGACTCTCCAGACTCCCGAGAGGTCTTGGCTAGCACCCAATTCTGCCTGCGGTTTGGGAGCAGAAGCCTCGCCAGGGCGCTCTCCGGCGGGGGCTGGGCGGGTCCGCAGCCCGCAGCCGCCCAACTCCGCCCGGCCATCTCATGCATCGGACTGAGTCCTCGCTGCCCTTTGTTCTGTGCGCAAGGCTGGCGGGGGTCTTCCTCGGGAAGGCTACACGCAAGCCTGGTGGGGGTCTTCCTTGGGAAGGCTACCCAGCGGTCTATCTCCGGTTAGCACCCTTGGTTAGGACCCTCAGTCTGCCCCAGGTGTTCAATCCCAGTTCTCCCCCTAAGCGGGCTGCCCGCCCCTCCCTGAGCAGTCTGCGCTGGCTCGTGGGGGATGGGGCGCCTGGGCCGCTGCTCCTCTGAACATTGCAGTTAGAGACGCACTCTGGGGGGCTTAACTATTTATCGGCTTCTACTCCTGGCTGTTATGCTCTCTGAGATTTGCCTCAGATCTCTCAGATCCGCCAGGGAGAATGTTTCCTGATGTTCAGAAACCTTTCTCTCTTTCGAGACTCCCCTTCTGAGATGAATCTCCGTCCCCTAACTCTTTGCCTCTCTTTTTGCTTTTTTTTTTTTTTTGGTCCTACCTTCTTTCGTTGGCAATGGGCTGTCTTTCCAGATGCCTGAAGTCCTCTGTCAGCATTCAGATGTTGTTTGATGGAGTTTGCTCGGTTTTTAAATGTTCTTTTGGTGTATTTGTTGGGGAGAGTGTGGACTCCCCATCCTATTCCTCCGCCATCTTAGTTCCCTTGTTAGGTGTTTTAAAATCACAGTTTCAGTTTCAAATCTTGTGATTGGTCTGTTTACATATGTTCTTTCTCCTGGTTCCGTCTTGAAAAGTTGTAAGTCTTTAAGCTCATGTAGCTCAATATATATAAAATACAACAACAACAACAAACAATCCAAAAACTAAGTAGAAGATCTAAGTAGACATTTTTTCAAAGAAGACATACAGATGGTGAAAAGGCACATGAAAAAAATGCTCAACGTTAGTAATCATTAGAGAAACACAAGTCAAAATATAATGAGGCATCACCTCATGCCAGTCAGAATGGCCATCATCAAAAAGGCTGTAAACAACCAACACAATAAAGTAAAGAAAATTTTAAAAAAAGGCTATAAACAATAAATACTGGAGAGAGTATGGAGAAAAGGGATCCTGCCTGCATTTTTGGCAGGAATGTAATTTTGAACAGTCAGTATGAAAGTTTCTTTAAAAATTAAAATAGAGCTACCATCTGACTCCTGGAGAAGGAAATGGCAACCCACTCCAGTACTCTTGCCTAGAAAATTCCAAGGATGGAGGAGCAGGGTGGGCTACAGTCCATGGGGTCGCAAAGAGTCAGACATGACTGAGTGACTTCACTTTCACTTTCTGCCATCTGATACAGCAATCCCATTCGGGCATACATGGAGAAAACCATAATTAGAAAATGTACACGCACCCCAATGTTCACTATTTGCAATAGCCAGGACATGGAAGCAACCTAAACGTCCACTGACAGAGGAATGGATAAAGAAGATGTGTATATATTCTTTTATATATATACACATATCTACATATATAAAGGAATATTGTTCTACCATAAAAAAGAATGAAATAATGCCATTTGCAGAAACATGGATGGAACTTGAGATTATCAGAGTTAGTGAAGTAAGTCAGATAGAGAAAGTTAAATGTCCATGATATCATTCATATGTAGAATCTAATTTTAAAAGTGATATAAATGAACTTATTTAGAAAACAGAAACAGACTCAGAGGCTTTGAAAACAAACTACAGTTACTGAAGGAGAAACATGAGGGGGAGGGATAAACTATGAAGTGAGGAGTAACATACACACAGTACTATACATAAAATAGATAACCTACTTGGACCTATTGTATAGCCCAGGGAGTTCTCTCTACTCAATATTCTGTAATAACTTATATATGAAAAAAATCTGAAAAGGAATGAATATATGTACATGTTATAACTGAATCAATATGCTGTACACTTGAAAGTAATGCAACACTGTAAATCAACTATACACCAACAAAAATTTTTTAAAAAAGACAAAAGTAACAAAACACTAGACATAAAACTTCATATATGAAAAAGTTCTGGTAGCATTTCTTATTATCTTCAGGTTATTCTAGATTTTTTTTTAATTTGGGAGAATGGAGAAATAAAATCTTCTTTTACTAGTCCATTCAAGAAGAACCAGCTGCATCAGAGCCCTGACACATCCACGTGGTGCTCCCCACCTGCCTATAGACAAATAATACATTTTTGGGCAAAAATAATGCGATGGAGCTCATCTCACTAGACACAAAGATATATACACCCCAATATTCACTGAAATACTATTTACAGTAGCCAGGACATGGAAGCAACCTAGATATCCATTAACAGATGAATGGTTAAAGAAAATGTGGTGCATATATATAATGGAATATTACTCAGGCATAAAAAGGAACAAAAGTGAGTCAGTTGAACTGAGGATGAACCTAGAGTCTGTCTTTTATTTTTTTAATTTTTATTGGCATATAGTTAATTTATAGTGTTGCATTTGTTTCAAGTGTATAGCATATTGATTCAGTTTTACATGTACATATATTCATTCCTTTTCAGGCACAGACTGGAGTAAGTCAGAAAGAGAAAAACAAAGATCATATATTAACACATAAATGAGGAATCTAAAAAAATGGTACAGTTGAACCTATTTTCATGGCAGGAATAGAGACACAGGCATAGAGAACTGACATGCGGGCATAGCTGTGGGGAGGGGAGATTGGGACAAAATGGGAGATTAGGACTGACATATATACACTATCATGTGTAAAATAGTTGACTAGTGGGAACCTGCTATTATAGCATAGGGACCTCAGCTGGGTGCTCTATGATCACCCAGAGGGGTGGGATATGGAGTGGGTGGGACAGAGGTTGAAAAGGAGGGGATATACATATACATACAGTTGATCTGCTGTGTTATAAAGCATAAATTAACACAACATTGTAAAGCCATTATACTTCAGTTAAAGAGATTGTGATGATAGGGTCTATGGCAGAAGGGGGAAAATTGGAGAAAAACTAACAGCTAGAGTGCATCAAATTCCTATGGAGTGTGGGCATTGTACAGACCTGAGTCACTGCAGATGTTATACAGAGATAGAAATTATTAAACCCAAATCATCTGTCACCTTCCATACAACCAAACTGGCCATCAGCAGCTTAGGGGATGGAAAGTTCTGTGGAAGCTTCTCTTTATGGCGTTCTTCAGTTCCTTATTCCTTAGGCTAAAAATGATGGGGCTAAGAAAGGGGGTGAAGACTGTGTACGTGGTGGCCATGAGCGTGTTACTGTCCATAGAATGGGGCCCCTTGGGCTTGAGGTAGATGAGGGAGGCAAAACCGTAGTGCACGACCACTATGGTGAGGTGGGAGACACAGGTGGAGAAGGTCTTGTGCCGGCCCTCAGTGGAGGGGATCCTCAAGATGGCAGCCACGATGAAGACATAAGAGAGGAAGATGAGGAATAAGCACCCCAGGAGGGCTGTGACACAGACCAGGATCACACCCAGGGTGACAGAGGCTGTCTCCTTCCCACAGGCCAACTTCAAGAGAGAAAGCACATGGCAGACAAAATGGTGTATCTCCTTAGACCCACAGAAGGTGAGATGAAAGACTATCAATGTCAACATCATCCCCATGACTGAGCCACCAGCCCAGCACCAGGACACTAGCTGGGCACAGTCATGGGGGCTCATGAGCACGTTGTAGCGCAGCGGGTGGCAGATGGCCACATAGCGGTCATAGCCCATGATCATGAGCAGGAAGGAGTGGGTGAAGCCAAATGTAAAAGAGAAGAACATCTGGCTGGCACAGGCCACAAAGGTGATGGAGCGGTGGGTGGAGAGCATGTCTACCAGCATTCGAGGGGTGACTGCAACAGTGAACAGGATCTCGGAGATGGAGAGGGCACAGAGGAAGAGGTACATGGGGGTGTGGAGACTGTGCTCCCTCCAGATGGTGGCCATGATGAGCAGGTTCCCCAGGAGTGTGAACAGGTACATCAGCAGGTACAGCAGGAAGAAGGCGGGCAGGAGTTGCTGAGGGAAGTTGGAGAAGCCGATGAGGATGAATTCAGACACTGTGCTGTAGTTCAGACCAGAGGAAGATCCTGCATCTGGGGAGATGAGAAAGAGAATGAAGGCCTAGTGGTTAAAACAGAGGCTTTAATGTAGGTTAAATGACAATTGAAGACCTCCATACTAGTCTCGCAATTATCATCAGTAGGATGTAGTAAATCATGATAGTACTTTGTGCTCATGCTCATGGTCAGTCACTCAGTCGTTTCTGACTCGTTGTGACCCCATGGACTGTAGCCTTCCAGACTCCTCTCTCTATGGGGTTTCCCAGGAAGAATATTGGAGCATGTTGCCATTTTCTCCTTCAGAGGATCTTTCTGACCCAGGGACGGAACCCACGTCTCCTGTATCGGCATGCAGATTGTTTACCACTGAGCCACCTTGGAGCCCATAATAGTACTTACTATTTATTAATGCAATATTGATAAACTGAGATCAGCTCCTTAAGTGCTTAAGATATTGTTTGGCTACTGGGTTATTTTTATTAACAGTGATGGAAAGAAATAAAAGAATCTAGATCTGTAATCATTAAAACAGACATGGATGATCTGGGTCATATTCTCTTGAATACTGCTCCTGTTCTAGAAAACATATATTTGGTTATTAGTGTTCTGAAAAATCTTTTTCTCTGATAATCTTTGTCCTTTTATTGAGTAACCCATTCATCCTTGTTTTCATACTATTGTATTGGTACTCACTTCTGGCATCCTATCTCACATTTTGTACTTGCTTTTCTAAAGAACCAAACAAAAAATTTGAAAATGAAAAAATGGACAAATATATGCCAGGAAAATGTGCACCAAAGGAAATCTGAGGCAGCAATATTGAAAGCAGGAACAATGAAATTAATTGTAATAATAGCCATAAATTTCAATTATCATATGCCAGTAAAAAGAACCACATTTCCTGGAGAGATGATCTGGGCATAGAAGCAAGCTTAAGAGATCTCTTCCACTGTAAAATGGAACTTTCGCTGAAAATGTAACAGTCTTTTGGACTCTGTGGGAGAGGGCAAAGGTGGGATGATATGGGAAAACGGCACTGAAACATGTTAATCATCATATGTGAAATCAATCACCAGCCCAAGTTTGATGCTCAAGGCTGGTGCACCGGGATGACCCAGAGGGAGGGAGTTGGGAGGGAGGTGGGAGGGGGATTCTGGGAGGGGAACCATGTATACCCATGGCAGATTCATGTCAATATATGGCAAAACCAACAAGATAATGTAAAGAAAATTTTAAAAATAAATAAATAAAATAAAAAAGGAAATGTGTTAATGTTAAAGGATGCCAGAACCAAATTCAAAACATGCCCACTGAGCATCAGAAAAATTGGTCATGTACATAGGATGATGGAATAATCTAAATGACACTATGAGGGAGCAATCAGAAAATCTAGAGGGTGAAATCCTACACAGAACAGTTGGTCTGTTCTCATCAATAAGCCAGGATCAAGAAAAAATGAATAGACATGCAAAGGCCATAATAACAATATACTATATGGGGTATTGATTCAGATAAGTAGCTGGAAAGTATTTTCAAGGAACTGGAGCCTCTTCTGGTGTGAATGAATGATGAAATACAAGTAATAGGGATTATTCTTAATTTAGTTATTCATTTAACTGTTATTTTTGTTATAAATAGGCTGTGAAGGAAAATATAACCAGTTTAAAATCATATTGAAATATGAAAATTACGCATATGCACACAGGATGGGCCTAAGAGGAATACTTTATGTAAGCAGAGAGAAAATTGCAGCAACCTGCATATATATGCTTAACACATACAACAATATACACTTGAATATTAGGAAGAAATATTCAACATAACTTCAATGAAATATTTATAAAATATAAATAGCTAAATCAGTACTAGGTAGATAGATAGATAAAAAATTGAAGTTGGAAATTCAAACAGAGCTTAGAAATGAAATTTGGGAATTATTCATTGCAATTCATTAATAATATTCAAAAATTAGCTCCTGGACATACTTAGGTTCTTCACCAAACAAAATTAAACATTTTTTTCAAGTACACAGAGGGCCTTAACCAAATCTTGCCCTTTTTTAAGACATAGAGAAATCCTTCATTCACCTGGAAGTATAAATAATATATAGATTAAAATGCACTAAAAATGGAAATCAGTGAGGAACTGGTAGCTTTCCAAATTCCATAAGTGGGAAATAAACATATTATTAAATAATCTTATATTTCAATAATAAATAATATAATAAATGAAGAAATATTTATGATTAAGTAATGTAAGCATCAAATGTCAAAGTTTTAACCTAAAACATTACTATAAGGGGCATACACATCTTTAAATATATTTATCAAGATAATTTGTCCAGAAAATAATGCTTAACACAATGAAAGTCAGGTGATTGGAACAGATTAATAAGATAGAAATGGAGAAAATGCCAATGAAAAAACCTAAAGTTAAAATTGGAGCTAACTACAAAAATAAGGGATGATTTTAAGTGAATAGAAACAGTAGTAATAAAATATAAGTTAATAAATTGAGACAAAAAATGAAATGAATGAATTTTCAGAAGCATATAAAATTGCAGAACTAGTACAAGAAAATAATAGAGACCCTAGATATTCAAAAAAATTTTAAAGAAACTGAAATGGTTAAAAATTTTCTCTTCCTATAATCATTAGTCCCAGTTTACAATTGAGTGTTCTTAAACCTTTAAGGAACACTTGATGAATATCTTACACATATGCTTAAAATAAAAATGAAATCCGCTGAGCTCATTTCATCAGGTTAATGCAATCTGATTCTTGCAAACTAGTACAGCCTCTATGGAGAACAGTGTGGAGATTCCTTAAAAAACTGAAAATAGAACTGCCATATGACCCAGCAATCCCACTGCTGGGCATACACACCAAGGAAACCAGAATTGAAAGAGACACCTGTACCCCAATGTTCATTGCCACATTGTTTACAATAGCCAGGACATGGAAGCAACCTAGACGCCCATCAACTGACAAATGGATAAGAAAGCTGTGGTACATATACATAATGGAATATTTCTCAGCATTAAAAAAAAATTCATTTGAATCAGTTCTACTCAGGTGGACAGAACTGGAGCCTATTATCCAGAGTGAAGTAAGCCAGAAGGAAAAACAAAAATACAGTATACTAACGCATATATATGAAATTTAGAAAGATGGTAATGAGAACCCTGCATGCGGGACAGAAAAAGAAACTCAGATGTATACAACAGTTTCGCGGACTCAGTGGAAGAGGGCAAGGGTGGGATGATATGGGAGACTGGCATTGAAACATGTTAATTATCATATGTGAAATCAATTGCCAGCCCAGGTTCGATGCTCGGGGCTGGTGCACCAGGATGACCCAGGGGAAGGGAATTGGGAGGGAGGAGGGAGGGGGGTTCTGGAGGGGGAACATATGTATACCCATGGCAGATTCATGTCAATGTATGGCAAAACCAACACAATAAAGTAAAGAAAATTGAAAAAGAAAAAGAAAACAAACTATAGAGGGTCTAACCTAGTACTCTCAAACTTCCCTTGATTTTCATGTGTAACAAAGGGACTTAAGACCCGCCTGTGGTGAAATAAAATAAAATAAAATAAAATGTATAGATGTTTTCTTTGTAAATAAACACCAAATCAATTTTTATAAGTGTTCTATAAACATTTGAAATCAGTGTATATTCCCTACAGGCAATAAAAATGTCTATTCAGATAAAAAAATTAATAAAACCAGGTAAGAATGTTATAAGAAATGACAATTACAGGTCCACCTTACCTATCCTTGCAAATTTCATAATTCTTTAAAAGATATTACTTAACCAAATAAAATGATGTATTAACAATAGTGTGTTATGATCAGGTGATGTTGATTTATCATATGAATGATGAGAAGGTGCAGCATCATTAATTCATCACATAAACAAACTGAAAAAGAAAAATGATAGAATTCTTTTGATCAAGGAAGGAACATATTTTCTAAAATTCAACTACTATTTATGATTTTTAAGTTTTTTATATAATTGACATATAACCTTGTATTAGTTTTATGTGTACAGCATAATGATTTGATATATGTATGTCTATTTGTGATTTTTTAAAAAACCTTTTTACAACACAAACTTGAAGGGAACTTTCTTGGCTAGATAAAGAATACATACTAGAAATCTAGCTAATACTACATACCAAGTGGGGACCTTTACATGCACCATTCTATAGGAACAGTAACAAGCCAAGGTTACTCACAGTCTCTGCTGTTCTTTAACATGGAACTGAAAGCCATGAGCAGTTCTACAAAGAAAGAAGATACATAAAGATAGGAAGGGAAGTGACCTTATCATCTATCCAGAAAAAAATAAAAGAATCAAGATGTGAAATGTTAAAAATTAAATAAACAAGAGAGATATACCTTCCCAGGTAGTGAGACACATTATAGAGTCATAAAGAAAGTGAAGTTGCTCAGTCGTGTCCAGCTCTTTGGGATCCCATGGACTGTAACCTGGCAGGCTCCTCCGTCCATGTGATTTTTCCAGGCAAGAATACTGGAGTGGGTTGCTATTTCCTTCTCCAGGAGATCTTCCTCACCCAGGGATCAAACCCGGGTCTCGCGCACTGTAGACAGATGCTTTACCGTCTGAGCCACCTGGGAAGTCTTAGAGAGTCATAGCCGCTTGTTAAAAGTGCGAACCTGGATTAGACACGTTTGTTGTTTAGTCACTAAATCATGCCTGACTCTTTTGCAACCCCGTGGACTATAGCCCACCAGGCTCCTCTGTCCATGGGATTTCCCAGGCAAGAATACTGGAGTGGGTTGCCATTTTTCTTCTCCAAGGGATCTTCTCGACCCAGAGATGGGAGATTCTTTATCACTGAGCCACCAGGGAAGCATTGATTAAATCAATTTCATATCTCAGAAAATATCCTTTCATTATTCAAAACCTAATATAATAAAGGTGGCAGCATAAATCAAAGGGAAAAGATAAGACTGTTAACTTCTTTTTGATGGGAAAACTGTTCATTTCATGAAGCAAAGTAAATCTGAATTTCTGCCCAAGAACAAATGCAAAAGTGGCATTCAGATATATTCAAGACATGAATATGTAATATCAAGACATAAATATGTAATCTCAACCAAAGTTAATGGAAGAAAGGGCAAGAAAATTAGTTTGTTGATATTCAAAGACACAAATGCTAAGGATATTTTTAAAAAAAGCATGCAAACATCAACATTAAGGATTTTTATTCACAAAGGAAATCCTGGACAATGTTATTAGGCAGATGGAACATTTAGAAACATAATTGCATTGTGTAAAACTGACAAAGAAGTACTTTCTAGAAGAATGAACACGAATTAGAAACCTTGATACAAATATGAGCAGAGAAATTACAGGAGTTTGTAAAGATGTTCCAAATGTAAATATGCTGAGTAAAAAAGGGAAGGGGAGTGGGCACACACATACATACACACACAGGGGAATTTCACTGCACAACTATTTAATTCCCCCAATCAGAAAATGCTTGGATTATGGGGAGAAAACAATTCTCCTGCACTGCTGGTGAGAATGTAGAATGATGGAAATTTAGAATAGGCTTGCTCTGAATGCCAGCAAATTCAGTCCTAAGTATATTTCAATTTCTATTTATAGGGGATCAGGTAAGAAGAATTTCCTTTTATTAGTGGGGAACTTGGACAAGCCTGCAGAAGGCAGCAAGATGGGATGGAGGCAAACACTGGATCCCCAACCAGGTGTACACATAGCATTGTAAGTGGATTTTTAAAAATAAAATAGAGTGAATAAAGCAAAAAACAGAGTGAACTCTCTATAATTCCACATTAAAAATATAGCACATGAAACTACTTCATATGAAAGGGGAACAGTTGATACATGTCACTGCACATTTGTCAAAATTTATAGACTGTACCCCACAGAGAGTGAAGCGTAATGTAAACTTGGAGTTTGGTTAATTATTATGTATCTATATAGGACCCTCAATTATAACAAATGCATCACACTAATGCAACATGTAAATGACAGAAGAAACTATATAGGGAAGGAGCTAAGTGGGAACTTCCTATACTTTCTGATCAGTTTGTCTATAAACCTAAAAGGTCTCTAATCAATTAAAGCCCATTAATTGGAGAATTAAAAAATTCAAAAGATATGCATATGGAAAACTAGACAAACTTGCAAGAACATATACAAATCAAAGAGTACTCAGCTTCAACTTCAGCATTCATGATAATTTCGGGCTACATCATTCTTAGGCTGTACTTTTGGACTGTACAATGTTTCACAGAAACACTGGCCTCTACCAACCAGATGCCAATAATATCCCCTTCTCACCATGAACTGTGACAACTAAAAAAATTCCTGTTTATGTCCAAATGTGCACTGTGGGCCAGAATCAGCCTGGGCTCAGAACTGCAGTCCTAGAAGTTGCCAGGGGCACATAGGCTAAGCGAGAAGTAGGATGCATTTCTTCCTACCCTCTCTCTCCTGGCCCCCCTCTGCCTGGTCTGTCTCTTCCAAGAAATGGCCAGCAGGGAAGGACAGAAGAGTGTGTCCTGCTTATTGCTGTCAGTGGCATCCACAGGCAGAGGTGGGGTCAGACCTAAGGGTTCCTCTACCTGATACAGTGTGCTTTATCCCCGCTGAAGTCTCCAGCAGACTGTTCCCAAGAGTCTATCCATGAAACCAGACCAAAAGGGCAGTCTTCTGGGTATGGAAAACCAGGTGGGACCCCAGAGGGCCGTCGGATGCCTGTAGTCTCTGCTTCCTCCTTCAACTAGAGAGACTGCAGCCCCTATTGAGGGCTGAGGAGCAATTAGCTGTGGGAGAGAGAAGACTGAATACAGATGCCCAAACCCCTCAGGGTCAAGTCAGAGGGAAGGCAGGAGCTGGAGGAGTCCATTGTGGTACCCTCAGGGAAAGGGTACTTGGAAGACGTCTCAGAAAAAGGGTAAATTGGAGCTGAGTCTTGGAGAATGACTTCTCCTGAGGGTAATGTACATGCTCAGTGTCTTCTAGCCAAACTGAAAAATCTCACCTCTCTTCTCAATCAAGTTCTACCCTATTCCTGTTGTCCTGCTGATCTAAACCAGACAGTCTGACATTAGCATATGTGTCCCTAGGATAAAATATAAGTATTTAATCTCTGCTTCTTCATCTTGTTCCTGACACTCAGCACATAAATTTGTTAGTATCTTAGGAGTAATAAGTTTCTTTTTTATGCTGATGAGATGACTAGAGGTGGGGGGCCTCTAGGTAGCTTCAGGATGAGGGCTGGTCTCCAGAAAGACCAACCATGAGAAATTTTGTTCTATGTATGCCTTGTCTCTACTGCTCTACCCTGGTTTGCCCCAAAGTGGTTGTGCTAACCTAGAAAGGAGGCTCTGGGGAAGACGGAGGTGTGAGATGGGTGCACGCCTGTGATGTGTAGGTGTATTTGCTCAGCACTGGTGTGTGAATGATCTTCTATGAGACCAGAAGAGACAGAATTCAGTCCACCTCTCATAAGAGGTAGGAAAACCCAGCCTCAAAAGGAGAGGTTGCTGTTGTTCAGTCACTCAGTCTTGTCTGACTCTTTGTGATCCCATGGACTACAGCACTCCAGGCTGCCCTCTCCTTCACTTTTTCCCAAAGTTTGCTCAAATTCATGTCCATTGAGTTGATGATGCCATCCAATCACCTTATCCTCTGTCGTCCCTTTCTTCTCATGCCTTCAATCTTTCCCAGCATAAAGGTCTTTTCCAATGAGTTAGCTCTTTGAATCAAGTGGCCAGGGGTTATAGATTAAGTTAAGCACCAATGGCCAATGATTTGATTAACTATGGTTCTGTGATGAAACCTTTATAAATGCTCCCCAAGCAGCACAATTGGGAGAGTTACTAAGTTGGTGACCACATGGAGATGCTGGTAGAGTGGTGCATCCAGGGAGGGATGCAAGCTCCTTGCACCTTCCCCCACACCTTGCCTATGGCTCCCCTTCTATTTGGCTGTTCCTGAGTTGTGTCTTTGATAATAAACTGGTCATAGCCATTGAAGCACTTGCCTGAGTTCCATGAGTCATTCTATGAAAATGGGAAATCTGAAAAGGGGGTGGGTTGTGGAAAGTTCCAACTTTGTGGCCAATTCAGATGGAAATGTGGGTCCCACAGGCACCCAATACTTGCAATTGATGTCTGAAATGGAGGCAATCTTGCGGACCTGAGCCCTTCACTTCTGAAATCTCACAGTAATTTCAGGTAATAAGTGTCTGAGTTGAATTGAATTGTAGTACACCCAGTTGGTGTGCAGAATTGGAGAACTATCCTTGGTGTGGAAAGAAGCCACACAGTTGGTGTCTTAAGTGTTGTGAGTAAAAACAATTGGCCCTTATCTCCTTCTGTCTAGTCAGCAACACTGTCCACTTCGCTCCTGTAATCAGCTTCAAATCTGGCCATGCAACTCAGTCCAGGGTGTCTTCACCTCCCTCCTCCTACCTCTCCCGATCTCTTCCTATGTCTCATCACACCCACCCCTGCTGTCAGCAACATACTCCCCTCACAACATCCAGAAAGAACTCTCTATATCAAGAATCTAATGATGCTACTTGTTCTTGAAACCATCTCCTTGTTACCACCACTTTGAAATGTATTAAAAGCTCTTGGAGCCTCACTCTCTTTATTTGACAAATAGTTCTCACCTTGTTGGTGTTGGAGAAGACTCTTGGAGTCCCTTGGACAGCAAAGAGATCCAACCAGTCAATTCTAAAGGAAATCAGTCCTGAATATTCATTGAAAGGACTGATGCTGAAGCTGAAGCCCCAGTACTCTGGCCACCTGATGTGAAGAACTGACTCATTGGGAAAGACCCTGATGCTGTGAAAGATTGAAGGAGGGAGGAGAAGGGGATGATAGAGGATGAGATGGTTAGATGGCATCACCGACTCAATGGACATGAGCTTGAGCAAGCTCTTGGAGTTGGTGGTGGACAGGGAAGCCTGGCGTAATGCAGTCCATGGGGCTAAAAAGAGGCAGAAATGACTGAGCAACTGAACTGAACTGAACTGAAACTTGTAGGATGAGTGTGAAGAGTAAATGTGATTATGGATTTTGTAGTGAATCTGGAAAATAGAGGACATTCCAGATAAGTTAATTCCATTCTCCCTCCTTGTTGCATCCTACACTTAAAATTGAAATAATATGTACTGCAACTTTCTCATCCATTCATCTGCCAATGGACATCAAGGTTGTTTCCATGTCCTAGCTATTATAAATAGTGATGCAATGAACATTGGGATGCTTGTGTCTTTTTCAATTCTGGTTTCCTCAGGGTATACGCCCAGTAGTGGGATTACTGGGTCATATGGTAGTTTTATTTATAGTTTTTTAAGGAATCCCCATATTTTACTCCATAATGATTGTATCAGTTTGCATTCCCACCAACAGTGCAAGAGGGTTCCCTTTCTCCACACTGTCTCCAGCATTTATTGTTTGTAGACTCTTTGATGATGGCCATTCTGACTGGAATATTGTAATTATCCTCCAATTAAAATAAATAAATAAAAATTAAAATAATAGTAAGAGAATAAAAGTGTAGGAGAATGTCTATGACAACATGCAGTTAAAGAGAGGAGTGTTTAGAATGATTGCTTAACTTAAAATAGCCACTTCTGCTTCACTGAGAACTGGCAAGGAACTTTCATGATAGAGCTGAGCAAAAGTCTAGAACCAGATTCTTCCTCCAAATAAATCAACTGATGCTCATCTGTATGGATATCTTGTTTCATGGGCCCAATACTGAGTTAGAAAGGATTATGGTGCACAGCAGTGGCCAGAGACAGAGGTGATCTGTTCTCTGGGCTTCTTAGGGTCCAGTGGGGAAGCAGTCATGTAACCAAGGATGACAACGCAGAGGGGTCTGAGGTGTGATGAGGGAATCCTAAGGGTCTGTGGGAGCTGTGTGTCTATCAAAAGACCAGCCTGGGGCTTAAAGAAAACTGCTAGAGAGGAATGATGTCTAAAATGAGACCAGTAGGGTAAGTAGATATGATGCAGGTGAGGCAGGAAATGGGATCAGGGATTTCCAGATAGAGGGGACAGAAAAGTGCAAAATATCAAGGTGACAAAATCATGGTGCATTCAGAGACAATGGTGTGTCTGGTGAGCCCTGGAGAGTTAGATGTAGTTTGGGGGTTTCTGGAATATGAAGGCATTGAGGTGGGAAGGATAAGAGCAGGCAAGACTATGAGGGCCATTTGAAGAGTTTGTCCCAAGGGCAATGGGATACCATAAATACTTTAAATACACTTACAAAAAGTTTATAAGATATTCCATGATATGAACATATTCATAAACATTTGGGTTGTTTCCACTTTAGGGATCCTATAAATAGTATTCCTGTGAATAACCAGTACATGTCCTTTAGTAAATAATGCTTATTTATGTTCCACTGGGTCTGCCCCTAGATGTGTAATTGCTGAGTCATAGCGGAGATCTATGTTCACCTGGAATAGATGCTGCCATTCAGTTTTCCAAAGCGGTAATATCATGGAGTTGGTTTCAAGCACAAGCAGCATCATTAGATTCTTGATGCTGTGAGGGGAGTAGGTTTGGTATGGTGATACCTAGAAAAAGATGGGGAGAGTTGAGGGTAGGTATGTGTAGGCACTCTGGACTGAGTTGAATAGCCAGATTTGAAGCTGATTACAAGAATGAAGTGGACAGTGTTGCTGACAAGACAGAGGGAGAAAGGAGTCAATTGTTTTTACTCATAACACTTATGACACCAACTATATGGCTTCTTTCCATATCAAGGATAGGTCTCCAACTCTGGACACCAACTCAGTTCACCTCTGACACCAGCTACCTGGAGTTACTGTCAGGCTTCAGAGGTGAAGGCCCAGGCGCACAAGACTGTCCCCACTTCAGACATCAGATGCAAGTACTGGGTGCCTGTGGGACTCACACATTCATTCTAGTTGGCCAAAAAGTTGGAACTTTCCACAATACATTCCCTTTTCAGGTTCTACAGTTTGATAGAATGACTCATGGAACTCAGGCAAGTGTTTCAATTGCTATTCAGTTCAGTTCAGTTCAGTTGCTCAGTCGTGTCCGACGCTTTGTGGCCCCATGGACTGCAGCATGCCAGGCCTCTCTGTCCATCAACAACTCCCAGAGTTTACTCAAATTCATGTCCATTGAGTCGGTGATGCCATTCAACCATCTCATCCTTTTCCATCCCCTTCTCCTCTCACCTTCAATCTTTCCCAGAATCAGGGTCTTTTCCAATGAGTTAGCTCTTCACATGAGGTGGCCAAAGTATTGGAGTTTCAGATTCAACATCAGTCCTTCCAATGAACATTCAGGACTGATCTCCTCTAGGATAGACTGGTTGGATCTCCTTGCAGTCCAAGGGACTCTCAAGTCTTCTCCAACACCACAGTTTAAAAGCATCAATTCTTCAATGCTCAGCTTTCTTTATAGTCAAACTCTCACATCCATACAGGACTACTGGAAAAATCATAGCTTTGACAAGATGGACTTTTGCTGACAAAGTAATGTCTCTGCTTTTATTTATTTATTTATTTATTTTTTATTGTTTTTGCCATACAATGTCATGATATCACCATGGGTTTACATATGCTTCCCCTCCGGAACCTCCCTCCCTCCTTCCTCCCCCCCGGGAAATCTCGCTGCACCAGTCCCGAGCATCAATCCTGGGCTGGCGATTGATTAGACACATGACAATTAACATGCTTCAATGCCCTTCTCCCATATCATCCCGCCCTTACCCTCATTCACAAAGTCCACAAGTCTATTCTATACATCTGCGTTCCTTTTGTTGTCTCGCATGTTGGGTTCTCTGCTTTTAAATATGTTGTCTAGGTTAGTCATAACTTTTCTTCCAAGGAGTAAGCGTCTTTTAATTTTATGGCTGCAGTAACCATCTGCAGTGATTTTGGAGCCCCCAAAAATAAAGTCTGCCAATGTTTCCACTGTTTCTCCACCTAGTTGCCATTGCCATGAAGTGTTGGGACTGATACCATAATCTTAGTTTTCTGAATGTTGAGCCTTAAGCCAACTTTTTCACTCCCCTCTTTCACTTTCATCAAGAGGCTCTTCAGTTCTGCACTTTCTGCCATGAAGGTGGTGTCCTCTGCCTATCTGAGGTTATTGATATTTCTCCCAGCAAACTTGATTCTAGCTTGTACTTCATGCAGCCCAGAGTTTCTCATGATGTACTCTGCATATAAGTTAAATAAGCAGGGTGACAATATACAGCCTTGACGTACTCCTTTTCCTATTTGGAACCAGTCTGTTGTTCCATGTCCAGTTCTAACTGTTGCTTCCGGACCAGCATACAGATTTCTCAAGAGGCAGGTCAGGTGGTCTGGTATTCCTATCTCAGAATTTTCCACAGTTTATTGTGATTCACACAGTCAAAGGCTTTGGTATAGTCAATAAAGCAGAACTAGATGTTTTTCTGGAATTCTTTTGCTTTTTCGATGATTCAATGGATGTTGGCAATTTGATCTCTAGCTCCTCTGCCTTTTCTAAAATCAGCTTGAACTTCTGGAAGTTCACGCTTCACATATTTTTATTATAAAAGACATGACTCAGAAACAGCCCAATAGAAGGGATGCATAGGGCAAGATGTGGGGGAAGGTCCAAAGAACTTCCATCCCTCTCTGGATACATCACTCTACCAGCACCTTCATATGGTCACCAACTTAGAAACTCTCCCAATTCTGTTTTTCGGGGAGCATTTATACAGGCTTCATCACAGAGCCATGATTAATTAAATCATTGGCCATTGGTGCTTACCTTAATCTAGAGCCCCTCTCCTCTCACTGGATGTCTAAGGGATGGGGCTGATAGCTTCACCCCCTTACCATTTTTACTCTTTCTGAAAACTAGCCCCCACCCTGAAGCTATCTAGACCCCCAGCTTCTAGTTATCACAGCATAAAAAAGACACTCTTACCAATCCTATGATGTGTGTGTGTGTGTGTGTGTGTGTGTGTTAAGTCACTTCAGTTGTGTCTGACTCTTTGCGACCTTACAGACCGTAGCCAGAAGAGCCAGGCTTCTCTGCCCATGGGCTTCTCCAAGCAAGAATACTGGAGTGGGTTGCCATATTCTCTTCCAGGGGATCTTCCCAACCCAGGGATCAAACCCGTGTCTCTTACCTTTCCTGCATTGGCAAGTGGGTTCTTTACCACTAGCTCCACCTGGGAAGCCCCAGTCTTAAGATACTAGGAATTTTATAGGCTGAGTGTCAGGAATGAGAGACAAATACCAAAAGATCAAATATTTATATTTTATCAAAGGGAGGCATATGCTAATGTCACATTTTCTACTTTAGATCAACAGGGTTGATCAAGAGGATTTGGATAGAACGTGATTGAGAAGAGAGGTAAGGCTTTCCAGTTTGGTTTGAAGATGCTGAGCACTTATAATACTCCAGAGAAAGCATTCTCCAAATCACCCTTATTCTGGGAAGCCTTCCAACTGCCCTTACAAGAGGGAGCATAGCCCTAGATTCTCACTCTGTGCTCCTTTAGCTCCTGCCTTCCCTCTGACTTGACCCTGAGGGGTTTGGGCATCTGTGTCCAGTTTGTCTCTCCCAAGACAAGGTGCTCCTTAGCCCTTGGCAGGGACTGCAGCTTCTTTGGGCAGAGAGAGGCAACAGGGAGTCCTGGTGTGTGTGGATAGTTTGAGGAGCAGGTAGAGACTGCAGATCCCAGCAGACACCCTGAGGTCCCTCCTGGCCTCTCCAGACCCAGAGGACTGCTTTTTCAGGTTGGTTCATGGAGAAACTCTTGGGAACAGCCTGTTGGAACCTGTGGCAGGGATAAAGCACCCTATTAGTTCCCGGAGCCCTTAGAACTGACTCCATGCCTGCCTGTGGATGCTGCTGACAGCAACAAGAAGGAGACCTTCTTCTGCCCTCCTCTGCTGGCATTTCTTGGGAGAGGCAGCCCAAGCAAAGGGGGATCAAGAGGGAGAAGGTAGGAAGGAAGAATCCTACAGATGTGGATGGTGCTACCTAGCCTGGGCATGAGGTCAGAGCTGGGAAGAAGGGTCATAAGAGAGGATCTTATTTTCTGGGAGGCTGTTGGGGATCTTCTAAGTTTGCCCATCTGTATCCCTAGTTCTTCCTTAACCTAGGTGCTCTTTGTGGCTTTTAGGTCAGTGGTTTTCAGCCCAGGGTTATTCTACCTGACAGTGGACATTTGGACATAACAAGAATATTTTTGGTTGTTCAAAATATATGGTGAGAAGGGAATGCCAGTGGCATCTGATAGGTTAAACCTAAGGTTTCTGCTGAACATTAAACAGTGAAAAGGACAGCCAAGGAATAATCTGGCCTCAAATATCATGAATACTGAAGCTGAGAAATCTAGTTCTATGTATGTCTTGTCTTTGCTGCTGTACCATGGTCTGGCCCAAAGTGCCCCCTACTAATCTGGAAAGGAGGCTCCAGGGGAGACAGAAGTATGATCTGGGTGCTCTCCTGTGAAGTATGTGCGATGTGTGCTCAGCACCTCTGTGTGAGAACTCCTCCATGAGACCAGAGAGACAGAAATCAGTGCACCTGTCATAGGAGTTGGGAGAGCCCCAGCCTCAAGAATCATGGCATTTCCACCAAGTGGGAAATGGGAGGTGGACTACAGCAATGATGTAGAGGTGGAGAAGAGAGTGGGGGTTCAATCAGACTCCTGGGGGAACTGCGTTGTGTGAGTAACAGAGGTTCTAAGTGCTCCATGGGGCTCAGAGAGTATGCACTTAAAATGGGGCCAATTGGTACCATTAGGTACAGAAGGATGACTGCAAACCAGATCAGAAATGCAATGTCAAAGGCAGTGATAACTACATTTATTTGGTAAACCCTAAGCCCTTGTGTGAATCCTCATGGATCTCTGAAGGTAGTTCTCTGCGTATTCTCATTTTTCGTTGTGGCAGGGTGGCTCAGGGCTGGAACGTTCCTTCTCAAAGACACACAGAGAGAGCTGGGGTTTGAACCCTGGGTCTGATGACTGCATATCTTGTGTATGTTTCAGAAAATTTCTCTGGAAGCCAGAGGGGAGTGGGAACAGAGGAGGAGGCAAGGGTGGAACCTGGGGCTGTGGTCCAGGAGAGAGGAGATGGAGCCATATGGATGAAGAGGAGACAGAAAAATCCAGAACTACTTAGTGGGGACACAAATGCTCCAGGGAGAAATGAAGCCCAGAATCAGGGTGATGCCAGAGTCTTGTTTTCTGAGTGGGTGCATTGTTGCTTTTCCTTTCCCTGTTAAACTGCTTGGTTTCTGCACTCCAAAGATGATCCTCATGCCAGTCAAATCTCTCATTGTCCTGGTGATTCTGTATCCAGGTTGACTCCTACAGTCTAGAATACTCAGAGGCAAAGCCCCTAGTGAGATTCAGTTCAGTTCGGTCACTCAGTCGTGTCCAACTCTTTGTGACCCCATGGATGGCAGCACGCCAGGCTTCCCTGTCTATCACCAGCTCTTGGAGATTTCTCAAACTCATGTCCTTTGATCAGTGATGCCATTCAACCATCTCATCCTCTGTCATCCCCTTCTCCTCCCACCTTCAATCTTTCCCAGCATCAGGGTCTTTTCAAATGAGTCAGCTCTTCGAATCAGGTGTCCAAAGTACTGTGAGTTCCAGCTTCAGTATCAGTCTTTCCAATGAATATTCAGGACTGACTTCCTTTAGGATGGATTGGTTGGATCTCCTTGCTGTCCAAGGAACTCTCAAGAGTCTTTTCCAACACCACAGTTCAAAAGCATCAATTCTTCAGTGCTCAGCTCTTTTTATAGTTCAACTCTCACATCCATACATGATTGCTGGAAAAATCATAGCTTTGACTAGATGGACATTGGCTGGCAAAGTAATGTCTCTGCTTTTCAATATGCTGTCTAGGTTGGTTATAACTTTTCTTCCAAGGAGCAAGTGTCTTTTAATTTCATGGCCGCAGGCACCATCTGCAGTGATTTTGGAGCCCCAAACGATAAAGTTTGTCACTGTTTCCATTGTTTCCCAATCTATTTGCCATGAAGTGACAGAACCAGATGCCGTGATCTTAGTCTTCTGAATGTTGAGTTTTAAGCCAACTTTTTCACTCTCCTCTTTTACATTCATCAAGAGGCTCTTTAGTTTTTCTTTGCTTTCTGCCATAAGTGTGCTGTCATCTGCATATCTGAGGTTATTTACATTTCTCTTGGCAATCTTGATTCCAGTTTGTGCTTCATCCAATCCAGCATTTCTCATGATGTATTCTGCGTATAAGTTAAATAAGCAGAGTGACAATATACAGCCTTGACATACTCCTTTTCCTATTTGGAACCAGTCATTTGTTCCATTTCCAGTTCTAACTGTTGCTTCCGGACCTGCATACATATTTCTCAAGAGGTAGATCAGGTCGTTTGGTATTCCCATCTCTTTCAGAATTTTCCAGAGTTTATTGCGATCCACACAGTAAAAGGCTTTGGCATAGTCAATAAAGCAGAAATAGATGTTTTTCTGGAACTCTCTTGCTTTTTCGATGATCCAACAGATGCTGGCAATTTGAGCTCTGGTTCCTCTGCCTTTTATAAAACCAGTATGAATATCTGGAAGTTCACAGTTCACATATTGTTGAAGTCTGGCTTGGAGAATTTTGAGTATTACTTTGCTAGCATGTGAGATGAATGCATTTGTGTGGTAGTTTGAGCATTCTTTGGCATTGCCTTTCTTAGGGACTGGAATGAAAACTGATCTTTTCCAGTCCTATGGCCATTGCTGAGTTTTCCAAATTTGCTGGCATATTGAGTGCAGCACTTTCACAGAATCATCTTTCAGGATTTGAAATAGCTCAACTGGAATTCCATCACTTCCGCTAGCTTTGTTCGTAATGATGCTTCCTAAGGCCTACTTGACCTCACATTTCAGGATGTCTGGCTCTAGGTGAGTGATCACACCATCATGATTATCTGGGTCATGAAGATCTTTTTCTATGGCTCTTCTGTGTATTCTTGCCACTTCTTAATATCTTCTGCTTCTGTTAGGTCCATATCATTTCTGTCCTTTATTGAGCTCATTTCTGCATGAAATGTTCCCTTGGTATCTCTAATTTTCTTGAAGAGATCTCTCAGTTCAATTCAGTTCAGTTCAGTCACTCAGTTGTGTCTGACTCTTTGTGACCCCATGAAATGCAGTACGCCAGGCCTCCCTGTCCATCACTAACTCCTGGAGAGTTTACTCAAGCTCCTGCCCATTGAGTCGGTGTTGCCATTCAACCGTCTCATCCTTTGTCATCCCCTTCTCCTCCTGCCCTCAATCTTTCTCAGCATCAGGGTCTTTTCAAATGACTCGGCTCTTCACATCAGGGGGCCAAAGAATTGGAGTTTCAGATTCAACATCAGTCCTTCCAATGAACATTCAGGACTGATCTCCTTTAGGATAGACTGGTTGGATCTCCTTACAGTCCAAGGGACTTTCTAGAGTCTTCTCCAAAACCACAGTTCAAAAGCATCAATTCTTCAGTGCTCAGCTTTCTTTATAGTCAAACTCTCACATCCATACATGACTACTGGAAAAACCATAGCCTTGACTAGACCGACCTTTGCTGACAAAGTAATGTCTCTGCTTTTTAATATGCTGTCTAGGTTAGTCATAACTTTCCTTCCAAGGAGTAAGCGTCTTTTAATCTCATGGCTGCAATCACCATCTGCAGTGATTTTGGAGCCCCCAAAATAAAGTCAGCCACTGTTTCTTCATCTATTTGCCACAAAATGATGGGACTGGATGGAACAGATCTCTAGTTTTTTTCATTGTATTGTTTTCCTCTATTTCTTTGCATTGATCACCCAGGAAGGCTTTCTTATCTCTCCTTGCTATTCTTTGAAGTTCTGCATTCAAATGGGTATATCTTTCCTTTTCTCCTTTGCCTTTCACTTCTCTTCTTTACACAGCTATTTGCAAGGCCTCCTTAGACAACCACTATATCTTTTTGCATTTCTTTTTCTTGGGAATGGTCTTGATCACTGCCTCCTGTACAATGTCATGAACCTTTGTCTATAGTTCTTCAGGCACTCTGTCTATCTGATCTAATCCCTTGAATCTATTTGTCACTTCCACTGTATAATCATAAAGAATTTGGGTTAGGTCATACCTGAATGATCTAGTGGTTTTCCCTACTTTCTTCAATTTGAGTCTGAATTTGGCAATAAGGAGTTCACGATTGGAGCCACAGGCAGCTCCTCGTGTTGTTTTTGCTGACTGAATAGAGCTTCTCCATTTTTGGCTGCAAAGAATATAATCAATACGATTTCTGGTGATTTCCATGTATAGAGTCTTCTCTTGTGCTGTTGGAAGAGGGTGTTTGCTATGACAAGTGCGTTCTCTTGGCAAAACTCTATTAGCCTTTGCCTTGCTTCTTTCTATTCTCCAAGGCCAAATTGCCTGATACTCCAGGTATTTCTTGACTTCCTATTTTTGCATTCCAGTCCCCTATAATGAAAAGGATGTCTTTTTTATAGTGTATTGGAACTAGAAGGTCTTGTAGGTCTTCATAGAACCATTCAACTTCAGCTTCTTTAGCATTACTGGTCAGGGCATAGACTTGTATTACTGTGATATTGAGTGGTTTGCCTTGGAAACAAACAGAGGTCATTCTATCATTTTTTTTCTTTCTTTTTTTTTATTGTTTTTGCCATACATTGTCATGATATCACCATGGG
>ML663012.1:7668372-7720109 GCA_007570785.1 Antilocapra americana
CAATAATAAAAAAATAAATAAATAAAATTAAAAAAAAAAAAGAAAGAGAGAGGTAAATGGAGGAGAGAGAAAGGGAAGTGGGATCAGGATTTTGGTAAAAACATAGGCATGCAAAAGAGTGTTGCTTGTTGTTTCCATTTGTATGAGATATCTTTTACCATCACCTTACTTTCAGTTTGTGTGTGTCTTTAGCCCTGAACTAAGTCTCTTGTAGGGAGCCTATTGAAGGGTCTTGATATTTTCATCCAATCATCTACCTTAAGTCTTTTGATTGGAGCATTTGGCCTATTCACATGTAAAGTAATTATTGACTCTTGAGAATGATGTTTGCTGTGGGTTTGTCATATATAACCTTTATTATGTTAGGGAGGTTCCCTCTGTTCCCACTTTCTGTAGAGTGTTTTTTTTTAATCATAAATGGGTGTTGAATTTTGTCCACAACTTTTTGTGCATCTTTTGAGGTGACTATATGATTTTTATTCTTCAGATTGTTAGTGTGTTGTATTGTTTTGATTATTTTGTTTATATCAAAGAATTCTTGCATCTCTGGGATAAATCTCAGTTGATCATGATTATGATCCTTTCAATGTGTTGTTGGATTTGACTTGCTAGTATTTTGTTGAGGATTTTTGCCTCTATCTTCATCAGTGATATTGACCTGTAATTTTCTTTTTGTGGTTTTGATTTCAGTGTGATGGTGGCCTCATAAAATGAGCTTGGGAGTGTCCTTCCTCTTCATATTTTAGAAGAGGCCCAGAAAACAGATTCTAGTCTTTTTTGTCCAGATTATGCAGCAGTTAGATTTTAGTATTTTCAGGAGGGGAAGTAAGCACAAGTCCTTCTGCCAAGAAGAATCAAATGTTGTCAAAGATGCGGAGCTAAGGGGACCCCCATGTGATATTGTTAGAAATGTAAATTGGTGCAGCCAACATGGAAGACTGTATGGACATTCCTCAAAAAAAAAAAAAAATAAGCCTGGGACTACTATATGATCCAGCTATTCCACTTCGTGGGTATTTATCCAAAGAATATGAAAACACTAATTCAAAAAGATGTGTGCAGCCCTATGTTCATCATGGCATATTTTACAATAGCCAAGATGTGGAAACAACTATGGGATAAGGATAATGTGAGATATATCTAAATACATAATGGAATACTACTCAGCCATAAGAAATATGAAACTTTGCCACTTGTGACAGCTTAGATGGATCCTGAACATATTATGCCAAGTGAAATAACTCAGGTGGTTAAAGACAAATAGCATATAATTTCACTCATTTGTGCAATATCAAAAACAAAAAAATAAAGACCACAATAAATGAACAAACCAAACAAAAATAAACATGGCACAGAGGGGAAGGAGAGGTGAGGGTAAAACGGGGAAAGAAGTCAACTGTGTGGAGATGAATAGAAAATGAATTTTTGATAGTAACTGTAACGTGTACCGAGTAGATATATAATGTTGTACACATGAAACATACATAATGTTATAAATCAATGTTACCTCAACAAAAATAAATTTTTAAAAAGGAGAGATATGCATAGAAAAAATACACTTCTTCATGGCCAATGTAACTATGGCTATGTAGCTTTTTTATGTAACCATGGCTATGTAACTTTTTTATGGTTCTGTTTCCTAAATTTGAGAAATACAGATGTCATAAATACCTAGCTCATATGGTAATTGTGAGGATTAATGACTTACATATGTATCTGCTTACATAATAATAATCATAAATGACTACCAGAGGCAGAGTAGTGACTAAGTCTTAGTCATTATGAACTGCTATAACTATCATTATTATTAAAATGAAAGCGAAAATGAAGTCATTCAGTCGTGTCCAACTCTTTGTGGCCCCATGAACTATAGCCTATCAGGATCCTTCATCCATGAGATTTTCCAGGCAAGAGTACTGGAGTGGGTTGCTATTTCCTTATCCAGGGGATCTTCCCAATCCAGGGATCAAACCCGGGTCTCCTGCTTTGTAGGCAGACACTTTACCATCTGAGCCACCAGGGAAGTAAATCATTATTATCATGTTATATAAACACCATGCTATAAATATTTTACCACTAAAATTAATTTAGAAAGCTATAATAATTTTTTAAAAATAATATTATGTTGTACAGAAATAGACATGTAAAACAGTGAAACGGCATAAGCGTCATGAAATAACCCCATTTCAAAACTGTAGACTATTCATTAAATCTTGTTGGGGCAATTAGTTAGCCATTTAAAAAAATACATTTTACCACCACGTTCCTATTCAGTTTAGTTCAGTTGCTCAGTCGTGTCCGACTCTTTGCGTCCCCATGAACTGCAGTACATCAGGCTTCCCTGTACATCACCAACACTCGAGTCCACCCAAATCCATGTCCATTGAGTCAGGGATGCCATCCAGCCATCTCATCCTCTGTCATCCCCTTCTTCTCCTGCCCCCAATCCTTCCCAGCATTAGGGTCTTTTCCAATGAGTCAACTCTTCTCATGAGGTGGCCAAAGTATTGGAGTTTCAGCTTCAACATCAGTCCTTCCAATGAACACTCAGGACTGATCTCCTTTAGGATGGACTGGTTGGATCTCCTTGCAGTCCAAGGGACTCGCAAGAATCTTCTTCAGCACCACAGTTCAAAGGCATCAATTCTTCGGTGCTCAGCACGTTCCTATTAGAATGACTGAAATCTGTAACAGTGGCAACACTAAATGCTGGTAAGGATGTGAAACATAAGAAACTGTCATTCATTACTAGGAATGCAAAATTGTACAGCCATTTTGGAGGACAATTTTGTGATGTCCTACAAAAAAGAACATAATCTTCCTATATAATCCATCAAACACACTCCCTGGTATTTGCCCAAAGGAGTTGAACACTTAGGTTTACCAAAAAAATTTTCACACAGATGTTTATAGCATATTTCCTCAAAACTGCCAAAACTTGAAAGAATCAAGATGTCCTACAATAGGTGAATAGATAAATAAGTTGGGCAATCCTAAAGGAAATCAGTCTTGAGTATTCATTGGAAGCACTGAAGGTAAAGCTCCAATACTTTGGCCACCTGATTCAAAGAGCAGACTCATTAGAAAAGAATCTGATGCTAGAAAAAATTGAGGGCAAGAGGAGAAGGGGGCAACAAAGAATGAGATGGTTGGATGGCATTGCTGACTCAAAGGACATGAGTTTGAGCAGCTCTGGGAGTTGGTGATGGACAGGGAAGCCTGGGGTGCTTCAGTCCATGGGTCCAAAGAGTTGGAGATGACTTGATAACTGAACAACAACACCAAGACAATGGAATATTATTCAGCACCAAAAATTTGAGCTATCAATCCATCAAAAGACTTTGAGGAACCTTTATTGCACATTACAAAGTGTAAGAAGCCCATCTAAAAAGACTATGAACTGTATAATTCCAAATGTATGATTTTGTGGAAAAAGCTAAACAATGGAGGCAATAAAAAGACCAGTGGTTGCCAAAGGATAATGGAGAGGGATGGATGACTAGACAGAACACAGAGGATTTTTAAGGCAATGAAAATACTCCACACGATACTATAACAAGGTATACATCTCACTATATATGTTAATCCATAGAAGACACAATGAAAGTGAACCATAATGTCAATTACAGGCTTTGATGATAATATTATGTTGACTTAGGTTCATTGATTGCAACAAATTTACCACTCTGGTGCAGGAAATTGATAATGTGAGACTCTGTGTATGTATGAGGGGGCACAAGATAAATGGGAAATCTCTGCTTTCCTCTCAATTTTGCTGTGAACTGAAAATTTCTCTGAAAAAATTGTCTTAAAAAATAATCAGTTGAAACCAAATTTGAAATGGTTGCACAATATTTTTGGTAGATTAAAGTTTAAGAGGTTGACAATTTTTCTCTTTTTAAAAATTAGTTAATTTATTTTAATTGGAGGATAATTACAATATTGTGATGGGTTTTACCATACATCAACATGAATCAGCCACAGGTATACATGTGTCCCCCCAAATCCTGAACCTTTCTCCCACCTCCCTCACCACCCTATCCCTCTGTGTTGTCCCAGATTATCAGCTTTGGGTGCACTGCTTCTTGCATCGAACTTGCACTGGTCATCAATTTTACATGTGGTAATAAACATGTTTCAATGATATTCTCTCAAATTGTCCCACCCTCAATCAGATGGTAAACGTTTTCAGCTCTGCCGGTCACACTATCTCCATCACAACTATTCAACTCTGCTGTCATACCACAAAACCAGCCATAGACAATATGTCAATGAATTTTCCTGAGTGTGGTTTCAATAAAACTTTATAAAAACAGGCAGTGGACCCACATGCTGCAGTTTTTCACCCCTAAACCTATCGTATAAAAAGCATTAGAAGAAACTGAGTAGAATGATTCTGACAGAAACAGCATTAAGGCACAGGAAACAGAAGGCAAAGGGAAAAGATTCATAGGCAAAATTACAGTTTAGAATCTCTATTATATGCCTGCAAATCAGTAGGACCAAAACAATCTTGAAAAGGGGGAAGGCTTTGAATAGGCACAAAACAAAAAAGAAATCCATATGGCTAACAAACAATAGAGATTTTTTTAACCCACTAGTACTTATTGTTGCTCAGTCTCTTTCTCACGTCTGCCTCTTTGTGACCCTATGGACGACAGCACATCAGACTTCCCTGTCCTTCACCATCTCCCAGAGTTTGCCAAAACTCATGTCCATTGAGTTGGTGATAGCATCTAACCATCTCATCTTCTGTCATCTCCTTCTCCTCCTGCCCTTATTCTTTTCCAACATCAGGGACTTTTCCAGTGAATCTGCTCTTCACATCGTGTGGCCAAAGTATTGGAGCTTCAGCATCAATCCTTCCAATGCATATTCAGAGTTTATTTCCTTTAGGATAGAATGGTTTCATCTTGGTGTCCAAGGGACTCTCAAGAGTCTTCTCCAGTACCACAGTTTGAAAGCATTGGTTCTTTGGCACTCAGCCTTCTTTAGAAAGAGGTTTTCAGTCAGAGATCAGCTCTCCAGAGGAGACACATGGCATACCTGAGACGGTGCTCTCACTGCACACCCAGGAAACCGAGGGGCTGGGACCAGGGAGGTGATAAGATGCACCACCCAGCTGGGAGAGTCTGCTCGCCAAGCACCTGGTCACCTGAGCTCCTGGGACCTGGGAAGGGCATAAAATGCAGGCCCAACGAGTCTGTGCCTTTGTGGCATATCCAAGAACCTGAACCTGAGTGGCTTAGACCTGGGAAGTGCATGCAACCCTGGGCCCACTTTAGTCAGTTCCCCTGCAGAGCAACCTGGAGCCTGAGCAGTGTAGACCAGGAAAGCACACACGCCATTAGTGGGAGCAAACTCATTGTGGCCCAGACACTGCGAACACTCCCCACACATGCCACTGATATTAGTTTGCAGTGTTACTCCCTCCCCACAGCACAATTGAACAAATGAGGTAAATAAGTGACCACCTTTGATCCCTTGTGTTAGGGCGGAAATGAGACACTGAAGGGACTTGCAAACAGAGAAATCCAAAAGAAACAAATAAGAGGGAGCTGCTCTGGAAGTGACAGGTGCAACAGATTAAAACCATGTAGTTAGCATTAACTATATTGGGAGGGGCTATAGACCTTGAGAAGAACCATAAGCTGAGAAAAGGAACTATCTGAAGGTGAATTGATCCCACACTGCCCTCAACTGCTCCAGAGAAATTCCTAGATATATTTTACTATCATCATTTTTTAATTTAAATTTTTTTTAAATTTTAAATTCTTTATTACTCCATTAATTTTCATTTTTATAACCTACTATTACCTTGCAAATAAAAATGCACTATTTATAAAGCAAATTTCATGTATATATATTTTATACTTTTGTGATAGTTGTATTTTTTTAATATTGTATTTTTGAGAGTCTAACCTCTACTCTAGATTTTTAATCTTTGGTTTTTGGTATTTGTTATCAATTTTGTACCTTTAAGAAGACAATCTTCAGTACCAATTTTTAACTTAGGAGTGTGATTACTGTCTTGATTGCTCTCTCCCCCTTTTGACTCTCCTTCTTCTCCACCAGGTCACCTCTATCTCCTCCCTCCCCCTTCTCTTCTCTACCCAACTCTGTGAATCTCTTTGGGTGTTCTGGGCTGTGGAGAACACTTAGGGAATTGATTACTGGCTAGATCTGCCTCTCTCCTTTGGACTCCCCCTCTTCTCCTCCTGGCCACCTCTATCCCCCTCCTCCCTCTTCTCTCCCCTATGTAACTCTGTGAACCACTCTGAGTGTTCCAGACTGTGGAGAACACACAGAGAACTGATTACTGGCTAGATTGCTCTCTCTCCCTTTTATTCCCTCTCTTCTCCTCCTGGTCACCTCTATCTCCCTCCTCCTTCTTCTCTTTTCCATGTAACTCTGTGAACCTTTCTGGGTGTCCCTCACTGTGGAGAATCTTTTTCACTATTAACCTAGATACTTTATCATCAGTGCTGTATGGATAGAGAAGTCTTGAAGCTACTGTAAGAATAAACTGAAAGCCAGAGGCAGGAGGCTTAAATCCAAAACTTGAGAATACCAGAAAACTCTTGACTCCAGGGAACATTAATCGACAAGAGTTCATCCAAAAGCCTTTATACCTACACTAAAACCAAGCTCCACCCAAAAACTAACAAGTTTCAGAGCTAGACATACCAAGCTAATTCTCCAACAATACAGGAACATAACACTGAGCATTAAAATACAGGTGGCCAAAAGACATACCAAACCCATAGACACTTCAAAACTCACTACTGGACACTTCATTGCACTCCACAGAGAGGAGATCCAGTTCCACCCACCAGAACACTGAGGCAAGCTTCCCTAACCAGGAAACCTTGGCAAGACACTCTTCCAACCCCACCCATAGGAAGGAACCTCCACAATAAGGAGGAACCACAAATTTTCAGCATACAGAAAGGCCACCCCAAACACAGCAATCGAAACAAGATGGAAAGGCGAGAAATATTCAGCAGGTAAAAGAATATGATAAATGCCCACCAAACCAAACAAAAGAGGAGGAGATAGGGAGTCTACCTGAAAAAGAATTCAGAATAATGATAGTAAAAATGATTCAAAATCTTGAAAACAAAGTGGAGTTACAGATAAATAGCCTAGAGACAAGGATTAAGAAGATGCAAGAAAAGTTTAACAAGGACCTAGTAGAAATAAAAAAGAGTCAATCAATAATGAATAATGCAATGACTGAGATCAAAAACACTCTGGAGGGAATCAATGGTAGAATAACAGAGGCAGAAGATAAGATAAGTGAAGTGGAAGATAGAATGGTGGAAATAAATGAAGCAGAGAGGAAAAGAAGAATTAGAAGAAATGAGGACAACTTCAGAGATCTCTGTGACATGTCAAATGCCCCAACATTCAAATCATAGGAGTCCCAGAAGAAGAAGACAAAAAAGAAAGGCCATGAGAAAATACTTGAGGAGATAATAGTTGAAAACTTCCCTAAAATGGGGAAGGAAATAACCACCCAAGTTCAAGAAACCCAGAGAGTCCCAAACAGGATAAACCCAAGATGAAATATCCCAAGACACATATTAATCAAATTAACAAAGATCAAATACAAAGAACAAATATTAAAAGCAGCAAGGAAAAAACAACAAATAACACACAAAGGGATGCCCATAAATGATGACAGCTGATCTTTCAATAGAAACTCTTCAGACCAGAAGGAAATGGCAGGACATACTTCAAGTGATGAAAGAGAAAAACCTACAACCCAGATTACTGTACCCAGCAAGGACCTCATTCAAATATGAAGGAGAAATCAAAAGCTTTACAGACAAGCAAAAGCTGAGAGAATCCAGCACCACCAAAGCAGCTTTTCAACAAATCCTAAAGGATCTTCTCTAGATAGGAAACACAGAAAAAGTTTATAAACTCGAACCCAAAACAACAAAGTAAATGGCAAAAGGATCATACTTATCAATAATTATCTTAAATGTAAATGAGTTGAATGCCCTAACCAAAAGACAAAGACTGGCTGAATGGATACAAAAACAAGACCCCTATATATGTTGTCTACAAGAGACCCACCTCAAAACTAGGTACACATACGGACTGAAAGTGAAGGGCTGGGAAAAGATATTTCACGCAAATGGAGACCAAAAGAAAGCAGGAGTAGCAATACTCATATAAGATAAAATAGATTTGAAATCAAGGCCGTAAAAAGAGCTAAACAAGGACACTACATAATGATCAAAGGATTAATCCAAGAAAATATAATGATTATAAACATATATGCACCCAAACCAGAAGCATTGCAACATGTAAGGCAAATGCTAACAAGTATGAAAGGGGAAATTAACAATAATGCAATAATAGTGGAAGACTTTAATACCCCACTCACACCTATGGATAGATAAACTAAACAGAAAATTAGCAAGGAAACAAACTTTAAATGATACAATGGACCAGTTAGACCTAATTGATATCTATAGGACATTTCACCCCAAAACAATGAATTTCATCTTTTTCTCAAGTGCACGTGGAACCTTCTCCAGGATAGATCACATCCTGTGCCATAAATCTAGCCTTGGTAAATTAAAAAAAAATTGAAATCATTCCAAGCATCTTTTCTGATCTCATTGTGGTAAGATTAGATGTCAACTACAGGAAAAAAAACTATTAAAAATATGAACATGTGGTGGCTAAACAACACGCTTCTGAATAACCAACAAATCACAGAAGAAATCAAAATATGCACAGAAACGAATGAGAGTGAAAACACAACAACCCAAAACTCATGGGATTCAGTAAAACAGTGCTAAGGGAAAGGTTCATAGCAATACAAGCTTACCTCAAGAAACAAGAGAAAAATCAAATAAATAACCTAACTCTACACCTAAAGCAACTAGTAAAAGAAGAAATGAAGAACCCCAGGGTGAGTAGGGGAAAATAAATCATAAAAGTTAGGGCAGAATTAAATGAAAAAGAAAAGGAGACAATAGCAAAAATCAACAAAGCTAAAAGCTGGTTCTTTGAGAAATTAAACAAAATAGACAAACCGTTAGCCAGACTCATCAAGAAACAAAGGGAGAAGAATCAAAACAACAAAATTAGAAATGAAAATGGAGAAATCACAACAGACAACACAGAAATACAAAGGATCACAAGAGACTACTATCAGCAACTATATGCCAATAAAATGGACAACTTGGAAGAAATGGACAAATTCTTAGAAAACTATAACTTTCCAAAGCTGAAGAAATAGAAAAATTTAACAGAGCCATCACAAGCACATAAATCGAAACTGTAATCAGAAATCTTCCGACAAACAAAATCCCAAGACCAGGTGGCTTTACAGCTGAATTCTACCAAAAATTTAGAGAAGAACTAACAACTATCTTACTCAAACTCTTCCAGAAAATTGCAGAGGAAGGTCAAATTCCATGTTCATTCTATGAGGCCACCATCACCCTAATAGCAAAACTAGATAAAGATGCCACAAAAAAGAAAACTACAGGCCAATATCACTGATGAGTATAGATGCAAAAATCCTCAACAAAATTCTAGCAAACAGAATCCAACAACATATTAAAAAGATCATACATCATGACCAAGTGGGTTTTATCCCATGGATGCAAGGATTTTTCAGTATTCACATATCAATCAATGTGATACACCACATTAACAAATTGAAATATGAAAACCATATGATTATCTCAATAGATGCAGAGAAAGCCTTTGACAAAATTCAACAGCCATTTATGATAAAAAAAAAACCCTCCTCCAGAAAGCAGGTATAGTAGGAATATACCGCAACATAATCAAAGCCATATTAGACAAACCCACAGCAAATATTATCCTCAATGGTGAAAAATTGAAAGCATTTTCCCTTAAGTCAGGAGCAAGACAAGGGTGCCCACTCTCACCACTACTATTCAACATAAATTTGGGAGTTTTAGCTACAGCAATCAGAGAAGGAAAAGAAGTAAAAGAAACCCAGATTGAAAAGAAGAAGTAAAGCTCTCACTGTTTGCAGATGACATGATCCTCTACACAGAAAATCCTAAAGACTCCACCAGAAAATTACTAGAGCTAATCAATGAATATAATAAAGTTGCAGGATATAAAATTAACACAAAGAAATCCCTTGCATCCCTATACACTAGCAATGAGAAAACAGAAAGAGAAATTAAGGAAACAATTCCAGTGACCATTGCAATGAAAATAATAAAATACTTAGGAATAAATCTACCTAAAGAAACAAAAGACCTATATATAGAAAACTATAAAACACTGATGAAAGAAAAGAGATGACACAAATAGATGGAGAAATATACCATCTTCATGGACTGGAAGAATAAAAATAGTGAAAATGAGTATACTACCAAAAGCCATCTATAGATTCAATGCAATCCCTATCAAGCTACCAACAGTATATTTCAGAGAACTAGAACAAATAATGTCACAATATGTATGGGAATACAAAATACCTCAAATAGCCAAAGCAATCTTGAGAAAGAAGAATGGAACTGGAGGAATCCACCTTCCTTACTTCAGGCTATACTACAAAGCTACAGTCATTAAGACAAAGAATTAATCTCAAAAATATACAAGCAGCTCATGCAGCTCAATTCCAGAAAAATAAATGACCCAATCAAAAAATGGGCTAAAGAACTAAACAGACATTTCTTCAAAGAAGACATACAGATGGCTAACAGACACATGAAAAGATGCTCAACACCACTCATTATCAGAGAAATGAAAATCAAAATCACAATGAGGTACCATCTCACGCCATTCAGAATGGCTGCTATCAAAAAGGCTACAAACTATAAATGCTGGAGCTCATGCAGAGAAAAGGGAATCCTCTTACACTGTTGGTGGGAATGCAAACTAGTACAGCCACTGTGGAGAACAGTGTGGAGATTCCTTAAAAATCTGGCAATAGAACCACCAAATGACCCAGCAATCCCACTGCTGGGCATTCACACTGAGGAAACCAGAATTGAAAGATACATGTGTACCCCAATACTCATCGCAACACTGTGTAAAATAGCCAGGACATGGAAGCAACCTAGATGTCCACTGGCAGACATATGGATAAGAAAGCTGTGGTACATATACAGAATGGAATAGAACTCAGCTGTTAAAAATAATGCATTTTAATCAGTTCTAATGAGGTGGATGAAACTGGAGCCTATTATACAGAGTGAAGTAATTCAGAAATAAAAACACCAGTACAGTGTATTAATGCATATATATGGAATTTAGAAAGATGGTAGTGATGACCCTATATGAGAGACACCAAAAGAGACTCAGATGTAAAGAACAGACTTTTGGACTCTGTGAGAGAAGGCAAGAGTGGGGTGATTTGAGAGAATAATGTTGAAACATGTATATTATCATGTGAAATAGATTGCCAGTCCAGGTTTGATGCATGAGACAGGGTGCTCAGGGCTGGTGCACTGGGATGACCCTGAGGGATGGGTTGGGGAGGAGGATGGGAAGGGGGTTCAGGATGGGGAACACATGTCCACCCATGGCTGATTCATGTCAATGTATGACAAGAACCACTACAATATTGCAAAGTAATTAGCCTCCAATTAAAATTAATTAATTAAAAAGAAAATAAATGATGCTTTTGAACTGTAATTTCCACTAGTAATTCGGGAAATGCAAATTAAAGTGCCAGTGGGAGCAAATTTGGCAACCATATTGGCAAAATTAAGTTTCACCACATCGAACATTGGTAAGGGTGTGGAGAAACACTGCCAAGGTTGAGAAACATCAGTCTGTAATAAACTAACATGAATATCACTCCAAAACGATGAGCAAATAAGCCAAATTACAACAAGATACCTACAGAACAATCAGATCTGTGTTAAAATACATAGTATGAAAACTATGTATTATATATGGAATTACTCTATAACTCAGCACTTTTACTCCTAGGAGCACACTTCAAAGAAATGAATTCAATTAAATCTCTGTACACAACTAACCAGAGCAGCACTACTCATGCAGCCCAAAGGCAGAAACAGCCCAAATGCCCATCAATAGGTGAATGACTAAACAAAATATGATCCGTCCACACAGTGGAATATTACTTAGCTATAAGAAGGAATGAAGCACTCATTCATGCTACATAATGGATGAATCCTAAAAATATTACACTGAGTGAAAAAGTCAGATCCCAAAGGCTACATACATATTGTATCATTCCATTTCTAGGACATGTCTAAATCAGGCAAACCCACAGGGTAAAAAAGGAGATTCATGGCTGCCAGGGGCTCAGGGGAGGAACACTGATAATGAGATAAGGTCTCCCAGTTCTTGAAGTGATGAAAATGTTTGAGAACTGGGTAGAGATGGTAGTTAAGTAATACTGTGGATGTGCTAAATGAAACAGAACTGTTCACTTTACAGTGGTGAATTTTAAGTTATATAATTTTCAATTTAAAAAGAAAAACAAAACCAAAAAACCCCACAACAGAACCCCACAATAATACTCTTATTTTAAGAGCTTGTGTTACTCACTTGCCACTTGCATACAAAAGTGTGTAGTCATGTCCATCAAATTTATCATTGTGATCTCATGGCTGGCCATTGCTTGACTTTTAGTCTGGTTTGCAGCATTTCAATTATTTAATAAGAAGAAACATATGTTTGTGTGCTTATTAAAAATGTTTATTTAAATTTTTTTGCCATTTTATTTTTTTAATTGAAGGGTAAATTCTTTACAGAATTTCTAAAAAGGCATTTAACTGAGCAAATGTCCTGAATGGGCATGAAAGAAAATGGAGAGTCAAGACAGGCAGCCTCCTCAGCCCCAGTGGGCAATGGCAGGGCTGCTTTCCTGCCACTGTTAGGAGCCAGGGCTCCAAATTCCAAATTTGTGAAGTATTAGACTCTGCTTGAGCCCCTGAGAAGCTCAGGTAATTTACTTACCCCTGGCAAGCAGACAGGGAGGGACAAAAGGTGATGACAGTCTCCCTGAGATTGCCCAATGCATTGCAGGGTTCCCAAGGGTCCCAGCATCCCTGTAGCAGCAGCAGAGACAGAGGCCAGGGGATCACAGTGAGAGAAAGCAGCAGGTATGGAGCTGAGGCAGCATAAATAATGGAGGTGAGGCTCAGGTGGCCCCCCCTACCAGTCTACTCAAGGTGGCAGGTTCCTTGCCTTGCAGCCCTCACTCATCCAGCCCTTGCCTGCTGGAGAGCATCAAACCAGAGCCTCCAGCTGGAGTGAGGCAGAAGCAGTTGCAGAGCCTGGAGTCCCAAGTGAGTCAGCTTCTCTCCTTTCCACTTGATCAGAAGAGACCTGGGAAACTAGCAATCATCACAGACAAGGAGAGCCTTTGTGTCTATAAAACTTCCTGTGAAAGTTGAGTCTATGCATTGGGGCAGTACGCAGGGCTCTACCTTTCCCACCTTCAAGGTAATGAATGTGATGATTACTTTGCAGGATGGGTAAGAAAACTGGGATGCAGAGAGAGAAGAGCTACCACTTTAAGTTACCCAGAGCACCTGCCCAACTTTTAACCTAACTCCCCTCACTGTCCTCGCCAATCCAGTGGTAAAAGGATTGGGGAGAGAAAGAGAAAAGAGCCAGTCAAGAGGATTCAGGAAAGAGGCTCCAGTCACCCTCTCACCAAGGATGTTAAGTATCAGGGAGGCACCAGGATGGACACGTGCATTGATGGTAAGGAGTCAAGGATGAAAATAGGAGGCAGCATAGTTGAGGTGAGAAGAAGGATGCAGAGAGGGGAACCTAAACAGCTTCATGAGAAGAGAGGATGGGAGCAGACAGATAAGGCAAGATGGAGACAACACACCTAACCTGTGGTTCTCCACCAGAGGCAGTTACTTCCCCAGGGGACACTTGACAATGTGTGAGGATACTTCTGATTGTCACAACTGGGAGATGCTGCTGGCATATAGAGAGTGACAGAGATGCTGCTCAATATCTTATAATGCACAGGACAGCCGCTAACCACAAAAAATGATCAGCTCCTAAAGTCCCTGTTTCATTGGAAAAGACCTGATGCTGGGAAAGATTGAGGGCAGGAGGAGAAGGGGATAACAGAGGATGAGATGGTTGGATGGCATCACTGACTTAATGGAGATGAGTTTGAGTAGACTCCGGGAGTTGTGATAGACAGATAGGCCTGGCATGCTGCAGTCCTTGGGGTTGCAGAGTTGGACACGACTGAGTGACTGAACTGAACTGAACTGAAAGTCTCTGAGGCTAAAGTTGGAAAACTCTACTGCCATGATATGTGTAGATAGGATTTGGCCATAGGCAGCTTTGACCCCTGAGTTCTGGGTGGGGACTGGCCCTTCTGTGAGTTCCTCTAAGTGCCACATAGCCAGGTCTCTGGGGCTGTTCAGTTTAATTGCAGAGACACCACTAGATGTTCTCCTAATAGGTCAATGACTGGGGCCTTCCGTCCACCTCTTTGCAATCCTGAACCTACACCCATTGTGGTTCCAAGGCTTCCTGTTTTACTTAAAAGAAAATTAGGAGTCTTTATCTCTTAGAGCAGTTTTAGGTTTACAGAAAACTGAGCAGACACTGAGCTTCCAAGATGGCTCAGTGGGTAAAGAATCCACCTGCAATGCAGAAAAAAAAAAAGGCCATGTGGGCTCAATCCCTGGGTTGGGAAGATCCCCTGTAGGAGGGCATGGCAACCCACTTCAGTATTCTTGCCTGGAGAATCCCCATAGACAGAGTAACCTGCTACAGTACATTGGAATGAGAGTTGGACACAACTTAAGCAAATGAGCATGCACGCACAAGCAGATAGTGCAGAGGATTTCCACACACCCTCTCTCCCCCTGCATTCAGCTTCCCCTGTTATTAACACTCTGCATTAGTGAGTAACTGTGTTACAGTTGCTGAACCAATATTGACATATTATTATAACCAAAGCCCACAGTTTACATTAGAGTTCACTGTTGGTGCTGTACAGCCTAGGAGTTTTGACAAATGCCCTGTGTCGTGTATGCAGTATATAGTATCTATTATACAAAACTGTTAATTATCATATGTCTAATCAATCGCCAGCCCAGGATTGATTCTCGGGGCTGGTGCATCGAGATTTCCTGGGGGGGAGGGAGGTGGGAGGGGGGAGGGAGGGGTTTCTGGAGGGGGAGCATATGTAAACCCATGGTGATATCATGGCATTGTATGGCAAAAACAATAAAAGGGAGGAAAAAAAAAAAAACAGTGAATCAGCAAAAAAAAAAAAAAAAAAAAACCTCCCTGGAGTTCCATCTGCTTGTCTCTTCTTCTCTTCTGCTGCTCAAAGCATCAATCTTTTTACTGTTTCCATAGTTTTGCCTTTTCCCAGAATGAAGAGGTACCAACTGAGTTCTGCAACCCCATCATCTGAGGAGGTGTATATGCAGCCCTGGACCACATTCCCAGGACATGGTGAGCTCTAGTCTCCCCATAGTTCCCGTCTTCCTTTTTTATGTGTATGATTTTTGTGATCTAATTAATACTGAGGGGGAATGTATGAATAGCCTGGTATGGTGAAGCTGATGTTTCTTTGGTCCTGAAAGTGGCTCTGACATTCACTAACAGCCACCAGTAAATCGTGAATGTAACAGAGAGGTTATGAAAAGATAGGCTTTGGGGTCATTCAGATAAAGGTTCAGATCCTGGCTCCGCCACTCAGGAGCCATAGTCTCTTGGACAAGTGATGTGTCTTCTACGGATGCAGCAGCCACTTCTGTAAAACAGGGATCTCACAATATTGAGGAACAAATTTAATAAGAACTGAATGAGCATAAGAACCACATCCAATTAACGGCAACTATTCTCATCAAGAGTTCAAAATCCAATGCCAGAGGCAGTTGTGTATCCAGCATGGTACATTATAATGAAAACAACTGACATGTCCATCAATAAGGTGATTGAATAAACGAAATGTGATGTCCATAAGAAATATTGTTTGACCATAAAAAGGAATGAAGTTCTGACAATGTTACAAGTGGATGAACCTCAAAAACATCATGCTGAATGGAAAAAAAAAACAGACCTCAAAGGTCACACAGTGTATGATTCCATTTATATGAAATGTCAGGCACAGGCAAATTGATAGAAACAGAAAGCAGATTAGTGATTCAATGCAATTTAAACTTGAACATGCCTTTTAAAAAATCACTCAAAAATAGTTGTTATTTATAAAGGCACATTGAAATCTCATTAACTTGAAGGGTTTTATTCATTTATTTTTTTAATTTGTTGTTTTATTTATTTTCATTACCTTATCATGTTGGTTTTGCCATACATTGACATGAATCCTCCATGGGTATACATGTGTTCCCCTTCCAGAACCCCCCTCCCTATTCCATCCCTCTGGGTCATCCCGGTGCACCAGCCCTGAGCACACTGTATCAAGCATCAAACCTGGGCTGGCGATTGATTTCACATTATTCCTACACAGTCTCTTACTTCATATTTCTTGCATGGATAACTCAGAGTAAGAATCTGATTGATTCATGTTAAGTTAGGGATGCACACTGATCCAAAGTGTTGTAGACATGGGGTAGGTAGGGCTTCTGTTACCTGAAACTTTGAGAAGAACAAGATTTATCAGAAGGGAAGAGGTGGATAATGGCTGTGAACTCTAGTGAAGGAATAATTTATATTTTTTTGGAGGTAACCACAGGGAGAGAGGGGTATAGTCTTTGGAGACAGTCAGCCATGGGTTCAAGTCTTTTACTCTTCCATTTTGACAGCTTCACCTTGAACAAGATGCTTAGCCTCTCTGAACCAAATATTCACAGTACTTATGCTTCAAATGATCAGAATGGTTGATGAAAACAACATCTCCCCCACTACATTGATAAGAGGATTTCATCATAGGAGGTGCAGAGTAGGAACTCAGCCAGTGTCATCTATCATTTGTCAGGAGCAGCCCCTTGGACAGACTCAGGAATGATGGAAGCTAATGACCTCATCTATCCAGTAGCTGACCTCTCCATGTCACACCTCACTTCAGGAACAGCCCGCATGCAAAGAGCCAACTTCTCAGCAGTGACTGAATTCATCCTCATTGGCTTCTCCACCTTCCCCCACCTTCAGCTGATGTTCTTCCTGCTGTTCCTGCTGATGTACCTGTTCACACTGCTGGGGAATCTGCTCATCATGTCTACCATCTGGAAGGAGCATAGCCTCCACACCCCCATGTACCTCTTCCTGTGTGCCCTCTCCATCTCTGAGATCCTATACACCTTTGCCATCATCCCACGCATGTTGGCCAACCTGGTCTCCACTGACAGATCCATCTCCTTCACAGCCTGTGCCAGTCAGATGTTCTTCTCCTTCACATTTGGCTTCACCCACTCCTTCCTGCTCACGGTCATGGGGTATGACCGCTACTTGGCCATCTGCCACCCCCTGCGCTACAACGTGCTCATGAGTCCCCAAGGCTGTGCCTGCCTGGTGGCCTGGTCCTGGGCTGGAGGCTCAGTCATGGGGTTGGTAGTGACAATGGCCGTTTTCCAACTCATCTTTTGCGGACCCAATGAAGTTCACCATTTTGCTTGTCATGTGCCCCCACTTTTGAAGTTGGCCTGTGGAACTGAAGTGCAAGTAGTGGCCAAGGGTGTGGGCCTGGTGTGTATCGCTGCCCTGCTGGGCTGCTGTCTCCTCATCCTCCTGTCTTACGCCTTCATCGTGGCCACCATCTTGAGGATCCCTTCAGCCGAGGGCCGGCACAAAGCCTTCTCCACGTGTGCGTCCCACCTCACCGTGGTGGTCGTGCACTATGGCTTTGCCTCTGTCATCTACCTCAAGCCGAAGAGTCCCCAGTCTCTGGAAGGAGACACGCTGATGGGCATCACCTACACGGTCCTCACTCCCTTCCTGAGCCCCATCATCTTCAGTCTCAGGAACAAGGAGCTGAAGATCGCCATGAAGAAGACCTTCCTCAGCAAGCTCTACCCTGAAAAAATATGATTATCTGGGAAGAATTCTTTGGAAATAGCTAAATTGGGTTATCAAATGCTACCATCAGAGGTGCCCTGCAATCATGTAACAACCTACATCTGTCTGATGCTTTACGGTTTACAAGGACCCTCGGCAACATACAAATGCTTGCAAAATGATTCAACAGCCCCATGAATGTATTCAGGGTCGAAAGATGTATGAAATGATAACATGCCTGAAGCCAGATTCATTGATTTCCTATCTGTTGCAGGACTTTTGGTCCGGTAGCATTAGACCCCAAATCTGTTTTTCTCCTGCCAGAAACCAGAATAGACTAATTACTCTGATTACCATAAACCCACATTGCAAAGAGAAATGGATGAGGCCATGCCTTTGCTTTCTACTAGGTGGCAACAGGGCTTCCTTTGTGGCTCAGCTGATAAAGAATCCTCCTGCAATGTGGAAGACTTGAGTTCAATCCCTAGGTTGAGAAGATCCCCTGGAGAAGGGAAAGGTTACCCACTCCAGTATTCTGGCCTGGAGAATTCCATGGAACGGTATAGTTCATGGGGTCACAAAGAGTTGGACAAGACTGAGTGACTTTCACTTTTCAGGCGGCATCAGGTAGCTGCAACTCAACTTTTGTGAGGCTGCAGAAGACTAACTCAGATTACATCAGAGGAGTGCAAAGCACCCTAAATTTCAGCATTGCACAACCTGTAATAAAAAATCTCAGGAAAAATTGAGGATATCTCAAGTTTCAAGTGTGAACCTTGAGCAGCCTCAGAGAGATAGAGAAGTCTCTTTAGTTAGGTCAAGGAAAGAAGTCCCTCAGTGAGAAAGCACCTGCTGTGTTGGAAAGTGCCTGGAGAATCCCCATGGACTGTGGAGGGTGGCAAGATACAGTCAGACAAAGAGTCAGACAAAACTAAAGTGACTTAGCATACCTCATAGTACTTTTAATTTGTTGAAAATATGTATATTCAAGAGAATGACAAATACTGTATGATTTCCCTTATAAGTGCAGCTGCAAAAAGGTACTCATAAAAATAGAGAGTTGAATGGTAGTTGTCAGAGGCTCAGGGGTGGGAGAATTGAGGCAATGTTGTTTAAGGGCACAAATTTGTGACCAGTTGATCAACCAGAAGATCAACAAGATTTTGTGAATCAGCAATGCAGCATTGTGAGTATAGACAATAATAGTGCATTATCAAGCTCTAAGTTGCTAAGAGACTAGATTTTCACTGTCAGTCCCCCAAAAGATATGACAACTATGTGACATGACACAAGTGTTACCTAACACTGCAGTGGTAATCATATTACAATATACAAATGTATGCATGTATATACTCTAAACTTATACACTATTATATGTCAATTACATCTCAATTAAAAAAGTCCTTTGACATCAGCCCAGCAAGCTCAGTCAGTAGAGCATGAGACTCTTAATGCTGGAGAGAAAAGGGAACACTCTTACACTGTTGGTGGGAATGCAAACTAGTACAGCCACTATGGAGAACAGTGTTGAGATTCTTTAAAAAACTGGAAATAGAACTGCCATAAGACCCAGCAATCCCACGGCTGGGCATACACACTGAGGAAACCAGAATTGAAAGAGACACGTGTACCCCAATGTTCATCACACCACTATTTACAATAGCTAGGGCATGGAAGCAACCTAGATGTCCATCAGCAGATAAATGGATAAGAAAGCTTTGTTGCATATACAGAATAGAATATTACTCAGCTATTAAAAAGAATGCATTTGAATCAGTTCTAATGAGGTGGATGAAACTGGAGCCCATTATACAGAGTGAAGTTAGTCAGAAAGGAAAACACCAATACAGTATATTAATGCATATATGTGAAATTTAGAAAGATGGTAACGATGACCCTATATGCTAGATAGCAAAAGAGACACAGATGTAAAAACAGACTTTTGGACTCTGTGGGAGAGGGCAAGGGTGGGATGATTTGAGAGAATAGCATTGAAACATGTATATTACCATATGTGAAATAGATGACCAGTCCAGTTTCGATGCATGAGACAGGGCCCACAGGGCTGGTGCACTGGGATGACCCTGAGGGATGGGATGGGGAGGGAGATGGGAGGGGGCTTTAGGATGGGGAACACATGTACACCCATGGCTGATTCATGTCAGTGTATGGCAAGAACCATTACAATATTGTAAAGTAATTAGCCCCATTTAAAATAAACAAAATAATCATAAGAAGAAAATAACAATTATTTTAAGTTATATAATAGTGAAATACAAACATACAAAAACTTGTGGGATGCAAAAATGTTATACAAAGAAAAATTAATAGTTTTTATTAAAAGATCAATGGTTTGGAATATTCAAAGTTGCTAAGAGGCCAATCTTTCTCTAATTGATATTTAGAGTGCATGAAATTCTCATCACAATATAGTCGATTTTTTTCCATGAAAAATGACAGTCTGAACAAAGGACCAAGAATCCAGAAACAGACCCACATATATACAGCCACTTGATATATTAGAGTTCATTGGAGGCAAGAGGAAAAGAGTTGATCTTTTAAATACATGATCCTGGGTACAAACAAGTGGATATCCATATGAAGAAAATGATGTACCTTGAATATATAAAAATTAACTGGAAACCAATGAAGACCAAATGTGAAAGTCAAAATAATCAAGCTTCTAGGAGAAAGCACAGCAGAATGTGCTCATCACTCTGAGAAAGCAAGGGGTTCTTAAACAGGACACAAAATATATTAACTACTAGAAAAAAAATGAAAAAATCTACTTCACCAAAATTAAGAACTTTTGATGACAAAAGACAGCATTAAGATAATAAAAATGCAAGCATTTGTATCCAAATTACATAAATCAACAAGAAACAAGTTTAATATTGGGCAAAAACCTAACAGGCACTTTACAAAAGAGGGTATCAAAATGGCCAATAAATACATGAGGAGGAGATCAATGTCATTAGTGATTAAGGAAACACAAATTAAAGCCTAATGAAATGCAGCTACATCTCGATCAAAATGAAGGAAATTAAAATAAATAATGATAGCAAGTGTTAACCCCAGCAGCTAGAGAACCTCTCACATTGCTGGTGTAAACTGGTAAAACAACTTCAGGAAAATGTTTGGCATTACCTACAAAAGCTAAATCTGTGACAGCTATATATATATCTGAATATGTTCCAAAAGTAGTGAATGCTTATGCCCACCAAAAGACATGTGAAGAACAACCACAGGACTTCATTCGTAATAAATCAAAATGAGAAACAACATACATCTCTAACAACTGTTATTTTCATACAGTAGCATGGACTTTGAGTGAAAAAGACAAACCACTGTTACCTGATAACTGAAATAACACACATCAGCATATTGCATAAATAACACTTGATGAAGGAAGTCAGACACAAAAGAGCACATAGCATGATTCCTTTTATATCAAGTTTAGAAACATGCAAAATGACCTAGCTGTTAGAAGTTAGAAGGTGTTAGAAGTGAGAGTGGTGACTACTCTTGGACAGGAATTCTGACTAGGAAGAGATGCAGGAGCCCACTGGAACACTGCTTCTGGACTGTATATAGTGATCAATATTCACTAATTTTTCACTTAAGATTTGTGTTCCTTTCTAAGTCATACATGTATTAAACTGTTTCTTTTAATGCAAAAAAAAGTCCCTTGACAAATTTACAGCATTTCAGAACAGCATTAGAAATTTATGCATTCAAAATAGCAATTTATAATACTTGGACACTTTTTAATGATGATGCAGTTTTATACAACAGTAAATGTAATTAAGATGTATGATTCTATTCTCCCTTTGTTTCTTGATGAGTCTGGCTAATGGTGTGTCAATTTTATTTATCTTCTCAAAGAACCAGCTTTTGGGTTTGTTGATTTTTGCTATGGTCTCTTTTGTTTCCTTTGCATTTATTTCTGCCCTGATCTTTAAGATTTCTTTCCTTCTACTACCCCTGGGCTTCTGCATTTCTTCCTTTTCTAGTTGCTTTAGGTGTAAAGTTAGGCTATTTATTTGACTTTTTTCTTGTTTCCTGAGGTAAGCTTGTATTGCTATGAACCTTCCCCTTAGCACTGCTTTTACAGTGTCCCATAGGTTTTGGGTTGTTGTGTTTTCATTCATTTCTATGTATATTTTGATTTATTTTTTGATTTCTTCTGTGATTTGTTGGTTATCCAGCAGCGTGTTGTTGAGTCTCCATATGTTGGAATTTTTAAATGCTTTTCTCCTGTAATTGATATCTAATATCACTGCATTGTGGTCAGAAAAGGTGCTTGGAATGATTTCAATTTTTTTGAATTTACCAAGGCTAGATTTATGGCCCAGGATGTGATCTATCCTGGAGAAGGTCCCGTGTGCGCTTGAGAAAAAGGTGAAATCCATTGTTTTGGGGTGGAATGCCCTATAGATATCAATTAGGTCTAACTGGTCCATTGTATCATTTAAAGTTTGTGTTTCTTTGTTAATTTTCTGTTTAGTTGATCTATCCATCAGTGTGAGTGGGGTATTAAAGTCTCCCACTATTATTGTGTTATTGTTAATTTCCCCTTTCATACTTGTTAGCATTTGCCTTACATATTGTGGTGCTCCTATGTTGGATGCATATATATTTATAATTGTTATATCTTCTTCTTGGATTGATCCTTTGATCATTATGTAATGTTCCTCTTTATCTCTTTTCATAGCCTTTATTTTAAAGTCTAATTTATCTGATATGAGTATTGCCACTCCTGCTTTCTTTTGGCTCAACATCACTCATTATCAGAGAAATGCAAATCAAAACCACAATGAGGTACCACTTTACACCAGTCAGAATGGCTGCCATCCAAAAGTCTACAAGCAATAAATGCTGGAGAGGATGTGGAGAAAAGGGAACCCTCTTACACTGTTGGTGGGAATGCAAACTAGTACAGCCACTATGGAAAACAGTGTGGAGATTCCTTTAAAAACTGGAAATAGAACTGCCATATGACACAGCAATCCCACTGCTGGGCATACACACTGAGGAAACCAGAATTGAAAGAGCCACGTGTACCCCAATATTCATTGCTGCATTGTTTACAATAGCCAGGACATGGAAGCAACCTAGATGTCCATCAATAGACGAATGGATAAGAAAGCTGTGGTACATATACACAATGGAACGTTACCCAGCCATTAAAAAGAATTCATTTGAATCGTTCTACCCAGGTGGACGAAACTGGAGTCTATTATCCAGAGTGAAGTAAGCCAGAAGGAAAAACAAAAATACAGTATACTAATGCATATATATGGAATTTAGAAAGATGGTAATGAGAATCCTGTATGCGAGACAGCAAAAGGAATGCAGATGTATAGAACAGTCTTGTGGACTCTATGGGAGAGGGCAAGGGTGGGATGATATGGTAGAACGGCATTGAAACATGTTAATTATCATATGTGAAATCAATCGCCAGCCCAGGTTTGATGCTCAGGGCTGGGACACTGGGATGACCCAGAGAGAGGGAATCAGGAGGGAGGTTGGAGGGGGGTTCTGGGAGGGGAACACATGTATACCCATGGCAGATTCATGTCAATGTATGGCAAAACCAACACGATAACGTAAAGAAAAAAAAAGTCATAAAAAAAGATGTATGAGTAATAGTAAAATTAGCCACTGTTAAAAAATTATGTTTTTTCATGTATAAGTTGAATAATTATACTGTACATCATTACCCTAAACTTGAATTCAGTCTGTATAACTCAAGCAGTAAGAACATTGCATGTTACCACAAAGTGGGAAGAAGTGGAAAAAATTTCCGTCAGACTGAGGATACCAAAAGTGTCCTCTTTTACATAATATACTGCATGCTTCACATTATCCTTCCAATACATTACTTTATTACAGTCTCACAACTGGATATCAGAGCAGATAAATTCACATCTATCCCACTTGACAGAGGGGAATGTGTTAGTCGCTCAATCGATCCTCAACATGGGGATTGAACCCAGGTCTTCTGAATTGCAGGCAGATTCTTTACTGTCTAAGCCACCAGGGAAATTGAGGCTTGAAACTGTTGCATGATTCATCCAAGATCACACATGTTAGAAGCGCCAGCCTTTCTCTGTAGGTCTTCTCTGATTTCCGTGGCTCTCCACCCAAAGCATCACACATCATTTTCACACAAGGGGTTTGTGGGTCCCCTATCCAAGGGGGTGGGGGAGTGGGGTTTCCAGATGGTAATGGTTTACTAATGGTAAAGAACCTCCCTGGCAATGCAGGAGATTTAAGAGGAAGATTCCCTGTAGGAGGGCATGGCAACCTACTCCAGCATTCTTGCCTGGAAAATCTCATGGACAGAGGATCCTGGCAGGCTACAGTCCATGGGGTTGCAAAGAGTCAGACATGACTGAGAGACTAAGCACAGCACAGCACATTGCTATATGTCCTTAGGCAGGTCACTGCCCTTCTTTGAGCCTGAAAGTCGCTCAGTTGTGTCCAACTCTTTGTGACTCCATGAACTATACAGTCCAATTCTCCAGGCCAGACTACTGGAGTGGGTAGCCTTTCCCTTCTCCAGGGGTATCTTCCCAACCCAGGGATCGAACCCAGGTCTCCTGCATTTCAGGTGGATTCTTTACCAGCTGAACCACACGAAAGCCCTCTTTGAGCCTAATCTTTAACAATAGAAAGCACCTACCTTCTAAGACAATTATGAGACTGAAGTAAGATGATGTTTGTGAAGGGCTTACAATGATGCCCGGCACATAGATATACTCCATAAAGAGTAGTTGAGATGATATTATAATTTCAAGTTTTGCTTAATGAGCCTAGAAATACAGAGAGAGGTGTTGGTTGAGGAATTGTTCAATGGTCCACCAACTTTGACTATCATCTGGGTTATTAATGTGGTCAAGGAAGCGGGACCTCAGTGAAGTGCATTTTTTCTAGAAGGGGGCACTTAGTAGAAATGCTACTCCAATGAGCTTCCTGACCTGCTCCATTTCTCCCAAGATCCCCTTCTCTACAAACAACCTCTTCCTTTCTATGTCTACTAGTCCTTAGGAGTGCTCCCCAAGACTCAGCTCTATGGCAACAGCTGATGGGCAAGGAGATAGGTGATACCTTGCAATCTAAAGAGGAAAAAGATAGATGCCTAGAACTGCAGATAGGTCTGTGCAGTGGTTAAGTGATGAAACAAGTGGCTTTAGTTAACTCATGTAATCTCTTAGATTCAGTTTTCCATCATTAAAATGTATTTAATGATAAGGTAGCTACCTTTTAGGATGGCCCTGAGAATTAAATATTATCATCTATATAGAACAATGAACAGTGACTTGCAACCAATAAGCCAGCTTTAAAAATGTATTTAATAATTAATAGGAGCATCTCAATACATAAGACAAACACTAACAGACATAAAAGGAGAAATTGACAGTAAAACAATAATAGTAGGAGATTTTAACACCCCAATCACACCAATCATCAAAACAGAACATTGATAAGGAAACACAAGTCTCATTGATATCTTTGGGACATTCCATCCAAATAGAGAAGAATACACTCTCTTCTCAGGTGCACATGGAATATTCTCCAGGATAGACCACATCTTGGGTCACAAATCAAACCTCAGTAAATTTAAGAAAATTAAAATCATATCAAGCATCTTCTCTGACCACAATGTTATGAGACTGCACATCAATTACACGAAAAAAACTAAGAAACACAAACACATGAAGATTAAACAACACGTTTCTAAATAACCAACAGCTTACTGAAGAAATCAAAAGGGAAATCAAAAAATTTCTAGAAACAAATGATGACAAAAACACAACAACTCAAAATCTATGGGATGCAGCAAAAGCAGTTCTAAGAGGGAAGTTTATAGCAATACAATCTTACCTCAAGAAACAAGAAAAATATTGAATAGAAAGACTAACTTTACACCTAAAACAACTGGAAAAAGAACACCCCCCAAAAAATTAGTAGAATGAAAGAAATTATAAAGATCTGAGCAGAAATAAATGAAGAAGAAATGAAAGAAACAATAGTAAAGATTAATAAAACTAAAAGCTGGTTCTCTGGGAAGATAAGTAAAATTACAAACCTTTAGCCAGACTCATCAAGAAAATAGGAAGAATCAAATCAACAAAATTAGAAATGAAGGTTACAATAGACAATGCAGAAATGCAAAAAATTATAAGAGGTTATTATGAGCAACTATATGGCAATAAAATGGATAACCTGGAAGAAATGGACAGATTCTTTTTTTTAAAACTTTTTTCTTTTTAATTTTCTTTACTTTATTGTGTTGGTTTTGCCATACAATGACATGAAACCGCCATGGGTTTACATATGCTCCCCCTCCAGAACCCCCCTCCCTCCTCCCTCCCGATTCCCTCCTCCTGGGACATCTTGGTGCACCAGCCCTGAGCATCAATCCTGGGCTGGCGATTGATTTCACATATGATAATTAACATGTTTCAATGCCATTCTCCCATATCATGGACAGATTCTTAGAATAGTTCAATCTTCTGAGACTGAACCAGGAAGAAATAGAAATTATGACCAACTCAATTACAAGCACTGAAATTGAAGCTGTGATAAAAAAAAAATCTCCCCCCAAAACAAAAGGCAGATGGCTTCACAGAAGAATTCTATCAAACATTTAGAGAAGAGCTAATGCCTATCCATCTAAAACTCTTTCAAAAAAGTGCAGAGGAAGGAACATTTCCAAACTCATTCTATGAGGCCATCACCCTGATACCAAAACCAGACAATGACAACAATAACAAAAAACTACAGGCCAATATCATTAATGAACATAGATGCAAAAATCCTCAACAAAATCTTAGCAAACAGAATTCAACAACACATCAAAAGCTCATACACCATGATCAAATTGGGTTTATTCTAGGAATGCAAGGATTCTTCAATATATGCAAATCAATCAATGTGATACATCATACTAACAAACTGAAAGATAAAAACCATATGATCATCTCAATATATGCAGAAAAAGCCTTTGACAAATTCGGCACCCATTCATGATTAAAACTCTTTTGAAAAATGGGCATAGAAGGAACCTACCTCAACATGGTAAAGGCCATATATGATAAGCCTACAGCAAACATTTTTCTCAATGGTGAAAAACTGAAAGCATTCCCCCTAAGGTCAGGAAAAAGACAAGGGTGTTCACTTTCATCACTGTTATTCAACATAGTCTTGGAAGTCCTAGCTACAGAAATCAGAAAAGAAAAAGAAATAAAAGGAATCCAGGTTGGAAAAGAAGTAAAGCTCTCACTGTTTGCAGATGACATGATACTGTACATAGAAAACCCTAAGATAGTATGAGAAAATTACTAGAGCTAATCAGTGAATTTGGCAAGTTGCAGGATACAAAATCCATTCACAGAAATCACTTACATTTCTATATACTAACAATGAAAAATCAGAAAGAGAAATTGAATCAATCCCATTCACCATTGCAACAAAAAGAATTAAATATCTAAGAGTAACCTTACCTAAGGAGACTAAAGAACTATACAAAGAAAACTATAAGACACTAATGAAAGAAATCAAAGATGACATAAACAGATGGAAAGATATTCCATGTTCCTGGGTAGGAAGATTCAATATTATGAAAATGACTATACTATAAATGCAGTCTACAGATTCAATGTGATCCCTATCAAATAACCAATGGTATTTTTCACAGAACCAGAACAAAAAATTTCACAGTTCATATGGAAACACAAAAGACCCCGAATAGCCAAAGCAGTCTTGAGAAAAAAAAGATTGAAGCTGGAGAAATCAACCTTCCTGACTTCAGATTATACTGCAAAGCTACAGTCATCAAGACAGTTTGGTACTGGCACAAAAACAGAAATATAGACTGATGGAACAAGATAGAAAGCCCAGAAATAAACCTATGCACCTATGGGTACCTTATTTTTGACAAAGGAGGCAAGGATATACAATGGGGCAAAGACAGCCTCTTCAATAAATGGTGCTGGGAAAACTGGACAGTTACATGTAAAAGAATGAAATTAGAACATTTTCTAACACCATGAAGTGAAAATGAAGTCGCTCATTCATGTCTCACTCTTTGAGACACCATGGACTGTATAGCCTACCAGGCTCCTCCATCCATAGGATTTTCCAGATGAGAATACTGGAGTGGGTTGCTATTTCCTTCTCCAGGGGATCTTTCCAACCCAGGGATTGAACCCAGGTCTCTCACATTGTAGGCAGACACTTTACCATCTGGGCCACCAGGGAAGTCCTCCTAACACCACACATAAACTCAAAATGGATTAAAGACCTAAATGTAACACCAGAAACTATAAAACTCTTAGAGGAAAATATAGGCAGAACACTTGATGACATAAATCAAAGCAAGATCCTCTATGATCCACCTCTTAGAGTAATGGAAATTAAAACAAAAGTAAACAAGTAGGACCTGATTAAACTTAAAAGCTTTTGCACAGCAAAGGAAACTATAAGCAAGGTGAAAAGACGACCTGCACAATGGGAGAAAATAATAACAAATGAAAGAACTGACAAAGGCTTAATTTCCAAAATATATAAGCAGCTCATACAACTCAGTGCCAGAAAAACAAACAACCCAATCAAAAATGATAAAAAGACCTAAACAGACATTTCTCCAAAGAAGACATACATATAGCTAACAGACACATGAAAAGATGCTCAACATTTCTCATTATTAGAGAAATGCTAATCAAAATCACAGTGAGATATCACCTCACACTGGTCAGAATGGCCATCATCAAAAAGTTTAAAAATAACAAATGATGGAGAGGATCCAGAGAAAATGGAACATTCTTGCATGTTGGTGGGAATGTACATTGATACAGCCACTATGAAAGACAGTATAGAGATTCCTTAAAAACCTAGGAATAAAAAAACCACCATATGACCCAGCAATCTCACTCCTAGGCATATAACCTGAGGAGACCAAAATTGAAAAACACATGTATCCCACTGTTCATTGCAGCACTGTTTACAATAGCCAGAACATGGAAGCAACCTAGATGCCCATCAACTGACGAATGGATAGGAAAGCTGTGGTACATATACACAATGGAATATTACTCAGCATTAAAAAAAATTCATTTGAAGCAGTTCTGCTCAGATGGACGAAACTGGAGCCCATTATCCAGAGTGAAGTAAGCCAGAAGGGAAAACAACAATACAGTATATTAACACATATATATGGAATTTAGAAAGACGGTAACGAGAACCCATCATGCGAGACAGCAAAAGGAACGTAGATGTATAGAATAGACTCGTGGACTCTGTGGATGAGGGTAAGGGTGGGATGATATGGGAAAAAGGCATTGAAACATGTTAATTATCATATGTCTAATCAATCGCCCGCCCAGGAGTGATGCTCGGGGCTGGTGCATCGAGATTTCCCGGGGGGAGGGAGGAGGGAGGGGGGCTCTGGAGGGGGAGCATATGTAAACCCATGGCGATATCATGGCATTGTATGGCAAAAACAATAAAAGGGGGGAAAAAAGAATCTGCCTGCCAATGCAGGAAACATGGGTTTGATCCCTGGTCCAGGAAGATTGCACATGCCATGGGATGACAAGGCTCATGTGCCCAGATACTGAGCCCATGTGCCACAACTACTGAAGCTGGTGTGCCCTAGAGCCCATGCTCTGCAACAAGAGTAGCCACCACACTGAGAAGCCTGAAGATTTCAACTAGAGAGTAGCCCCCTCTCGCCACAACTAGAGAAAGCCCACGGGCAGCAATAAAGACTCAGCAGACGGCAATCCCACTGCTGGGCATATACACAGAGGAAACCAGAATTGAAAGAGCCACGTGTACCCCAATGTTCATCGCTGCATTGTTTACAATAGCTAAGACATGGAAACAACCTAGATGCCCATCAACTGATGAATGGATAAGAAAGCTGTGGTACATATACACAATGGAATATTACTCAGCATTAAAAAAAAATTCATTTGAAGCAATTCTACTCAGATGGACGAAACTGGAGCCCATTATCCAGAGTGATGTAAGCCAGAAGCAAAAACAACAATACAGTATATTAACGCATATATATGGAATTTAGAAAGACAGTAATGAGAACCCAACATGGGAGACAACAAAAGGAACGCAGATGTATAGAATAGACTCGTGGACTTTGTGGATGAGGGTAAGGGTGGGATGATATGGGAGAAGGGCATTGAAGCATGTTAATTGTCATGTGTCTAATCAATCGCCAGCCCAGGATTGATGCTCGGGACTGGTGCAGCGAGATTTCCCGGGGGGGAGGGAGGAGGGAGGGGGGACCCGGAGGGGAAGCATATGTAAACCCATGGTGATATCATGACAATGTATGGCAAAAACAATTAAAAAAAATAAATAAATAAAAATAAAAGTAAAAAAAAAGACTCAGCAGAGATGAAAATACATAAAATTTTTTAATGCAGCTTCTTCTTTGAGCTAAGAATACTTTGGAGCAGTGGATTCCAAAGTGTCATCCTCAGACCAACTTCAGCATCATCTAGGAGCTTGTTCAAAATGAAGATTCTAGAGTCTCCCCCGCCACCTCTCTTAACCCAGACCTGCTGAATTAGACACCCTGGAGTGAGACCCAGCAGCTTGACTCTGATGTGCCCTTAAGTTGGAAACCCATTGTCTCAGAAGACTCACTCAGCCGATCTCATTCCACATCCATGAACATCCCGGGCTTCTTTAGTTTAGGCTACTGCCAAACCTCACTGTGTCCACTGTATGATTCAAAAACAGAGTGTAACTCATAGAGAAACAGTGGAAACAGTGGTAGATTTTATTTTCTTGGGCTCCAAAATCACTGCAGATGGTGACTGCAGCCATGAAATTAAGATGCTTGCTCCTTGGAAGAAAAGCTATGACCAACCTAGACAGCATATTAAAAAGCAGAGACATTACTTTGCCAACAAAGGTCCGTCTAGTTAAAGCTATGGTTTTTCCAGTAGTCATGTATGGATGTGAGAGTTAGACTATAACAAAAGCTGAGCACCAAAGAATTGATGCTTTTGAACTGTGGTGTTGGAAAAGACTCTTGAGAGTCCCTTGGACTGCAAAGAGATCCAACCAGTCCATCCTAAAGGAAATCAGTCCTGAGTGTTCATTGAAAGGACTGATGTTGAAGCTGAAACTCCAATACTTTGGCCACCTGATGAGATGAGCTGACTCATTGGAAAAGACCCTGGTGCTGGGAAAGATTGAAGGCAAGAGGAGAAGGGGACAACAGAGGATGAGATGGTTGGATGGTATTACCGACTCAGTGGAGATGAGTTGGAGTAAATTCTTGGAGTTGGTGATGGACAGGGAAGCCTGGTGTGCTGCAGTCCATGGGGTCACAGAGAGTAAGACACAACTGAGTGACTGAACTGAACTGAACTGAACCCAAAGGACTTACCTGATTCTGCCTGAGTTCCTCCCTTGAAGCAGGCCCAGCCTGTGGATACATCCTTCCAATCTATCTGACTTCACAGTCCGTGAAAGTGAAATGGATTCTCAATGGGGATTTCAAGGGAGTCTAGAAAAGGGATTTGTGTTAGGTACTTTATGGCAATCTTATTAACCTAATAAAATTTCCATTTATGTACCTGCTCTTTCCCCAAATTTCACCAGTCATCCATTATCCTCCTTGTACACTCAGTCACTCAGTTGTATCTGACTCTTTGTGGCCCCATGGACAGTATCCCACCAGGCTCCTCTGTCCGTGAAATTCTCCAGGCAAGAATACTGGAGAGTTTTCCATTTCCTACTCTAGGATATTTTCCCAGCCCAGGGATTGAACCAAATTCTCTTGCTCCTCCTGCTTTGCCAGGTGGTGGATTCTTTACCACTGCACCACTGGGAAGCCCCGTAGGTCCCCATCAACTGCCAGCAATCTGGTTTTTCTACCTGTTCTTCCCATATTTCTTAAACCAGCCACCACTTCATATTCCCCCTCCCACATTCCCCCCATCTCTTTCATATTTCTTATCTTAGAAAGAGAGATTCAGACCCTCTCTCTCTTCTTTCTATAATTTGTATCCTTAGACCTATCATTTGCTCAGCCAACAAAAGCAACACATAGGAGAAGACACCATACCACCAAAAATGTGAAGATTTGAAATGAAAAAACATTTCCCCATCAATAATGATTTCCTTTCTTAAATATGATAAATGAAAGAAGTGAGATCTTGAAAGCATAGAATGCCATGCATTGCAGGCAGATTGTTTACTATCTAAGCCACCAGGGAAGCCCACTTGACTCAGAGCAGGCACCAAATTGCTGTTGCTGTTTCTGTTGTAATTGTTTGGGGCAGAGCAAGCATCCCTCCCTCACACACTGAAGATACACTAGGTACACAGGTTCCCCAATGCAGCCCGTGGGCATCCCCTCCTGCTTTCTGCTCTTAGGCACAGTCAACAGGAGGAAATTGACTCAGAAGGTCAGTATTGGTGGATGGTGACTCCAGTGAATTCAAGAGGAGTGGGGTTAACCAGATCGTGGAGGAGAGAAAACAGACCTTTAACATTTATAGAGAACTAGCTGAAGTGGGAGGAGGGGAAGTCCACATACAGGAATCATCACGAATGCAGCAGGATTATTTCCATTTTTCAGACAAGACAATGGACTGAAGTGCCTCTACTACCACAATTCCTGTTGCAAAACCTGCCATTTCAGGAGCTATGGAGAAAGAGCTTGCTGAGAAAGGTGTTCTTCATGGCAATCTTCAACTCCTTGTTCCTGAGACTAAAGATGATGGGGCTCAGGAAGGGAGTGAGGACCGTGTAGGTGATGCCCATCAGCGTGTCTCCTTCCAGGGACTGGAGATCCTTGGGCTTGAGGTAGATGACAGAGGCAAAGCCATAGTGCACGACCACCACGGTGAGGTGGGACGCACACGTGGAGAAGGCTTTGTGCCGGCCCTCGGCTGAAGGGATCCTCAAGATGGCGGCCACGATGAAGGCGTAAGACAGAAGGATGAGGAGACCGCAGCCCAGCAGGGCGGCGATACACACCAGGCCCACACTCGTGGCCACAGTGGAGATGTTCCCACAGGCCAACTTCATTAGAGGTGGCACATGGCAGAAGAAATGGTGGATCATGTTAGAGCCACAGAAGGTGAGTTGGAAAACGGCTGTTGTCACCACCAACCCCATGACTGAGCCTCCAGCCCAGGACCAGGCCACCAGGCAGGCGAAGCCACGGGGACTCATGAGCACGTTGTAGCGCAGGGGGTGGCAGATGGCCACGTAGCGGTCATACCCCATGACCGTGAGCAGGAAGGAGTGGGTGAAGCCAAATGTGAAGGAGAAGAACATCTGGCTGGCACATGCCCTGAAAGGGATGGAGCCGTGGGTGGAGAGCAGGTCCGCCAGCATTCGTGGGATGATGGTGAAGGTGTAGAGGATCTCGGAGATGGAGAGGGCACACAGGAAGAGGTACATGGGGGTGTGGAGGCTACGTTCCCTCCAGATGGTGGCCATGATGAGCAGGTTCCCCAGCAGTGTGAATAGGTACATCAGCAGGAACAGCAGGAAGAACATCAGCCGAAGGTGGGGGAAGGAGGAGAAGCCAATGAGAATGAATTCAGTCACTGCCGAGAAGTTGCCTCCCTGCATGAAGGCTGTTCCTGAAGTGAGGTGTGATGTGGAGAGATCAGCTACTGGATGGAGGGAGGTTGTCAGCTTCCATCACTCCTGGCTCTGCCCCCACGGGCTGCTCCTGATAAATGACAGATGACATTGGCTGAGTTCCTACTCTGTGAAGTGAAAGTTGCTCAGTAATGTCCGGCTCTTTGCGACCCCATGGACTGTAGTTTGCTAAGCTCCTCTGTCCTCTGTCCATGGAATTCTCCAGGCCAGAATACTGGAGTGGATAGCTGTTCCCTTTGCCAAGGGATCTTTCCAACCCAGAAATCAAACTTATTGCAGGAGATCAAATCTCTGCATTGCAGACAGATTCTTTACCAACTGAGTCACCAGGGAAGCCTTCCTACTCTGTGCCACCTATGATTTAATCCGCTTACCAGTATAGAGGGGGAGGTGTTGATTTGATTACCCCATTTTGAATATCTTGAAAATATTCATTGTGAATGTTGGGGTGCATAAGTGCTAAGCAACTTGTTCGAGGTGACCTGTCAAACATGGTAGAGTTAAGACATGACCCATGGCTGGCTGCCTCCAAAGTTTATACCTTTCTGTACATCTAGGTTATCTCTGAAAATGAAAATATTCCTTTACCAGAGGTTACAGCCTTTGCTACTTGGCCCTCTTACTCCCTTCTGATAAATCTTGTTCTTCCCAGAGCTTCAAATACCACAAGACCTACTCACCCCATGTCTACAACACTTTGAACAAAGTGCATCTCTAATTTAGTATGAATCAATCAGATTCTTCCTCTAGAATTACCCATGCAAGAAATCTGAGGCAAGAGACTGTAGAAATAATGTTCTAGTCGTTTTCCAGATCCTGTGATGTGTATGTGTAAATTATGAGCAACACAACATAGCCATCTGACAAAAGAGTGAGGGAGTCAGCCAACCTGAGTTTGAACCCCTGCTCTGCCTGCTGTAAACTTGAGCAAGTATCTTCATCTCTCTGTACCTCTATTTCCCCCTACCAAACTCAAAGTGTTATTCTTGGACTGTGACCTGGAAAACAGTGAGAAGTGTTAGTTCCTCAGTCGTGTCCTCCTCTTTTGCAACCCCATGAACTGAATCCCACCAGGCTCCTCTGTCCATGGAATTCTCCAGGCAAGAATACTAGAAGGACATGAAGCCATGCCCTTCTCCAGGGGATCTTTCTGTGACCTGGAAGACAGTAGATATTTCATATGATAATAAACTCAATACCCTCAGTGAGCAAATGTATATGGTCTGTGATCAGTAAATAACCTTATCTTTATGGGTATTCATTGTATCTTTATGGATAACTATTTTAAGTGCTTTTTTTTATTAGGTTATGTCAAGTTTAAATGGAAGTGAACCACTAATCCCTTTTCTGTCTCTATGGATTTGCCTGCTCTGGACAAGTCATCTAAATGTAATCATACACTCTGTGGCCTTTGGGGTCTGGCTTCTTTCCCTCAGCATCTTTTTTTTTTTTTTTTTGAGGTTCATCCATGTTGTAGCATTGTCACAACTTCATTCCTTTTTATGGCTGAGTGATGCTCCATTGTATCAACAGATCACATTCCATTGATTTATTCACCCACTGATGGACATTTGGCTGTTTACACATTTTCACTATAAATTATAATGCTTCTGTGAACATTCACATAGGGGTTTAAGGCACATCAGGGGTTGCCAGGGGCTGGGGGAAGGGGATAAATTGGAGCTACTGCTAATGGATTTGGGCTTTCCTTTGGGGGTGCTGGGAAGGTTCTGGAACTAGATAGATAGGTGGTGCTTACACATCACAAATACACTTAATGTCACTGAATTGTATGCTATAAAATGGCTAAGATGGTAAATTTTGTTATATGTACTTGTTCTTGCTGTTGTTTAGTCACTAAGTTGTGTATGTATTTTATCACAACACAAAATAGGGGAAAAAGTGTCAACACCCTCTTAAGTAGGCTCATATACTTGATCAAGCTCTGATAGGTTGAGAACAAAACAAAAACACAAGGGAACCAAGTGCTTGTGTGAATGGAGGCTGCATTCCCCAACATGACTGGTTTCCAGAGTTTCTTGGCCTCCCTCCCTTGGAGTCACTTACTTCTTTCCCTCACTTTGGGGTCAGCACCTGCCATAGGTCCCCAGGATCTTCGTCCCAGTAGCCCCACTCAGTCCCAGTACTGTGAGATCCTAGAGAGGTTGTCAAAGTTAGTGACTTGGAAACAAGAGCCTCCAGGAAGAGGCTGAATGGGTGAGACCAAAATCAAGTGGGCTGTGCTCTCAACTTCTCAAAGCTCTCCAACATCCGGTGCAAGAGTTCTCAGCATTTGGTGCTGGATCATCCTTTGCTATGGCGGGGGGTGGTCATCCTGTGTGCTGTATGGTGTTTAGCAGCCTCCCTGGCCTCTACCAGCTGGACGCCCATAGCTCCTGCTCAGTAGTGACAAACAAAATTATCTCCAGACAGTGCCAGTGTCCACATGGGGAGCAAAGTTACCCCCAGTTGAGTACCAATGATCTAGAGGGCACAATTGTAATTACTTAGCTGGTCTTTCTCCCCAGATCTTGGTTCTTCTCCTTCTCCAACTGGCAAACACCTGTTCATCTTTAAGACTCAGCTTACATGTCACCTCCTCTGCAAAGCTTTCCTGGACATCTCTTCCCAAAACAGATTTAGTCACTCATTCCTGTCTGCTTCCAAAACAACTCCTTTGTAAGTTTAAACCTCCATGAGTTTAGCTCTTTCATGACCTTCATTACAGTGTGTCATGTTGGAGATACAACTGTCTATGGCACTGGATTTTCAGTTCTTGATGAGAGTAGCTACACGTTGTTGGATGGTAGCACTTGTGCTTACATGTTTCTTATGAAATCTTTAAACCAATCTTGTGAGGCACCTGCTACAATCTCTGTTTTACAAAAGTGGCAGCTGTGTCCCATAGAGGTTACATCCTTTATCCAAGGGACCATGGCTCCTAAATGGGGGAGCCAGGATCTGACCTACATCTGAATGACCCCAATGCCTATCTTTTTTAACCTCTCTGTTATACTCACCACTTACTGGTGGCTGTTAGTGAAGGTCCAGGCTATTTCCAGGGCCAGGACTAGTTTCACCATATCAGACCATCCACATACTCCCTCTCTATATTAATAAAGAGTACAAAAGCCACAGAAAGAGAGAGAAACTGTAAGACGATAAGACCTCATTGTGTCCTGGGGAGGCAGCTCAGGTCTGCATATTTACCTTCTGGGTTGATGGGGATGTAGAACCCTGCTAAGACTGGTATCTGTTTATTCTGGAAAACTGTGGAGACAATAAAAAGATCGGTGGTTGTCAGGGGCTCAAGGAGAGAGTAGAAGGAATGAATAAGTAAAACTTGGGATTTTTAAGGTGGTTAAACTCTTCTGTATGATACTATAATGGTGGGTACATGACATTGTGCATTTCTCAAAACCCACAGGATGTACAGTACCAAGAGTGAACCCTAATGTAAACCATGGGCTTTAGTTAATAATAATGCGTCAGTATTGGGTTAGCAACTGTAATACAGTTACCTCCTCAATACAGGATGTTGATAATAAGGAAATCTCTGTGCAGGGAGAGAGAGGGTACATGGTAATCTTTTGCACTATTTGCTAAAACCTCTGTAAACCTAAAATTACTCTAAAAACCAAATTCTATTTAAAAAGTAAAACAAGACACAGAACCATGGCATGGGACCAAGAGAGGAGAGAGGTAGACTGAAGTCTCCTGGCATTGATCCAACAGGAGAACACCTAGTGGATTTCCTATAAGTAAACTGAGCAACCCTGGAGAAACAGAGAGAGTGTGTGCAATCCAGCTATATGACACTTAGAAGAACTCATAGTGGGGCCAGATCCCCACCCAGAAACTCAGGGAACAAAATCCACATGTGGCCATATCCTGTGCTCATGTACCACTGCAGGTTTTCCAACTTCAACAGTAGAAACTTTAGGGGCTGATAATTTTTTGTGGCTGGGGCTGTGGGGGCTGTGGGACTTCCTGGGCATTAGAGGATGTTGACCAGCATCCCTTGTCACCCTCTAGATGCCAGTAGCATCTCCCAGTTGTGATGATCAGAGGTATCCTCACACATTGTCAAGTGTCTCCTGGGGAGGAGAACTGCCCCTGTTTGAGAAACAGGTTAGGTGTACTGTCTCCATCTTGTCTTACCCGTCTGCCCCCACCCTGGCTCTCTCTTCTCATGAAACTGTTTAGGTTCCCCTCTCTGCAACCTCCCTCCCACCTCAGCCACTTCCTGCTTCCCTTTTCTCTCCCAGTTTTCATCCTTGACTCCTTACCATCAGAGCACTGTCTACTCTGGTGGCTCCCTAATACTTTACACCCCCCAGGAGGTGACTGGGGCCCCTCAATACTAAATTCTCTCGTCTTTTCTCTACTTCTCCTCGATCCTTTTACTTCAAGTTTTTGGCCATGACAGAAAGAGGAGAGAGGTTAAGATTCAGGCAGGTGTTCTGGGGGTAACTTGGGGTGTGTGTTAGTCGCTCAGTCATGTCTGACTCATTGCAATCCCATGGACTGTAGCCTGCCAGGCTCCTCTGTCCATATGATTCTCCAGGCACGAATACTGGAGTGGGTAGCCATTCCCTTCTCCAGCAGATCTTCTTGACCCAGAGATCGAACTCTGATCTCCTGCATTGCTGAAGGATTCTTTACCGTCTGAACCACCAGGAAAGCCAACTTGAGGTGGTCGCTCTTTTCTCTCTGCATATGTGTTCTCACCTGTCCTGCAAAGCAATCATCACGTTATCTTGGAATGAGGAAGTAGAGCCTTGACTGCTGTCCCCACCCCGTTGACTCAGATTGCACAGGGAGTTGTCTGAACAGGGTGGCCTCTGAGTCTGTGGCAGGTGCTGGTTCCTTAGGTCTCTCCTGCTCAAGTGAGAGGGAGTGATAGCGACCCACCTGGAGCTCCAGGTTCTGCATTGTCTTCTGCCTCACTCCAGCAAGAGGCCCCGGCGTGGTGTTTCTGTGCCAGTGAGGGCTGCAAGGCAAGGAGCCTGCCAGCCACTCAGGGGGGTTTACCTGAGCCTGCCGCTATCATTTATGCTGCCTCTACTCTCTGCCTCGCCTTCTCTCACTGTGGTACCATTGTTCCTGACTCCGCCTCTGCTACAGGCATGCCAGGACCCTGGGGAGACTCTGTCCTCACTTTCCCTCCCTCCCTGCCTTCCAGAGGTGAGTTGGTTACTTGTGCTTCTCAGAGGCTCCAGCAGAGTCTAATGCTCTGCAGTTGGGGGATTTGGGGCCCTGGTTTCTGACTTTGGGAGAAAAGCAATCTTTTCACGGCCCCCTGGGGCTGAGAAAACTACCCAGTGTACCTCACCACCTTCATTCTTTCCTTCCAAGTTATTTTCCCAATTAAACGTCTGTTTTAAAATTTTTAATTATCACATAAATATCTGTTTCTTCTTATCAAATAATTGAAATGCTATAAATCAGGCTCAAAGTCATGCAATGGCCAGTCATGAGATGACTATGGTGGATGTGATGGACATACTTACAGACCTCTGTATGCATGGGGCATTTGAACAAACACAAGCTCAGAAACTAATAGTATCATGGGGTTTTGTTGTGCTTTTTGATTTTTTTTTATTCTTGTAGTGAAATTCACATAACATAAAATTAGCCATTTTAAAATGAACAATTCCGTAGCACTTAGCACATTAACAATGTTGCTTAACCATCATCTTTATCTACTTCTAGAACATTTTTATCAGCACCCAAAATGAGAGATCCCATCCCACTAGCAGGCCTCCTCCCCCAGCTCATTAGCCCCAGATTAGTGGAAGACACTGATCTGCTTTTTTACCTTATGAATTTGTCTCAGCTGGACATCTCAAATAAATGGAATTATACAATACGCAGCCTATAGGGTCTGGCTTTTTCACTCAGCATATTTTTGAGATTCATCCATCGTGTAACAAGCATCAGTGCCTCGTTCCTTTTTATAGCTGAGTAATATTCCATTGTGTGGTTTGACCACATTTTGTTTATTCATTCACACACTGATGATATTTAGGTTGTTTCTGCCTTTTGGCTGTGTGAAGAGTGTTTCTATGGATATTTGTGTACAAATATTTGATTGAATTATTTTTATTTCTTTGGGGTATATCCCCAGTAGTGAATTTGCTGGGTCATATAGTGATTCTGGATTTAATCTTTTTGATGAACCACCAGACTGCTTTTCACACTATCTGTTTAACACAGGTCTGATTGTTCTGTAGGTACCTTTCTGTAACTTGGCTTTTTTACTCATTATTTTGGAGTGATATTCATGTTAGTTTATATAGCTCAAGGTTTCTTAACCTTGGCCCGTGTTGAAATTGGGGGCTGATGGATCATCTTTTGTGGTGGGGCTATACTGTTCTTTATGTGCTCAGCCATATCTGACTCTCTGTTGCCCCATGGACCATAGTCCACCAGGTTCCTCTGTCCATGGAATTTTCCAGACAAGAATACTGGAGTGTGATGCCATTTCTTCCTCCAGGGGATCTTCCTGACCCAGGGATCAAGCCCATGTCTCTTGCATCACCTGCTTTGGCAGGTGGGTTCTTTACCACTAGTGACACCTGGGAAGATTAGCATCCTTGATTTCTAGATGCCACTCCAGTCTTGACAAAATGGTCTCTAACTAGTGCCAAATGTCACCTCAGGGACAAAATCACCTGTAGGTGAGAACCACTGCTATAGAAACACCTCATTTTTATAAAATCAATTTAATAAAGTGATTTCATAAATATAGGCAGTATGCATTCAACTGTTAGAGATCTCAGTTTGCTTCTAATTTTCTCCATTATTAGGAATAATACAGTACATATCTTTGTACATCTTCTACTACAAACAGGCACTATTTAATTCAAATACAAACCAAATAGTCAGAGGATCATGTCATAAGAAATATGAATCTTAAATTTAAGAAGAATAGTTGAGCTAAACTTCCAAGTGGCTGTGCTAATTTACACTCTCATCCATGTGTCAGAAAATCTATTTCCCCCACCCTCACCAATGCTTAATGGTGTGAAACTGAATTTTGCTAATACGGTTGTCAAGCAGTCAAGTGCTTTATAACTGTCACTTAAAAGTACTTGTCCCTAATCACTACTGGAGTTGAAAAATCTCCACTTTTTTCACGCTGGAGTATACTGATTTACAATGTTGTGTTATTTCCAGGTGTTCAAAGTGATTTAGTTATACATATGCATATATAAAGGTTTCTCTAGGTGCTCAGACAGTAAAGAATCTGCCGAGACCTGAGCTAGATCCCTGGGTTGGGAAGATCCCCTGGAGAAGGGAATGGCAATCCACTCCAGCTACAATCCATGGGGTCACAGAATCAGACACCACTGAGTAACTAAATGCATACATTTTTCCTTTTAGATTCTTTTCCCATAAGGTTATTGCAGAGTACTGAGTAGAGTCCCCTGTGCTATATAGTAGGTCCTTATTGATTATTATATAAATAGTGGTGTGCTAAGTCACTTCAGTCATGTCCTACTCTGTGTGATCCTTGGACTGTCCTCTGTCCATGTGATTCTCCTGACTCCTCTGTCCATGGGACTCTCCAGGCAAGAATACTGCCATTTCCTTCTCCAGGATAAATAGTGGCATATATTTGTTAATGTCAACCTCCTAATTTATTCCTCCACCACACCTTTCCCCTTTGGTAACCATAAATTTTTTCCCTAAGCCTATGAGTCTGTTTCTGTTTTGTAAATAAGTTCCTTCAGCTCAGTCATGTCCGACTCTTAATGACTCCCATGGACTGCAGCATGCCAGGCTTTCCTGTCCATCACCAGCTCCCAGACCTTGCTCAAGCCTATGTCCATCAAGCCAGTGATGCCATCCAACCATTTCATCCTCTGCATCTCCTGTACTGGCAGGCAGATTCTTTACCACTGTGCCGTCTGGGAAGCTATGGATCACTTTTTAGCTTCCACAAATAAGCAATATCATACAATATTTGTCTTTCTCTCTCTGACTTACTTCACTTAGTATGATAATTTCTAGCTGCATCCGTGTTGCTGCAAATGGCAATGTTTCCTTCAGTTTTATGGCTGAAATTCCATCATATATATGTACCACACTTTCTTAATTCATCTGTCATTGTACATTTAGCTTGTTTTCATGTCTTGGCTATAAATGCTGCAATGAATATTGGGGTTCATGTATTTTTTGAATTATGCTTTTCTCTGAATATATACCTAGAAGTGGGAATGCTGGATCAGATGGTAGCTCTTTTTTTTTTTTTTTAAGGAACCTATATGCTGTTCTCTGTATTGACTGTCACAATTCACATTCTCACCAATGGTGTAGAAAGATTCTCTTCTCTCCACACTCTATATTATTCATTGCTTGTAGACTTTAATGATGGACATTCTGACTGGTGTGCAGTGATACCTCATTGTAGATTTGATTTGCATTTCTCTAATAATTAGCAGAGTTGAGCGTCTTTTCATGGTTTTTTTTGGCCTTCTCTATGTCTTCTTTTTTTAAATTTTATTTATTTAAATTTTATTTATTTATTTTCTTTGCATTATCATGTTGGTTTTTCCATACATTGACATGAATCCGCAAAATGTCTATTTAGATCTTCTATCCACTTTTTGATTTTTTTTCTTTGTTTTACTATTGAGTTGCAGGAGCTGTTTGTATGTTTTGGAGATTAATCTTTCGTAGGCTGCATCTTTTGCAAATATTTTCTCCCATTCTGTGGTTTGTCTTTTCATCTTGTTTATGGCTTCCTTGCTGTGCAATGCTTTTAAGTTTAATTAGGTTCTATTTGTTTATATTTGTTTTTATTTTCATTACTCTAGAAAGTGGATCCAGAAAGATATTGCTGCAATTTATGTCAGGGTGTTCTGCCTATGTTTTCCTGTAAGAGTTTTATAGTACCTGGTCTTACCTAAGATCTTTAATCTATTTTGAGTTTATTTTTGTTGTGGTGTTAGAGAATGTTCTAATTTCATTCTTTTGAAAAATCTCCATTGTTTATTAACCATATGGGTTTCCTTTTTTGATTGCCTATTTAAAGTTTTTCCCTATTTTTTTTTAAAGATGTTCTTACTGATTTACAGGCATATCATTAGAAATTCTAAAAACTCATTTTGCCTCCTATTCTTTTTCCTTCGCCTTCTATTTCTTGTGCCTTAATACTGTTCCGGTCAGAAACCTTCTACTTGGTCTCTTCTAATAGTTTTATACTAAAGGTTCAGGGGTGAAAAAACTACACCATGTGGGTCCACTGCCTGTTTTTATGAATAAAGTTTTATTGGAACATGGTCATGACAATTTGTTGACATATTGGCTGTGACTGGCAGTTAAGTAGTTGTGACAGATATGTGACCTGCAAAGTTGAAAATATTTACCATCTGATCTTTACACAAGTTTGCCAAGCTCTCAAACTTCAATCTACAAAAAATATATTGCAAACATTTCAGATTTGGTTTCAACTTATATTTAAGATTTTATTTTTTTTAGAATGGTTTTAGGTTCATAGCAAAATTGAGAGGAAAACACAGAGATTTCCTAGACACCGTCTGTTCCCCCACTCCCAACATGTACAGGGTTCCCCATTTTCAACATCCTCCACCTGAGTGGTACATTTGTTACAATCGTTGAACGTACATTGGTACCCTATCATAACCAAAGTTCATAGTTTACATAGTCTTTCACTTTCATACATTCTCTGGATTTCAACAAATGTTTAATGAGGTGTATTCATCAGTATTATGCCACGTGGAGTATTTCACTGCCGTAAGGATCCTCTGTGTTCTGCCTATTCATCCATCCCTCACTGCTAACCTCTGGTAACCACCGACCCTTTTACTCTCTCCATGGATTTGTTTTTCCTACCATGTCATTCGGTTGGAATTATACAGTAGGTAGACCTTTTAGATGGGTTTCCTTCATTTTGTTGTGTGTATTAAAGGCTTTTCAATTGTTTTATGGCTTGATAGATCACTTTTGTTTGTTAGTTTGGGTTTATTTTACTTAATAATAGTCTCTTGTCTGGATGTTTCACAGTATTTATCTATTCACCTATTCAAGGATATCTTGGTTTCTTCGAGTTTTCACGATTATGAAGAAACCTGCTGTAAACATCCATGTGTTTACAGGTTTTAGTGTGAACCCAAATGAGTATTTGGGTAAATACTAAAGAGTGTGATTGCTGGATTGCATAGCAAGAGTATGTTTAGTTTTGTAAGACACAGCCAAACTGTCCTTCAAAATGACTGTGCCTTTTCACATTCCCAGCAATGAATGAGAGATCCTATTGTTCCACATTCTTACTACCATTTAGTGTTGTCAGGGTTCCAGATTTTAGCCATTCTAATATGCATGTAGTGATAAAGTTTATTTTTAATGGCTAGCATTATCTCAGCACAGTTTAATAAATAACACATTGATTTTCAATGTCACCCTTTTTAATATAGTGAATTTATTTACACACGGGGCTGTTCCATGACACTTATGCTGTTCTACTGTTTTACATGTCTATTTCTGTACAAGATAATGGTATTTTAAAAATTATTTTAGCTTTCTAACTTAACTTTAGTGGTAGTAAAATGTTTATAGCATGTTATTTGTGTACTATAATAGTATGGTAGTGAGAAGGCAATGGCACCTCACTCCAGTACCCTTGCCTGGAAAATCCCATGGACAGAGGAGCCTGGTGGGCTGCAGCACATGGGGTCACTAGGAGTGGACACGACTGAGTGACTTCAGTTTCACTTTTCACTTTCATGCATTGGAGAAGGAACTGGCAACCCATTCAGTATTCTTCCCTGGAGAATCCCAGGGACGGGGGAGCCTGGTGGGCTGCCATCTATAGGATTGCACAAAGTTGGAAACGACTGAAGTGACTTAGTAGCAGCAGCAGCAGCAGCAGCATAGTAGTTCATACGGTTTGATTTAGAAACTACTCACTCAGATCCTGATAACCTTTTTAGATTATAATTATTAATATAATTATATATAATATATATATTTATTTATTGTATATAATATATATAATAAATATATGATAGGGTGCCTTATAATTAATAAGGTCAATTCTCCAACTCTCTGTACACTAATAGTGTCCTGCGATTCCGTTAGGAGACTCACAACCTGCAACCAGTGTCAGAACTCACAGGGGAAGGGCTCAGTCCTACAAGACTGCTCCCACTTTGTCTGCCAGTCTTTACTGACTAGGAAGTTGGATGTTTCCACAATCCATCCCTCCCCTTTCACATCCTACATGTTGCTAAAATAACTCATAGAATTCAGAAAAGTGCTTTAAATTCCTATCACCTGTTTATTATAAAAGATACAACTCAGGAACAGATGAATGGAAGAGAAACAAAGGGAAAATTATGATGGAAGCAATGAGGAGCTTCCTTAGCCTCCCTGGATGCATCCCCACTTACCAGCGGCCTCATACGCTCACCAGCCTGGAAGCTCTCCAAATCCCATGTGGGGATTTTCTGTAAAGGGGTCAGCACAGAGCCCTGATAAATTAAATCATTGACATCAACACTTGAATCAATCTACACCCCCTCTTCTCTACCTAGAGATCTAGGGAGTGGGGCTGAATGCTCCAATCTTTTAAATCTTGCCTTGGTATACTGGAGACCAGATCCATCCTGTAGCTACCTAGCAGCCTCTAAGCCCCTATCATTTCATCAGCAATCAGCATAAAAAAGATACTATCACTCCTAAGCTGACAGTCAGGAACCGTGGGCAAAAACTGATTTTTTAAATATTTTATTATTATTATGTTAAAATATTATGTTTTATAATAATTATTATAATTATACATTAAATTATTATAATTAAATTATAAATATTATTATAAAATATTGTTATATTTTATTCCAGGGTGGCTTATGCTAACATCAGGCTTTCTGGCTTGGATCAGCAGGGCAATGGGGATAGTGTAGAACTTGATCAGGAAGAAGGTGAGGTTTTCCAGGTTGGCTAGTAGACAGCACACCTATATTGCCCAAAAATAAAGTATTAGTTGCACACTCGTATCAACTCTTTGCGACCCTGTGGACTGTAGTCAAGCAGATTCCTCTGTCCATGGGTTTCCCAAGGAAGAATACTGGAGTGGGTTGTCATTTCCTCCTCCAGGGGATCTTTGCAACCCAGGGACTGAACCTGGGTCTCCCTCATTGCAGGCATATTCTTCACAGTCTGAGCACAAGAGAAAACCACTCTCCAAGACTCAGCTCCAAATTACCCTTATTCTGGGAAGCCTTCCAACTGCCCTTACCCAAGGGCACAGCCCTGGATTCCCTTTCTGGGTTCCTGCTCTCCCTCTGACAGTAACCTTGACCAAAAGCAGTTAAAGGCATCTGTATCCAGCTCTGTCTTCCCCAACACCAGAAGCTTCTCTACCCTCAGTAAGGGCTGAAGTCTCCAGGGTCAGAGAGAGACAACAAGAGTCTTCACTTTGAATGGGTAGGTGGAGGAGGAAGTAGAGACTGCAGATCCCAGAAGGCCCCCTGAGGCTCCTCGAGCATCTCCTGACCTTGAAGACTGCACAACCAGGTTGGTTTCATGAAGGGGCTCTTGAGAGAGTCTCCTGGAGCCTGCAGCAGGGATAAAGGACAGTGTAACAGTTCCAGGAGAACTTACATCTGTCCCCACACCTGCCTGTGGATGCTGTTGACAGCAACAAGCAGGAGAGCTTCTTCTCCCCTTCCCTGCAGGCCATTTCTTGGAAGAGGCAACTCAAGCAGAGAAGGACCTCTCTCAAGCAGAGGAGGAAGAGGGTAGGAAAGCAGAATTCTACAGCTGTTGGTAGCACTGCTTAGCCTGGGGATGAGGTCAGGGCCAGAGAAGATTAGTAATAGAGGACTGCAGCTTTGGAAGGCTGCTGGGAATCATTCCTGTTTGCCCATCTTGGTCCTTAGATTTGCTTAGCCTAGGTACCCTTTGCAGCTTCTAGGTCAGCAGTTCTCAGCCCAGGGCGATTCTGCCTGACACTGGACATTTGGATATGTCTTGATAATTTTTAAAATTTCATTTATTTATTTTTAATTATGAAAGTATGAAAACACAATTACAGGAGATGTGGAACACAGAACAGCACAGAACTAACACTGTAGGAAGCAGTGTTAGTCACTCAGTCATGTGTGACTCTGCGACCCCATGGACTGTAGCCTGCTAGGCGCCTCTGTCTGTGGGATTGTCCAGGCAAGATTACTGAGTGGGTGGCCATTCCCTTCTCCAGGGGATCCTCCTGACCTAGGGATCCAACCCACATCTCCTGAATTGCAGGTGGATTCTTTACTTATGCTATCTATTACAATTACTTTTTTAAGTAGATAAATTAAGATTTTTAGTTGGAGTTTCAATGTCAAACCTTTAAAAATTAATAGAAGGAATATATAGAAAAGTAGAAGGGTGTAGGAGACCTGAAAAGCACCATGAACCAATTCAACATAATTAAGATGCATACAATTTTAACACAACAGTAGGATACAAATTCTATTCAAGTTCCCATAGACTATAATCTAGGAGACACTGGAACATATCCAGGAACATAAAACAGGGTGCAAAAATTTCATGGTCTAAAGGTACTGAAATCATAGAGTCTGTTCTCTTATCAGTGTGGAATTATGTTAGAAATCAATATCAAAAGATATTAGAAAATAACTCTCGTGTCTTCAAGTGCTATGTGACATTTACCGAGAGAAATCTTTGACTTAGCCATTGAAAACCTCAGCAAAGTTAAAAAGCTGAAAAAACACAGAGGGTGATTGCAGAGAAGAAAGCATGTAGATGAGAAATTAATGTGTCTTGATAATTTTTTATTGTTATGACTCATTATGGGGGAGGGATGCTCCTGGCACCTCTTAGGTTCAGACTAGGGAAGGACGGCCAAGAAATGATCTGGCCCCAAATATCATGATAGTGGGAGGTTGAGAAATAGCACTTTAGGTATGTTTTTTCTCAGCTGCTGTGTCTTGGGCTGGTGCTAATCTTAAGGGGAGGTTCTGGGGGAGACATAAGTATGAATTGGATGCACTCACTGATGTGTGTGATGTTTGCTCAGCACTTGTGTATGACCCATTCTCTGTGAGGCCAGAGCAAACAGAATTCTGTTCACCTGTCATAGGAGCTGGGAGAGACCAGCCTCAGGGATCATGGCCATTCCACCAAGCCGGAGACAGGAAAGCAGACTGTAGGGGTGAGGCAGGGGCTGGAGAAGAGGGTAGAGGTTGGATCAGCCTCCCTGGGGTATGGGGGAACAGCGTTGTGTGGCTACTAGGGGCACTAAGGACTCCAGTGAGGTCAGAGACCATGAGTTTAGAATGGGGCCAACTGGTGACATTTGAAACAGGATGGCAGAAAACCAATCAGAAGAAGGAGCACCATCTCAAAGTCTCTGATAACTACACTTAAATATTATTTATTCTTACTCAGAGGTAAACTCTGAGACCTCTATGTGAATCCTCATGGACCCACTGAAGGCACTTCTCTAGGAACTTTGATTTTTCAGAGACGAGGCTCAGAGCTCTAAAGTTCTTTCTCAAAGATACACAGTGGGAACAGTGATTTGAACCCTGGGTCTGAGGACTGCTTACCTTGTGCATGTTTCATAAATTGTCTCCATAAATCAGAATAGAGTTGGGGCAGAGAAGGGGACAGAGGAGGAGTGTGGAGGGTTATCCAGGAGAGAGGAAATGGAGCCATATGAATGTAGAGGAGTGGGAGAAACTGAGTGTTTGTTGGGGAAGGAGAACATTGAGTGAATGGAGGGATGAACCATGGAAGGCAGTTGACACTGCAGATTGCAGGAGGGAGGCAGGGACTGGAGAGAAGGGTAGAGGGTGAATCAACCTCCTGGGGGTTGACATCAATGTCTTGGTTTCTTGGTGGAGTGCATAGATGGTCAGAAGAATTTTCTGGCCATAAATGAATCTTCCTCACTCCCTAGAGCATCTTCACTCCAGCTACGGTCCTCATTGCTTTGGCGATTCTGTGACCTCTCAGTTTCAGGCTCACCCTCACAGTGAGGGGATTCTTGAGACAATGCCTTAATGAGATGACTAGGGAATGCAAGAAGGGGGAGCCTTGTCTCAGAGTCAAGGAGTTTAGGAGCTCTGGGCAGCATCATAATTCAAAGTATTCATAAAAATGTATTTTAAAAACGTTATTATGGACTTCAGCTGCCGAGGTTTGAGGCAATGATATTTCCAGTTTGCAACTTTGATCATCCTGGGTTTGCCCAAGATCCTTCTCATATTTCATGAAGGTATTCCATTTTTTTCCACCCCATTTCCTTCTTGTTTTGGCAATCATTTCAAAATACTTCATGTGTACTCTTAGATTTGTATGTGTTCTTGCAAGTTATGTGTTGTTCTCTATATGAAAATTTAAATGTTTTTTATCTATTTTTAAATTAATGAGTCTTATTAGAGAAGTTTAAGGTTTACAGAAAAATGGATCAGATAGTATAGCAGGTTCCCACTTACCTCCTTTACCTTCACACAGCTTGCTCTATTATTTGTGTGTTGCATTAATGTCGTCCATTTGTTCCAACCGATGCACCAATATAGATACAGTAAAATTATCCAATGCCGGAGTTTACCTTAAGCTTCACTCTTTGCCTAGTACATTCTATGGGTTTGCCAGTGTGTGATAACACGTATCCACTGTGCCTGTTTCACAGAATAGTTTAACTTTCTACATACTCAATGTGCCCAAAAGGAATTATGCTGGAGAGGTCATCCTGTTTTTTGCCTGATTCACTCCATCTTACTGGAAAATTTTATTTACACTGTTAGGCACACATCTAATACCTGCTTGGGCATCCAATCTGTTTTACCTGGACTCTCCCCAGTTGTGACCAACAAACTTCCAATTCCCCTACTACAGCAATGCTAAAAGGAACATCCACTTGCATTTGTGTGTTAGTTGCTCAGCTGCATCTGACTCTTTGCAACCTGGTGAACTGTAGCCCACCAGGCTCTGCTGTCCATGGAATTCTCCAGGCAAGAATACTGGAGTGGATAGACATTTCCTTCTCCAGGGGATCTTCCCAAGCCAGGAATCAAATCCAGGTCTCCCACATTGCAGGGGGATTCTTTACCATCTGAGCCACCAGGGAAACCCAAAATTATTGGAGTAGGTAGCCTATCCATTCTCCAGGGGATCTTCCCAACCAAGGAACCCAACTGGGGTCTCCTGTGTTGCAGGTGGATTCTTTACCAGTTGAACTACCAGAAAAGCCCAGCCTCTTTCATCCTTCCCTGTAAATAAGTTTAAGAAGTAGAGATAGACTTAGGACCAATTTTGCTTGTGTACAGAGCTTGTATATTCTGAATTTTCACCATTCTACATTCTCAGCAGCAGATAGCAGGATTCTTTTGCCCCCTAGTCCAGTTGACATGGAATTTTCTAATTTGAGGGATCAAATGCTGCTGTATGCAATAAAATCCCATTGCTGTTTTCCATTAACCAACTTGACCCCCCTTTTTTCCGAGCATCTTTTCATTTTCATTGGTAATTTCTGAGATTTATCTGCTCATATCCTTTGCTCATATCTGTATCAAAGTTCCTATTTGTTTCTTCTTCTGGATAGTATTTCTTTGTCATTGTTACAAAATGGAATTTATTTTTTTCCTAACTTTTCATCTTTCAGATCATTTTATCTAAAATATCCCATGTGGAACAAAAATACTTAATGTCGAGGTTTTCAAATGTTTTAAAAATGCCCTGAATGTTTCTGGTTTTAAAAATCAACAAAGTAATTCTCTTCTACTTTTTCCTTTTAATTTTATGGCTTAAATTTAATACTTATGACCTGAATCCAAATGGTCTTCATCTTTGCCTGTGGTCTTAGGTAGAAATTCAAATTTACTTTGCTTCATAAAATAGAGCTTTCCCACCACAAAGGAATAAGCAATCCATCTTTTCCCTTAGATTCATGCTGCCACCCTAATAATATATTAGATGTTGTATAATGAAAGGATATTTTCTCAGATGGCCAAACCATTTTATGAGCATCTATGTCTATTCAGGTTTCACACTTTATAAAATGACTATGACTAAAGCATATCCCGCTGTCTAGGAGGGCATATCTCTCCTGGTTAGTTCATTTTTATACAATTAGTAGAGTTTTGTACTGACCTTATTTTCATAATGGATTTTTGCTTGGTTTCTATCAAATTCACAGTCAATACACTGGAATTGTAACTGCAGTTGCACTCATAATTTGGAGGAGAGCTGGCATCATTATAATATTAGCTTCTTTAAGAATATAGTCTATTTTCATATATTCAGATTTTTATTAGTGGTTAAATTTTTTGTCTTTAGAGGTACTGAATATTTTTTTGTTATCTCCTAGGTATTTTATAACAGAGGTTTTCAAAGTGTGATATGAGGACCGATGGGGGTCCCAGAGACATTTTCTGGGGGTCCATCATGTTCTACTTTTCCTATTGCATTGTGTGAGTGCAGTCGTGTCTGACTCTTTATGATCCTATGGACTGTGGCCCACTAGGTTCCTGTTCCATGGGATTTCCCAGGTAAGAATACCGGAATGAGTATTGCCTTCTCCAAGGGATCATGGAGTGCCATTGCCTACTCCAAGGGATCTTCCTGACCCAGAGATCGAACCTACATCTCCTGCATTGGCAGGTGGGGTCTTCACCACCTGAGCCACCTGGGAAGCCCCTTTCCAATTACAGGTGTGAATGTGTTTCCATCATATGCTTCAGTTAAAACAATGTATTCACTACAGACTAAATGAAGAAGCAGACATGACCATCAAGCTGTCTCTTATAAGGCAGTCTCTAGGCATATTTTTAAAAATGTAAAACAAGGCTTTTCTTCTCACTAAATGTTTTTGAAAATGGAGTTACTCTCATATAAATGTTACCATTATTATCTTGAAGTATGGTTACTATTATTCTTTGAAATGTACTAACTAAATACTTTAAAGAATCTCTGCTTTAATTTTTAATATGGTAAAAATTGATAGCTACAGTCCACCTAAACAAAAACTCTTTAGGAGCCTCAATCATTTTGGAGTTTTAGTAAAGGGATCCTAAGACCAAACGGCTTGAGAGCTATTTCTTTGTACCATGTGTGGCTTTGGGAGTATTATCTTAATTTTAACTTCAGTTGCATAT
>ML663012.1:7740109-7755861 GCA_007570785.1 Antilocapra americana
GTCGTGCATTATGGTTTTGCCTCCATCATTTACCTCAAGACCAAGGGACCCCATTCTATGGACAGTAACATTTTGATGACCACCACTTATACAGTCTTCACCCCCTTTCTTAGCTCAATTATTTTCAGTCTTAGGAATAAGGAGCTGAAAAATGCCACAAAGAGAATCTTTCACAGAACTTTCTGTCCCCTATACTCCTAACCACCAGTATAGGGTAGAAGGGTTAGAGGCAATAATGCCCTTCTTCACAGAACTCTTGTGATAATTCAGATATATGAAAATACCCACACTGCTTAGGAATATGATGCATAGTAGTGTAGAGCCTAAGTGACTCCATCTAAAAAAACAAAAAAAGGAGCCGCCATCTTACAATAGAAGACAACACCCAAATTCCCCCACCCCCAGGTCACCACCCTAGACACGACCAATCATAGTGTGCCAAAGATATGCCAATCAGGGAACTGCTTGCGGTTAAATATACCTATTAGGGGCTAGAGTAAGTAAAGCCCCTGACTTCCCACCTTGTCCTGACCAATCACAGAGCACCAAGATACGTCACCCCACCTGTAGCCATTTTCCCTTTATCTTCTCCCTTTAAAAGCCTTGTACCATGTGGCTTGGGGCCACTGCCCTCACTCTGCTGTGTCAGTGTGTGTGTGTGTGCAGTCCAGACCCAGGTTTGCAATAAATTCCCTCTTGTGCTTGCATCGGTATATGGCCTCCTGGTGATTTGTGGAGATCATGACCTTGGCATAACATATGGGGGCTTGTCCGGGATTTCCGTGGCACCAGGACGCCTTAACCGGAGGGAACTCTTGGCCGATTGGTGAGTGTGTATATATGTGTTTGTCCTGTGCAATTCAACTTGTCTGCTGGTTGTAATTTTTGCTTCAGAGGAGATAACAGTTGAGGGACCCCAAGATAGCACTCCATTCATCAGGAGATAACAGTTGAGGTGCACCCAAAATACTGCTCTGTTCTAGTGACAGTCAGAAGTGGCTATAGGCGGATGCGCTGGGGGGTCATGACTGCCGGGTCCCAGGAGATGTCCCGAGCCCCACAGGAAAAGATTTTGGCCCTCAGGGTGAGGGCGAGAGCCCTCGCGTTAGGTTGCTCTTGGAAAAAGCAGCTGGGATATTTCCAAGATACCACACCTCACCAGTTTCTGTTTTCACCTCTTGTCTACAAACCCCTTCTGGGGTGATAATCTGTGCCCTTGGTTCGTCCTTGTTTGTGTGTCTGTGTCTCAATTTGACTTTGACGGACATTATGGGACAGTCAACCTCCACTCCCCTAGACCTGGTAACAGGACATTTCAAAGATGTAAAGGAGTGAGTGCCCCTTGGTTTCTGAGGACGCCCATGATTACATCACGGGGTCCATCGGTGGGGACTGAGTGCCCCTTGTTTATGAAGACGTTTTCAGGTCGCTACCGGGTCATGGATTACACCGTCGTCCTACTTTCGGTTTTGCCTCCGGACTCCGGGAGGACTGTTTGTTCTGTCTCTCTGTCTGTCCATGTGGCTGTATTGTGAGCCACGCAGCTGAGCAGTTCTCCTGGGTGCCCTTCCCAATGGAGTCTCTTGCTTTGTCAGCACATGTTTCTCCCTGGACAATTCATTTCCGAGTGTTAGACAAGAACCCATCTTCAGGCCCTGGAAGGGGTCCCCCTCTTCTTCACTGAGACTGACATCTTGACCACTCGGGGTACTCAGGGGCTGGCTTGCCTGCCAATGGACTGGACCCAGCGGCCGCAGCTGGGATCCTTTTATCCCTAGTCTCCTCCTGACACAGACAGCTGGCCAGAGTGCCCTGACTGGTAAGGAACAAGAGACTTCATTGAACTCTAAACTTAGAAATGAAGCTAGGCCTTGCATTGTGTCTGTCTAAATATGTTTTGATATGTCTTTGTCTCTGTGTAATTATTTTTAAAGTTAATTTGTAAATGAGCTCTTTTTAATTGGCTTAAAAAAGCACTTACAAATAAAGTAATTCTAAATTAAACAATAAATTCCAGGTTCATGTGAACTGGGAAATATTCAGTATTAAATACCGATATTAATGTTTGTTGATCTATCTAATATAGACATGCCTTAAAAAAATTAACATCAAGTAAAATATTTTCATTGTACCTAGGTTTAATATAAGTTAAATATTATATCTGTAATTACCTTGAGTTAAAAGAGAGAGAGAGAGAGAGAAAACTTCTAAAAATGTAAATAAGATATGAGCTTTTATATGATTATTCTTTAAAAATATCTGTCTAAAATAGTCTCTCCAGATCGGCATAACTTAAATTCTTTTTTATAGCAGTTTCCAGCTTTTTCAAATATGAAGCATTTTTTAACCAATCCATTTTTTAATTCTTAAATTCTTGACATTACAGAACTAAACTGAAATTTATTAACATTCCACTCTTACATTTCTTATCGACAAACAGAAATAAAATTTTGAGCCAAAAACCCAAAACAAAACTAAAAACAGAGAAAAGCTTATAAAACTAAATATGGATCCCAGCATTAACAGCTGAACTGAGAATGTGATTTTTAAATTCTTAGCAGATGATAAAGTTGTGGAGAAACTGAACACTTACAAATTATTTAAAACCTGGAATCAATGACCAGAAATTACACAGTTGGATCATGGGAAAACAGCAGAAAGGGTTATGAGAGAACCTACACTGTTCTAGCTGCACGCCATGCCCTTCTCAGAAGAAAGCCTGGCATTGATTAGATATTGGGCCAGACTAACACTGGCAGCAGAACCAGTGATAGTAACCTGCCTACCAGAAGAGCCTTCCACTGGGTTGGCAATTTTGATCTGGACCCTGGACATCTGGAGGATCTCATTAATGTTGGCGCCTTGGTGCCCGATTATGCAGCCAATTAAGTTATTTGGAATGGTGAGTTCATTTTTAAGGGTTGTGCTAAGTGTGCTAAGTGTTGGAAGTCTACTAAGTAGTTAGGTCATTTCCAGATAAAATAAGATTTTAAAACGTTTACTACCAAACACTAATTTCCTTTTGCAGAGAAACTAAAGAGATTTAGGACTGTAAGTAAATAATGTTTGGTGCCATCCTAAAATGTTCTAAAAAAGCAAGGGTTTTAAAAATTATCACTGGTATTTATGTTCACCACTCTATAGAATGCTAATATAAGGGTCAGTTCTTGGTTGCTTAAGAAAAATAAGATGTGTGTTTTCAGTAAAAACAGGTATAAAGAGTGAAATTACATTTTATAAAGGGAAAAGGAAGTAGGTCTGACTTACATGTGGCTGTTTCAGGATGGGAGAACAAAAGAATGGGTACAGAAAGTGACACAAATGTTTTGTAAAAAGTAGACCCCAAGGAGAAAGTTTTGTGCATAAATATGAGTTTTCTTGAGATGTTGAACTACCTTTGATAATAGATTTTAAGTTTCTTTATTTCTGAAGTGATCTGTTCTATGTTTACCTTTGAAATCTTTTGTTAATTTTGGCTTAGTGAGTAACTGTTGTTTCACAGTGACTTATATGATCCTGTCTGACTGTTATAAACCCTTTTGATATTTATTGGAAATACTTCCTAAATTAAATTCTTTTGAGGTTCCTTTCACCTCTAGCTAACTTTGGGGTGCTTCAGAGGGCCCCTGAAACATCCCGAAGAGAGGTATTAAACTAGTTGTGTTTATTTAGTGAGTTAAATTACATAAAAATATTATCAAATGAGTAATAAATCCACTCATGTTATAATATATGGTAAAAATACTAATACAGATGTTCTAAAAATTATATGGAGTTCTTAACATTCTGATATGTCCTGGTATTCTAATGGAGAACCAGATGACTTCACAAAAGTTAACAAAAAGACTGAATGAACTTTTATGGTTTCTAGCTGAAAAGTTACAGGTTAAAATCTTGTGTTTTCCGGGAGTAGGAAAAACCTTCCTCTCAAACTAATTATAAAAATAATTTGTAAAATTATACATTATAAACAATACAATTATATTTTCTATCTAACTTCTTTAGAAATTTAAAATACTTAGGTTTCCAGTAAGCTTATCAAATGAGCTAAGAAGGTTATCTCACTAACAGACACAAAAATCCCAGGAATTTTGAGAACTTTAAGGGAAGAATTCACCCAGATTTGTTAGGCAAAGTCTGTGATAAGCCTTTGGTGTAAGTTTCCCAACCTTGTTTTATTTTAAAAGTTCAGTCTGAGACTCTATAAATGTTTCAACAAAATAAAAAAGTCTGTGATCAATTATGGGTATATAAATTATCAGACCAAAATTAATGAGAACAGATCTGTTTTGCAAACAAACTAGCCTTAATTTAGTTATATTTGATAAAAGTAAAGATAATTTTAGAGACAAAATAATGTTTCAATAAATGTTAAATCCCATTTTGTTAATGGAGGTCTACCAATAGAGATAGTAAGACTCAGTTCTTAGATAGTTCTTTGCTGTTATGTGATATTAATGTGAAATTTAATTAAATTCTTAAAAAACACCCTAAGTTTATTTCTGAAGCTTATCTCAGTAATCTGTCTTTAGATGAAGATCAGATGCCTCATGATCTGCAACCAGGACTGGAAAAAGACATAATTTAAGGGACTGTCTCCAACCTAGATAAAAAGACTTTTTATTAGGAAAAACTACACTACACCAGGATGAAAAGATGACGACATCAGAGGTAGACAGCTTGCTTAAGATGCTGGACCTGATTTGTATGATCATTTATAATGTTTTCTTGACTTCTTAGACCTTCACATATAAATCTTATGCTTTTCTGTTATAGGCCTGATCCTATACTAGTTTTAGAAATTAATCCAATTGTTGGGTTTGTGGCCAATTACCTGTGTCTAGTTCTGGGTTACCTTGGTAAATTTCTCTACTACAAGACTCTAACTGGTTGGCCCCGAGAAAATTTACTTAAAAAAGTATTATAGTCATATTCAGGTCACTGTGATATTACTAGATGGGATGCCCTTACCGGGCCAATTAATAATGCCTGCTCTGACTCTGGCCATAAATTTGAGCTTTTTTCTACTACTGAAGCTCAATCAGAGCAACAAAAAAAGTTTCAACAAGAAAAAAAAAAATCTCCCACAATTATGAGATAGATTTATATAGATAACACCAGGTTATGGTAATTTAAGTTTAAAGTCTCCTCTGTGTTAAAAATAATTAAATCATACTAAGGATAATCAGTCTAGTAACACTAGAAAACTGGACTATGTGCCTTATAGACAGTGGTGCCAATATACAATTTCCCTAAAAGATAAAGATTCTACAGAGTAAGTCAGATGACCTGATATATACTGGGCTACATTTAATAAAAGCTCTGAACCTAAGTCTTACTTGTGACTTTACTAATACTGCTGGCTATGTTATTTGTATTTCACCTGTTTTACAAGATTGTCCTTTCTTACACTGCCAAATGTGTGTCTGAGGCTTCTAATAAAATAATATATAGTCCCATATGAGATCGATGATGGTAACAGTGTAACTCTACATATGAAAAAAAGCAACAAGAGGAAATATTTTCCTGGACCAAGAGGCTAGTAAGACAGGTGGTCCAGAGAATTTTGGGTATTGTTTTATGGCCTAGTCCAGTGACAGCACCTTGAGTGGCCTGTCAACGGAATCTTTGCCAAACCTGAGAATGGACATTCTCAGCACCATGAGATAAAACGGTCATGAAATGTCCCCCTCAAAATCATGGTCAAGTTTTTAAGCAAAAAGGGACTCTGCCAATTAAAGACTGACAACGAAAGACTGACACTTGTCATCTACATCTACAAGGATTAAATCATGGCCACTGCAACTGCTGACTTTCAACACCCTTGAGAGGAGTTCAGGGTAAAAATCAGAAATGAACTCTGTGCTCTGGGAAAAACTGGCAGAACAGGCCTTCAGATAGTTAGATCTTTTCAGGAGAAGATTTTACGAGTTCCAATGCTTGCATTTTCTCATATCTAGAAAAACACTGACATCATTAATGGTGACATCTGCTTTGGCTATTAAGAAAAATTTTACAATTACAAGTCAAAATAGAGTAGCTATGGTTCAGACATCCTGAGAAATAATTAGATGATACTATGGGTGTAATTTCAGATTTTACGTTGTATTACTAAACATTTGAGTTTTATGAATCGTGCCAGGTTTAGACGCTACCATTCTCAAAACAATGTCTGCTGGAAGCTAGTGACTTCAACCTTACTTTTTATAAAACTAGGCAACTGGCTACCTGGCCACAAGTCTCCCTGAAGTGCCAGGTCTAGACTGGGTTTCAGGCCTATTCGTCTAGAAAAAAAAAATGAGATTTACTTTGTCTATTAAAATTCTCATTATCTATGGCTAGGAATATGCTACCTACTTATATGCAGGTGAGCAGAATCACAAGGATGTGTCAGGACCCTGATGCACATGATTCGTCTTGAATGGACTACCAAGAGAAGATTTTGTCCTTTCACCCCCCCCTCCACGAAATAAGAATTAACAACCTAAAGAATAAGAATAAATGACCTAAAATTAATAACCCACCATAATTGAGTCTTTTCTATGTATAAAATAAAGGATAAAAGGATATAAAGGCTCTTCCCTCATGGCTCAGAGGTTAAAGCATCTGCCTGCAATGTGGGAGACCTGGGTTCAGTCCCTGGGTTGGGAAGATCCCCTGGAGAAGGAAATGGCAACCCACTCCAGTATTCTTGCCTGGAGATATCCCTCCTCCAGCTACTTCGAAATGGGTCTGTTACAACAAAATGACAGACCAAAAAATTGAGATTTTAATCATACAAGGCTCAGATCTAAGACTTGGAACTCTGAAATACTTTCAATTCAGTGTCTGTTCTCCAAGCTGAGGCAGTACTATGCCCCAATTTGACAAAAAGTTATCACAGTCATAGTTGCCCTGTTCTCTGAATTACAACTGAACAGGACTCTGTGGGGCTCTGGAGTACAGATCTGTTCAGTGTTCTCCATTTCTTTTCTGTAAGATATAGGCTTCATTCAGCCTCCGTGGCCTTCCCTGAGTTCAAAGGGTGGAGTCAAACAATTGCTAATCAGGGAAAGAAAAAAAATACAAAAACTGAAAAAAATGGTAGTACAGCCTTGAGACAGGTTCCTGGTTCCTACTCAAAAAAATGTACAGAACAATGTCTTTTGAGTTCTTCTACAGAACTGGAGCCAAGTCACAAACCCTGCAGCCCTCGCCCCAAATGTTGCCTCCTGTTTCTGGGGACCATTGATAACCCACCTGTTAGGTCTCCTGTTTGGCCCCTTTCTACTTCATTTCTGAGAAGAGCCAGCAGTTCCAAACTAAATTGCTGTTATTACAAGGGTAAATGCTGGTTTCAGGAAAAAATGTATATACACCTTGACTTAAACCAGATAAAGTGAGACTTCTGCTCTGCTAGGCAAGCCTACGTCCATGCACAGCAGGAAAAAGTTATAGAAAAAAGAGTCCTCCGTCCCAATTCCCAAAAAGTATCTTGAGTATAAAGTCTCTCAGGAAAAAATTGTTAAAAAAGAAAAAAAACACTGATTAAAACCACCCACCCTGGCCAGGCATCATGGTAACCATTTACATGAGTTGTTTTATGACAGGAGAACCTGATAAGAGATGTGGAACTGATGAGCCACCACGGACCAGAAGAAGTTTTTAAAAAGTCTAAAAGAGACACCACACATCAGTCCACTTCCCAAAATCCTTCTTGCTAACATCCATCTTGGCTGAGCAATGACATAGAGTTCATTGAAGGCCCATGATTGGGCCTCCTTTGGGACTAGAGAAGGGGGGAATGTAGAGCCTAAGTGACTCTGTCTAAAAAAAAAAAAGGAGCAGCCATCTTGTGATAGAAGGCAACACCCAAGTTCCCCCACCCACAGGTCACCACCCTAGACACGACCAATCATAGTGTGCCAAAGATATGCCAATCAGGGAACTGCTTGAGGTTAAATATACCTATCAGGGGCTAGTGTGCGTAAAGTCCCTGACTTCCCACCTTGTCCTGACCAATCACAGAGCACCAAGATACGTTACCCCACCTGTAGCCATTTTCTCTTTGTCTTCTCCCTTTAAAAGCCTTATACCATGCGGCTCGGGGCTCCTGCCCTCACTCCGCTGTGTCGGTGTGTGTGTGTGTGTGTGGTCCAGACCCGGGTGTGCAATAAATTCCCTCTTGTGCTTGCATCGGTATATGGACTCCTGGTGATTTGTGGAGATCACGACCTGGGCATAACAGTAGCTATTTGACTTTCTCCAATTTTCCCCCTCTTATAGCCTCAAGGCATCATAATATCTTGTTTATATCCAATGTGATGGACTGTATCCCATTAACTATGGCTAGGAATATGCTACCTACTTATATGCAGGTGAGCAGAATCACAAGGATGTGTTAGGACCCTGATGCACATGATTCGTCTTGAATGGACTACCAAGAGAAGATTTTGTCCTTTCACCCCTCCCCTCCACGAAATAAGAATTAACAACCAAAAGAATAAGAATAAATGACCTAAAATTAATAACCCACCAGAACTGAGTCTTTTCTATGTATAAATAAAGGATAAAAGGATATAAAGGCTCTTCCCTGGTGGCTCAGAGGTTAAAGCATCTGCCTGCAATGTGGGAGACCTGGGTTCAATCCCCGAGTTGGGAAGATCCCCTGGAGAAGGAAATGGCAACCCACTCCAGTATTCTTGCCTGGAGAATCCCATGGACGGAGGAGCCTGGTGGGCTACAGTCCATGGGGTCGCAAAGAGTCGGACACGACTGAGCAACTTCACTTTCACTTTCACTTATGTATAAACTACTATGTCTTGAGTATTATTACTATTATCCTTTCATTATAACAAAGGTACGAAAGAAAATAGAGTGTCTCTGAGAAATATTTATCGTTCTCACTCCATTTTGGAGTAATGGAGTTTAAGGGAAGTTTTTATTTTGAGCTGAGTTAAGTGAAAGAGTCTAAAATGGAAAGGACAGAGAGAGGGAGTAGAGCACTAGGAATAGATCTGATTACTCAATTGAATTTAAAAAAATACAAAATATATAGGAAAAATACGGAAAAGAGAGGAGGAAGAGATTGGCAATGAAACTGAGCAGGACCCTGTGGGGCTCCTGGGCACAGAGGCCTTTCTGTACCCCACCCCCACCATATCTTATTTGTAGGAAATAGGCTCCAACATCTATGACTTACCCTGAGTTCCAAAAGGCACATACAAGCAGTTGTTAAATCAGGGAATGGGGGGATGCTAGACAAGGGAGAAGCAGTCAAGAAATGATAGTGTGAAATATAGACCAATGGAACCAGATAGAATGCCCAGAGATAAACCCACACAGCTCTGGGCATTTTATCTTTGACAAAAGAGGCAAGAATATACAATGGGGGAAAGGTAGTCTCTTCAGTAAGTGGTGCTGTGAAAACTGGACAGTTACATATAAAAGAATGAAATTAGAACACTTCCTAATGCCATACACAAAGATAAACTCAAAATGGATTAAAGACCTAAATGTAAGGCCAGAAACCATAAAACTCTTAGAGGAAAACATAGGCAGAACACCATCACATAAATCACAGCAAAATCCTCTATGACTGACCTCCTAGAGTAATGGAGATAAAAACAAAAATAAACAAATGGGAGCTAATTAAACTTAAAAGGTTTTGCACAAAGAAAGAAACTATAAGCAAGGTGGAAATAATAGTGAACTAAACAAAGAATTCATCTCTAAAATATACGAGCAGCTCTTGCAAAAATACCAGAAAAACAAACAAGCCCATCAAAAAGTGGTCAAAAGACCTAAACAGACATTTCCCTAAAGAAGACATACAGATGGTGACTAAACACATCTAAAGATGCTCAACATCCCTCATTAGTAGAGAAATGCAAGTTAAAACTAATGAGATATCACCTCACACCTGTCAGAATGGCCATCATAAAAAAAATCCACAAAAAATAAAGACTGGAGAGGGTGTGGAGAAAATGAAACTCTCTTGCACTATTGGTGGGAAAGTAACTTGATATAACCACTATGGAAGACAGTATGGAGATTCCTTAAAAAACTAGGGGTAACACTAGCATATGCCCCAACAATCCCAATACTGGCCATATATGCTGAGAAAACCGTAACTGAAAAAGACATACGTACTACAGTGGTCATTGCAGGACTGTTTTTTTTTTTTTTTTTTGCTTACTCAATGTTTGCTTTTCCATCTTTTAAAAGAATCATTTATTTTTAGTTGGAGGATAATTGCTTTATAATATTGTGTGCTTTCTTCTATACATCAAGATGAAACAGCCATAGGTATATGTGTGTTTCCTCCCTCTTGAGCCTCCTTCCCACCTCCCACCCCATCCCACCCCTCTAGGTTATCAGAGTACCGCATCTGAGCTCCCTGCATCATACACCACACTATACAGCACAATTTCCACTGGCTATCTAATTTTGCCTACAGCAGTGTGTATGTTTCAATGCTACTCACTTAATTCATCCCTCCCAGTCCTTACACCCACCACACCATGTCCACAAGTTTGTTCTTTATGTCTGTGTTTCCATGCTGCCCTGCAATTAGGCCAGTACCATTTTTCTAGATTCCATATATACACATTAGTATATGATATTTCTCTTTCTCTTTCGGACTTACTTCAGTCTGTATAATAGGCCTTAGTTCCATCTCTTTATTACAACTGAGTTGAGTGAATTCCTTTTTATGGCTGAATAATATTCCGTTGTGTATATGTACCACAACTTCTTTACCCATGCATCACTGATGGCCATCTAGGTTGCTTCCATGTCCTAGCTATTGCAAATAGTGTTGTGAGGAACATTGGGGTGCATGTGTCTTTTTCAATTATGATTTCCTCAAGGTATATGCCTAGGAGTGGGATTGCTGGATCATATGGTAGTTTTATTCCTAGTTTTTAAGGAAATCTCCATACTATTCTCCATAGTGGTTGTATCAATTTGCATTCCTATGTGATCCAAGCAGCTGTTTCTCCTTCAAGGTATACAGCTCTTCCATTTTTATGTGAATTGCTATTCACCCTATTGAAGTCTCAAATTACTACCCCCAACAGCCCCTTTTTCTTTAGCTGAAGATGGTGTTGAAGATGAAGTGCTATTAATATTAGCATCCCTACTGGCACATGGTGACTCAGAGAAGTCAATTCACTTCACCAAAGTCTCAGAGCAAGAAATTGGATGGACCAGGGTTTGAATGTGAGTCTTCTGATATGAGTCATTCAAAGAAGCACTAAGTTATCTAGGCCTCAGTTATCAATATACATTTAAGAATGTGGAGAGAACAGTTCTTACCAGCTTCACTGATTATCCTAAAGCCTTTAATTGTGTGGATCACAGCAAACTATGGAAAATTCATAAAGAGATGGGAATATTAGACCGTCTGACCTGTCTCCTGAGAAATCTATATGCAATTCAAGAAGCAACAGTTACTGTCTTTCTAAATTCCATATATATGTGTTAATATACTGTATTGTTGTTAATGAGAACCCAACATGGGAGACAACAAAAGGAACGCAGATGTATAGAATAGACTTGTGGACTTTGTGGATGAGGGTAAGGGTGGGATGATATGGGAGAAGGGCATTGAAGCATGTTAATTGTCATGTGTCTAATCAATCGCCAGCCCAGGATTGATGCTCGGGACTGGTGCAGCGAGATTTCCCGGTGGGGAGGGAGGAGGGAGGGGGGACCCGGAGGGGAAGCATATGTAAACCCATGGTGATATCATGACAATGTATGGCAAAAACAATAATAAAAAAAATAAATAAAAAAAAAAGAAGAAGCAACAGTTACAACCAGACATGGAACAATGGACTGGTTCCAAATTGGGAAAGCAGTACATCAAGGCTATATATTGTCACCCTACTTATTTAACTTATATGCAGAGTACATCATGAGAAATGGGGGGCTGGATGAAGCACAAGCTGTAATCAAGATTCCTGGGAGAAATACCAACAACTTCAGGTATGCAGATGATACCACCCTAATGGCAGAAAGTGAAGAGGAACTAAAGAGCCTCTTGATGAAGGTGAAAGAGAAGAGTGAAAAAGTTGGCTTAGAACTCAACATTCAAAAAACTAAGACCACGGCATTTGGTTCCATCACTTCATGGAAAATAGTTGGGGAAACAATGGAAACAGTGACATACTTTATTTTCTTGAGCTCTAGATTCCCTGTAGATGGTGGCTGCAGCCATGAAATTAAAAGATGTTTGCTCCTTGGAAGAAAAGCTGTGACCAACCTAGACAGCACATTAAAAAGCAGAGACATCATTTTGTTGACAAAGGTTCATATAGTCTAAACTATGGTTTTTCCAATAGTCGTGTACAAATGTGAGAGTTGGACCACAAAAAAGCTGAGCACCAAAGAATTAGTGGTTTTGAACTGTGGTGTTAGAGAGGACTCTTGAGAGTCCTTTGGACTGCAGGGATACCAAACTAGTCTATCCTAAAGGAAGTCAACCTGAATATTCGTTGGGAGGACTGATGTTGAAGCTGAAACTCCAATACTTTGACCACTTGATGTGAAAAGCCAACTTGTTGGAAAAGACCCTGATGCTGGGAAAGATTGAAGGCAGGAGGAGAAGGGGATGGCAGAGGATAAGATGGTGGGATGGTATCACTGACTCAGTGGACATGAGGTTGAGCAAGCTCTGGGTGATGGTGAAGGACAGGAAATCCTGGTGTGCTGCAGTTCATGGGGTCACAAAGACCTGGACACATCTGAGAACTAAACAACACTAACAGTCAGCTTCTCTCTGGTTAAGAAGACAAATTGAAAAATTCCTAAAAACTGAGCTGAAATGATGTAATATGGTCTTCTTAGCAGATGTCAACTAAAATGATAGTCACAACCTAAAAGTTGGGAGTTATGTTTTCTTTGGTGGGAATGTTTAGAACTTCAAACCTGGGAGACAGCATCTCAAGAACCCTGAGAGAGCTGCTCCAGGGAGGCAAGCAGAGGATTCAGGTTATACAGAAGTTTGCAACAAGGGGCAGGTAGTCTGAACATTCCTTATTGCTAATCAAGGAAAACCAGGTTTCTCAAGTTAAGGAATCTAGTGCTTTTCTATTTATGGGAAGATGCAAGAGTCTGGGCTCACAGAAATCATTTTTTCCTATGCATCTCAGCTATCTGGGGCCGGTGTTCTGTGTTTTTTTACATCCTGACTTCCTCCGTGTTCACCATAGGGAGTGGCTGCAGCCTCATGGCTGCCAGGTTGTACAGGTATTGTTCTCCTTTCTGATTGTCCTTAAGGCCCAGAAGTTCACATTCTGAGGGCCAGAATTGCTGATGACTATGACATTCTTGTTACTGATATGGTAGGAAATACTCCATTTCTCACAGACAATTAGTATTTCTCATCTGAACCTGCCACCTCCAGCTGTACCCCAGTGTCTCCTCAGTGATGGTCCCTGAGCATCCTTATTGGAGCACACAGAGAGATGAACAACACTTGCCCTGAACTGCCTGTGAAATTCCATTGACATAACATTCACTGTGAACCAATTCCAAGTTTCATTAGCGAATAAGCCAAGGGATATTCTGTGATACCTGGGGACTCACTAAAAGTTGACACATTATTCCCATACCCAACCTCATTTCTGAATTTTTTTAAAAGTCCACAAGTTTCAGGCAAACAGCTAAGGCAGATGAGGTTAGATGCATAGCTCAAGGATAAGGTACAGACAAAGCCACAGGTCCACTCCACTCTGGAGAAATTGTCCCAGGCCTACTTTTCCCACTTACTTTCAAGCCCAAGATTTAATTGGCAGCAAGAGATATAAGTGGGAATTGGAGGTAATCTTCTTTTCCCCCAAGCCACAGGACTGCCAGACCTCCAAGCAGCCAAATGCTACGTCATGCACCTTGGTGCCCTGGGCTGCCAAACCCAAGGCACACAAAGCAGCTAAGCGTTGCATACTCCTGGGAGCTGCAGCTTCTACCTCCTCAATCATAATGCTCACATTCCTAGGTGATATAAATTGCATGTTCAATACTTCCCCTCTTTCCTTGTTCTGTTGGCAACCCCAAAGGGGTGGGGCCACTCTGACTTGCTTACCACTGAGTTTCTAAAAACTGGCAAATGTAGGTGCTTACTTATAAACAAGCAAACAGCTCTCATTACATCTCTGTGGAATCTATGAGCTACAAAATCCTTCTGAAGTATAAATGGCTATCCTCTAGTTTCTTTGAAACTCATTTTCAGGTGTGATTGGCACCACAGAAACCTGCGTCCTCTTGTGTATGTGTCATAGCTAGTGTCCCCTGTGCCAATGAGTGTCATTCTTTGGCTTTGGGCTATGGAGTAAGGTCCTATTGTTACTGAATCCAAGCTCACTCTGCTTGTTGCACGACAGGCCAGTGAATCAGTGACAGGGTGTTGAGACAAAGAATACAGCTTTATTTGGAAAATAGCAGACCCAGAAGATGGCAGACCAATGTCTCAAAGTAACCATCTTATGGAATCTGGATATCAGGTTGTTTTATGGATCAGAGATGTGGGGAGGTGAGAAAACAAAGTAAAAAAAAATCATGCAAATATTTCCTAGAAGGGCAAGTATCAGGCAAGGGGATGTGTTAATTTCTTCCATCCTTCCACCCCCAGGTGGACAGGGTTCTCAACAAAAAAAACTTCATTTTAAGGCAGAGGGGTGGGGCTGTTTGAGACAGGCCATTTTGTATAATTATAATAACAAAAGCAACAAAAATCAAGAAAAAGAAACATTTCCAACATGGAGACTCAGAAGTGGCTTTTCCCTGCAACACTATTATTCAGAGCCCAGCCAGTAGTCACCATGAGCCACAGCCTCTCCTTGCTGCCCAAGTGCCCTGTCATATTGACCTTCCTCTGTTTCTAAAATAGGCAACTGTCTTCCCACTTTGGGTCCTTTGCACATGCTGTTCATTTTGTCTAGTGACCCTTTTCCTCTCCCTTTTGAAGGGAAGGTCTTACTGATATGCTACCTTCTTCATGAGGTCTCACCCTAATCTGCAACATTCTCTATGAATTTAGTCATTGAGCTTTCATGGCACTCTGCTTTCTCTTACTCTCACTTGTAACTTCTTTTGTTGGTTACTCACCATCTACTTCTTCTCACCCCGTAAGGTCCCTGAGAACAGGTATCTCTGTCCTGATATTGTGGTCTCCCCAGAGATGTGTGCAGAGGCTCCATACACACCTGTTGAACACATGGGTGCTGGAGCCGGGCTTCCGCTGAGCTGGAGATAAGAGGTATCTCATGCGTAGTCTTTAGGTACTGAGGCTGGTCATGCCTATCAAACTATCCTGCAAGGGAAGCTGGCTCTGACTTCTCCTGTTGCTAAAGAGCAGATCAAGTATTTGATTCAAGTATTCAAGAAGAATAATCAGGTACTCTTCTTCTATTTACCACTACACAGCCTCAGAAGAGAGGATACCTCCTGAGCAAGCCAATCAATTAGAAATTGAGGAAGAGTTCAATTCCACTTAACAGTCCAATCCTTGGTGGGAATTTTATCCTGTAAATATTTACGGTGTACGTAGCATGTGCTAGACATAAAAAATCAATGGGACTCAGATTCCATCTCTAAGAGACTCTGGACAAGGCATGGAGACAGGCACATTCTCAAGTCATACAGAGACTGCAACATGAATGCAATACAGATGTGAATCTCAAGATAAAGAAATCCCCCAAAACAAATCCCCGGATAACCAAGTTGTTATAAATGTTGCAGTGAAGGGCCAATCCTGACTCCCAGTTGGA
>ML663012.1:7780861-7840007 GCA_007570785.1 Antilocapra americana
TCATCCATATAGTCAACAAGGACTTCCCAGGTGGCACAGTGGTAAAGAATCCACCTGCCAATACAAGAGATGCAAGAGAAGCATGTTCGATCCCTGGGTTGAGAAGCTCCCTGGAGTGCAGGAAATGGCAACCCACTCCAGTATTCTTGCCTAGGAAATTCGAAGGACAGAGGAACCTGATGGGCTACAGTCAATGGGGTTGCAAAGAGTCAAACATGACTGAGCACACACACACACAAAATCAACAAAAGTTTATCCAGTGCTTGCTTTATATGACTTATATGCAGAGTACATCATGAGAAACGCTGGGCTGGAAGAAGCACAAGCTGGACTCAAGATTGCCGAGAGAAATATCAATAACCTAAGATATGCAGATGACACCACCCTTATGGCAGAAAGTGAAGAGGAACTAAAAAGCCTCTTGATGAAAGTGACAGAGGAGAGTGAAAAAGTTGGCTTAAAGCTCAACATTCAGAAAACTAAGGTCATGGCATCTGGTCCTATCACTTCATGGAAAATAGAAGGGGAAACAGTGGAAACAGTGTCAGACTTTATTTTTCTGGGCTCCAAAATCACTGCTGATGGTGATTGTAGCCATGAAATTAAAAGATGCTTACTACTTGGAAGAAAAGTTATGACCAACCTAGACAGCATATTGAAAAGCAGAGACATTATGTGAGAGTTGGACTGTGAAGAAAGCTGAGCACTGAAGAATTGATGCTTTTGAGCTGTTGTGTTGAAGAAGACTCCTAAGAGTTACTTGGACTGCAAGGAGATCCAACCAGTCCATCCTAAAGGATATCAGTCCCGGGTGTTCATCGGAAGGACTGATGTTGAAGCTGAAACTCCAATACTTTGGCCACCTCATGCGAAGAGTTGACTCATTGGAAAAGACCCTGCTGCTGGGAAGGATTGGGGACAGGAGGAGAAGGGAAAGAAAGAGGATGAGATGATTGGATGGCATCACCGACTTGGACATGGGTTTGGGTGAACTCTGGGAGTTGGTGATGGACAGGGAAGCCTGGCATTTTGCAATTCATGGTGTCACAAAGAGTCAGACATGACTACATAACTGAACTGAACTGTTTTATAAGAAAATGACCAGTAATGACCAAGAACAGAGTGGTCTCTGCCCTCATTTTCTTATGGTTCAATGCAGAAGCTGTTATGTAATCAAAGATAACAACACAGAGAGGTCAGAGGTGTTGCAAAGAATCAGATGTGACTGAGTGTGCATGCACACACACACATACACACAATAAACCCAGCAACAGCCAAGTGGGAGAGATTCCCTGGTGGCTCAGACCATAAAGAGTCTGCCTGCAATGCAGGAGCCCAGAGTTCAATCCCTAAGTTGTGAAGATCCCCTGGAGAAGGAAATGACAACCCACTCCAGTATTCATGGAAAACCCCACGATGGAGGAGCCTGGCAGGGTTGCAAAGAGTCTGAAATGACTGAGCAACTTCACTTTCTTTCTTTATGGGGGTAGTGAGGAACTTTCATGCCCTCTCTGGATGCACTCTACTAGCACCTCCAGGTGTTCACCAAACTGGAAGCTCTCCCATTCCATTATTTCAGGATTTTTTTAATGGAGTTTTCATCCCAGAGTTATGACTGGTTAGATCATTGACCATTGGTGATTAACTCAGCCTCCAGCCTTGGAGGTCTAGGGAGTCGGGCAGAAAGTTCCAATGCTTTAATCATACCTTGGTCTTTTCTGAAAGCAACCTCCTTCCTAAAGCTACTTAGGGGCCCGCAGCTACTGGTCATCTCATCAGCAAAAAAAAAGATACTCTTATCACTCTGAAATGCAAACTGTGTCAGGACTAAGTGTGAAGAATCATAAACAAGAGAAAAGATCACATATTTATATTTCATCACTGTGTGTGTGTGTGCGCGCGCGCACACATGCATGCACACATACTCAGTCACTCCAGTCTTGTCTGACTCTTTGCAACCCCATGGACTGTAGCCCTCCAGGCTCCTCTCTCCATAGGATTTCCCGGACAAGAATACTGGAGTGGGCTGCCATTTCCTTCTTCAAGGGATTTCCCTACCCAGTGTTCGAACTCGTGTCTTCTGTGCCTCCTGCATTAGCAGGTGGATTGTTTACCACTGTGCCACCTGGAGGCATGTGTGATTGTTACATTTTCTGGCTTGGATCACCAAAGAACACCGTTAAGGGACAACTTGATGAAGAAGAAAGGGGAGGCTTTCCAGTTTGGCTAGAAGAAATTGAGCACATGCTCTACCCAAGAGAAATCACTCTGATTCAGCTCCAAACTACCTTTATTTCAGGATATGTTTCAATTGCTCTTACCCAAAGGCACAGGTCTGGACTCTCACTCTGGGCTCCTTCAGCTTCTGACTTTGCTCTTGATGCCAAGAGATTGAGAGCATCTGTATCCAGCCGTGCATCCCTCAATACTGGGAGATCCTCAGCTCTCAGAAAGGGATGCAACCTCCCTGGGCAGAGAGAGGCAGCAAGGAGCCTGTTGTGTGTGGATAGCTGAAGGAGGAGATAGAGACTACAGATCCCAGAAGGCCTCCTGAGGTCCCTCCCAGCCCCTCCGACCCTGAGGACTGCCCATTCAGATTGGTTTCATGGCAAGGCTCTTGGGAACAGCCTGCTTGGCAGCCTTCAGCAGGGATAAAGCACACTTTATCAGGTGCAGGAACCCGTAGGTCTGACCCACACCTGCCTGTGGATGCTGCTGACAGCAACAAACAGGAGAATTTCTTCTACCTTTCTTTGCTGGGTGTTTCTTGGAAGAGGCAACTCCAGCAGAAGAGGACCATCAGGGAAAGGGTAGGAGGGAAGGATAATTCAATTGTGGATAGAGCTGTTCGGCCTGAAGATGAAGTCAGTGCTGGGGAGATGGGTAATACAAGAGGATCTTAGTTTGGGGATGTTTCTGGTGGTCTTCTCAGTTTGCCCATTCTGGGTCCCTGATTTTCATTTAGCCTAGCTGCCCTTTGTAGCTTTTAGGTCAGTAGTTCTTAGCCCAGAGCCATTCTCTCCCACGGTGGATATTTGGATATATCTGGAGCATTTTTGATTGTCACGACTCACAGTGGGGAGGGAATGCTACTGGTATCTGGTAGGTGAGGCCAAGGATGCTGCTAAACATTGTGAAATGAAAGCACAGCCAAAGCATGATCTGCCCGCAAATATCACCAGTGCTGAGGTTGAAAAATCTCGCTGTAGGCATGTCTTGTCTCTGTTGTTGTGTCCTGGGCGGGCCCCTGTGAACCTGAGGGAGAGGCTCTGAGGGAGACAAGTGTGAGCTGGGTGCATTCCTGTGATGTGTGTGATATGTGAGCCATTCTCTGTAAGACCAGAGAGGAGACAGAATTCTTTTCACCTGTCAGAGGAGTTGGGAGAGCCCAGCCTCAAGAATCATAGCTGTTCAATCGCCAGCCCAGGATTGATGCTCGGGGCTGGTGCAGCGAGATTTCCCGGGGGGGAGGGAGGAGGGAGGGGGGTTCCGGAGGGGAAGCATATGTAAACCCATGGTGATATCATGACAATGTATGGCAAAAACAATAAAAAAAAAAAAGAACCCTGCCCTGGATTTCCCTCGTGGTCCAGAGCTAAGATTCTGCACTCACAATGCAGGGGACCTGGGTTAGATCCATGGTCAGGGAACTAGATCCCATAGGATGCAACTAAAATCTAAGATCCTGTGTGCTACAACTAAAACCTGGCCCAGCCAAATATATAAATGTTTAAAACATAAAAATAAAAGAGGAGGGGGCATATGTATACTTATGGCTGATTCATGTTGATTTTTGGTGTGAAAGTCGCTCAGTTGTGTCCGACTCTTTGTGACCCCATGGACTATTCAGCCCATGGAATTCCCCAGGCCAGAATACTGGAGTGGGTAGACTTTCCCTTCTCCAGGGGATCTTCCCAACCCAGAGATCCAACCCAAGTTTTCCACATTGTAGACAGATTCTTTACCAGCTGAGCCACAAGGGAAGCCAATTCTGTGAAGCAAATATCTTTCAATTAAAAATAATAATAAATTTTAAAGAAATTATAAAATAAACAAACACTGCCTTAAACAACAAAAAAGAAAGAATCATAGCTGTTTCACCAAGCAGGAGGTAGGAAGGTCGATTATAACCATGATGCAGGGGCTGGAGGAGAAAATGGAGGTTCAATCCATCTCTTGGGTGGAATTGCATTGTATGGTTAATATAGATATTAAGTACTCCACTGGTGGACTTTCCTGGTGACTTAACTGGTAAAGAATCTGCCTGCAGTGCAGGAAACCAGGGCTCTATCCCTGGGTTGGGAAGATCCCCTGGAGAAGGAAATGGCAACCCACTCCAGTATTCTTGCCTGGAGAATTTCATGGACAGAGGAGCCTGGCAGACTACAGTCCATGGGGTCTCAAAGAGTCAGACACAACTGAGCGGCTAACACACACTTTTTCCACTGGGGTCAGAGACCGTGAATTTAGAATGGGGCCAGTGGGTGCTATCTGATGCAGAATGACAATAAACCGACTCAGAAGAAGCACACAGTCTCAAAATCAGTCATAACTACATCTATTAGGTAACCTGAGCCCTTTATGTGAATTATCACCTACCCATGAAGGCTGTTCTCTGTGTATCCATAATTTTCATTTGGGGTAAGGAGGTTCAGAGGTGTCAAGTTCCTTCCCAACATACAGTGGGAGCTGATGACTGCATACCTTGTGTATTTTTCAGAAAATTTTTTCTGGAAGCCAGAGTGGAGTGAGAGCAGAAGAGGGGATATAGGAGGACCCTGCTGTGGTCCAGGAGAGAGAAGATGGAGCCATAAGGATGGAGGGGAATGGGAGAAACCCAGAACTGTTCAGTTAAGAAGGAGAATGCTGAGTGAAGTGAGGGATAAAGCATGGAAGGCAGGTGACACTCATGTCTTAGTTTCTGGGTGGGATGCTTAGGGGGTCAGAAGCCTGTTTTTTGGTCATAAATGCATACTCTTCACTCCATAGAGTATCCTCACTCCAGCTAAGCTCCTTAATATACTAGAGATTCTGTGTCCTCCAAATTCCAGGCTGATCCCTACTGTGAGGAATACTCATAGACAATATTCTAATAAGACGACTAGCAGCTGCAATAATGAGGGGAAAGGAGGCGGTCCCTGTCCCAGAACCAAGGAGTTCAGGATCTCTGGGTAGCAACATGGCTCAAATTATTCATGAAAATATATATTTAAAAATTTTGGATGGAATTTAGGTGCAGAGTTTTAAGTCAATGATACTTTATTTTGCAGCATTTGAATAGCATTGGTTTGCATAAGATCTTTCCTGTATTATATATTCCCTTCCACCCCATTTCCTTTTTGTTCTACCAATCATTTAAAAATATTTCATACATACTCTTCGATTTGTGTATATGTGTGTATTTTTGCACTTTTGTATTGCTTTCTATATGCGTATCTCTTTAAATCAATTTTTAAATTAATTGGCTTTATTTTATGAAAGTAATTTTAAGTTTATAAAAAAGATGTTCAGATCATATAACAGGTTCGCACTTGCCTCCTCTCCAAGCACACACTTTTGTCTGTTTCTACATCTTGCAATTGTGTGGTACATTTTTTATAATTGATGAACCAGTATAATACATTATAATTAACCAAAGTTCAAGTTTACATTAAATTTCATTCTTTATGTGGTATGTTCTATGGGTTTTGACAAATGTGTAATGACATGTATCCACTGTTCCAGTTTCACGAATTGTTTCATGCACTGTATGTATTTTTAATATGCCCAAATAGAATTATGGTAGAGGGTTCATCATGGGTTGTTTTTTTTTTATTCACTCAATATTATTTTGAAAATTCATTGACATTGTTATATGTATATCCAACATCTGCTGGGGTTTCAGTGCTTTCATCCACCGCATCTTACATGTTCTCACCCGAGTCATGGATAAGCAGACTTGTCCAGTTTCCACACTAAAGCAATGCTACAAGGAACATCTTACATGCTTGCCTATAAGTAGGTATGAGAAATCAAGATAGCTGCTTAGGACCAAATATGCTGGCATACAGAGCATGTACATTCTGAATTTTCACCATTCTACATTCTTACCAGCATGGGTGAAAAAATTCTCTCTCCCTATAGTCCAATCACAGTCCAATCAACATGGCATTTTCTACTTTTGAAAATTGAATAGGCATATTGAAAAATTCCATTGCTATCTTCTTTCTTCTCTCTCTCTTCCTCCCTCCCTTTCCCTTTTTATTGAGCTTTTTCATTTGTGTAGGTAACCTCCTCTGTGGTTTCTCTGCCCATATCCTTTCCTCATCTCTGTATTCCTACATCCTCAGTCTTCTAAATAGTCTTTTCTTGTCAGTTTTGTTGTTTAGTTTCTAAGTCATATCTGACTCTTTGCAACCTCATGGACTGTAGCCCATCAAGTTCCTCTGACTATGGGATTTTCCAGACAAGAATACGTCCTCTGCATTGACAGGCAGATTCTTAACCACCGCACCACCAGGGAAGTCCACTTTTTTTCCAAAGGGAATTTTAGGTTAGTTTTTACCAAATTCACAGTCAGTTCACTGGAATTTTAAGTGCAATGGCACTGATATAATTTGGATAGAATTGACATCATCACAAAATTAGTTCAACTCATCTGAGAGTATCAACTGTTTTCAAATATTCTTATCTTCTATATTTTTATTAGTGGTTAAAACTTTTGGTTTGGGGTGTACTATATGCTTTTCATTAATTTCTAGATATTATATTAGACCAGGTCCTCAAAATGAGATAGGGATTCCTGGGGGTTCCAGAGACCGTTTTTGTAGTCCATCAGGTCCTTACTTTTCCAGTTACATGTGAGAATGTGTTTTCATTAGATACTTCAATTAAAACAATATATTGCCACAGCCTGAATATAGAAGCAGACATGAGCTCAAATTGTCTCCTATCAAGGCAGATATGAGGCATATCTGTAAAATTGTAAAACAAAGCCATTGTTCTCACTAAACGTTTTTTGAAAATATAATTGCTCTCATATTATAAATATGATGTTACTAAGATGAATGTGAAACAGTTTTATTATTATTATTTTAAATGTGCTTTGAAAAATTAATTTATTTTAATTGGAGGATAATTACTTTACAGTATCGTGGTGGTTTTTGCCATGCATCGACATGAATCAGCCATGGGTCCCACCATCTTGAACCCCCTCCCACTCCCTTTCCCACACTAGCTAAATTTTTTAAATGTTCTCAGTTGTAATTTTTAATATGGTAAAAGTGATAGTTATTCCCACGCAAACAAAAATCCTTTAGGGGGTCCTCAATAATTTTTGAACACAAAGGGTTGAAGACAGGAATGCTTGAGAGCTATTTCTTTCTAGTTGAGTGCATTATTGGAAGTGTTTTCTTACTTTCACCTAAATTCTATGCTTTGAATGATTATTACTGGAGTAGCAATGGGAGGAAAAGTGTGATTTGGGGAAATAGATCTTTTCCTCTGCACCATTGCGCTCTCATATTGTTCTTAAATATTTCATCTTGATTCTTTTATCATTTCTGGATAGATGGTCCTGTCTCTTCACTTGCTATCCTTATGTATCATTTTTCTTTTTCTTTCCTTGCAGCACCACTCATGACTTTTAGTTCCATGTTAAAGACCACCAGAGGCAGTGAGTAACCTTGACTTGTTCCTGGTCCTAAAATAACACATGTAACGGTCCCCAGCTGGTATACTGTTTGCTAGTTTTATACTTATCTAAGAAAGTTCTCTTTGACTTCATGTTGCAAAAAATGTTTCTTTTTTTTTTTTAATTTTCTTGACTTTATTGTGTTGGTTTTGCCATACAATGACATGAAACCGCCATGGGTTTACATATGCAAAAAATGTTTCTTAAAAATCATAAGCAGGTACAGGTATATCAAACTGCTATGTTGTACACCTCAAACTAATACAATGTTATATGAGAACTGTATCAAAATTTCTACAACTTTAAATGAATCGAATTTTAGAAATGTATTCCTTCCTTGATCTAAATAATGATATGAATATTTTCAGCTTATGTATGTAATGAATCACATGATAGGTTATCTGACACTGCACCATCTTGTCATTCATGGGATAAACCAACACCACTTGACCACCAATTCACTATATTTACTGCAACATTCTATTTGACTTATAATGGGTTTTTACACTTGCATGGATAGGTGAAGTGGGTCCATAATTTGCCTTGTCTTATATACATACTCACCTGGTTTTATTAATAGTATCAAGCTTGCATTAACCTGATGAAATGAACATTTAAATTTATTTTTCCCTTTTTTTTAACTTGAAGAACATATATAAGGTATTCATCCACTGCTCTTTAAAAATTAATAAGCTCTCCCTTGTAAGCCAAGTGGGGCTGATGATTATAGAAAGAGAAGTTCTTCAACCACTTCCTTTTCCTTACATTTTTTTTGAATATCCAGAGTCTGTTTTTTCTTGCACCAGTTTGGAATTTTATATTACTGAGAATATGTTAATTTCATGTATTGTTTTAAACTTCTCAACTTATAATTTCTTTTTATTTTTATTAATTTTTAAATACCCATAATTTTTGTAGTTATTTCCCAATTTTAATTTTAGTTTTCTTATTGGCATGTTTTCTTTATTTCTATCTTATTAGTCTTTTTTAATTCACCTGGTATTGGCTGTCACAAGCATAATTATTTCTGGATAGTTTCTTGATAAATATATGTATATCTGTAAATCTCCCTCATTCCCTCATACTATTGTAGCTTAAAATATATTTGATGTTTAAATTATTTAATTAGAAATGTTTATTTATTTCATAATTTACTACTGAAACAAAAGCATATTTAATACTGTATTGAGCTTCCTAACTTATGGAATTTCAAAAGCTATTTCTTCTCCATCGATTTCCAAATATAATGCATTGTAATCTATATAATATTTATACTTTGAAGTGGATGGAGGTTTCTCTTGGCCTCAAAACAAATTTCGCTGAAGTCCTCTATGTTCTTGAAAGAAAATGTTTAATCCCTGGTAATAGGCATCAGGAGCCTATGTCTGTATGTATTAATTGCATTATAATTTCCAAATTGCATTTCTGAACTCTTAAAATTTCCAACTTCAATTATTTTATCCAACTATCCAAAATTGATTTACCTCTTTGTATTTTATATCTGTTTCACTGATGTCATCTATTTATTACTAATACTCTAGTGTATATTGTTATATGTTAAATGATACTCAGGTCTCTAAAATTTTCTTCTACACTTCATAAAATATTCTTTTTCCCTTGATGTGTGCATGTGTTTGTAACTTATTTTATTTCTTATTGAGAGTTTGTTAATTTACAATATTATATTAGTTTCAGGTGTACAGTTAAGTAATTCAGTATTTTTACAGATTATATTCCATTCAAAGTTTCAAAGTTATTACAACATAATGACTATAATTCCCTATATTATGCAATATATCTTTGTATACAATAACTTGTATCTATATTGTATAGTAGTTTGTATATGTTAATCCAGTCCCCTAATTTTCTTCCTCTCCCCTTCCCTTTCCCTTTTGGTAACCACTAGCTTATTTTCTTTATCTGTGAGTCTATTTGTATTGTTTTTTATATTCCACATATAAGTGATATCTTAGAGTGTTTGTCTTTCTCCATCTGATATATTTCACTAAGAATAATATTCTTTAGGTCTCTTCATGGTTTCTGCAAATGACAGATTTCATTATTTTACTAGCTGAATTATAATGCATTGTATTTATATACCACATCTTCTTTATCTGTTCTGCTGATGGGCCATTAGGTTGCTCCCATATCTTGGCTATTGTAAATAGTGCTGCTGTGATCATTGGGGTGAATGTACTTTTTGAATTAGTGTTTTCAGTTTCTCCAGTTACACACTCAGGATTGGAATTGCCAGATCATATGGTAGTTCTATTTTTAGTTTTTTTGAGGAACATCCATACTGTTCTGGCATCATTTAACATAAAAACATTGTTCAGTGGAAGTTCCATTTCACTGTGGCATCCATGCACAGATCATTTCTCTAGGTAACTTGGTTCCTTTTAATGGAATAGGGTAATCAGTCTTCCTTTAAATTCTCATTTTTTCTGCTTTCAGGATTACTGCTTTAGCTTTCCTTTGGTGCTTATTTGGCTGGGATACGTTTGTCCATCATTTTATTTTCTTTTAAAAAGTATTTGTTTATTTTACTGACTGTACCAGGTCTTTTTTTTTTTTTACTAGTTTTGCCATACAATGACATGATATCACCATGGGTTTACATATGCTCCCCCTCCAGAACCCCCCTCCCTCCTCCCTCCCTCCTCCCTCCCCCCCGGGAAATCTTGATGCACCAGCCCCGAGCATCAATCCTGGGCTGGCGATTGATTACACATATGATAATTAACATGTTTCAATGCCATTCTCCCATATCATCCCACCCTTGCCCTCATCCACAGAGTCCACGTGTCTGTTCTATACATCTGCGATCCTTTTGCTGTCTCGCATGCTTAGTTGTGCCATGTGGGATCTCTCTTTAGTTGCAGCCTATTCCTTTATTTTCAAACCTTTGCTTATGCTTCTTTAGGAAAGTAATACATAATTTAAAATAAGAAAGCTGAAGTGAGTACAAATCAAACAGAATTAAAATAAATATAAAAGGGGTACTCAATAAAAGGACAAAAACTCTCAGAAAAATTTTAGAACCTCAATATCCAATTATATGTGTTCTAGAATAGGCACAATATAGAAGATAATATGACCTTGATTATCTGTGTCTGCTTTATCTGTGTCTTGTTTTATCGTTATCATAAAGATGAAAGGCAAGGATTGCCATGATTTACTCCATCTTACTGATGAAGATTTTGAGACCCAGACAAGTTTAAAAAATAGTTATATAATATGAAGTGAAAGTGTTAGTGGCTGAGTCCTTTTCAACCCTTTGTGACCCCATGGACTGCAGCCTACCAGGCTCCTCTGTCCATGGAATTCTGCATTCAAGAATACTGGAGGGGATTGCCATTCCTTTCTACAGGGGATCTCCCCAACCAGGGAAACTGGGTCTTCCACATTGCAGATAGATTCTTTACCATCTGAGCCACCAGGGAAGCTCAGGAAGTTATATAGTATAGAGGTCTTCAACTGAGCGTTAATCTATGACAGAGCGTCTGTTTTAACCACTGTGTTTTAATCTTATTTCTGATCTCCCCAGATGCAGCATCCTCATCTAGTGAGAACTACAGCACAGTGTCTGAATTCATCCTCATCGGCTTTTCCAACTTCCCTCAGCAGCTCCTGCCCACCTTCTTCCTGCTGTACCTGCTGATGTACCTGTTCACGCTGCTGGGGAACCTGCTCATCATGGCCACCATCTGGAGGGAGCACAGTCTCCACACCCCCATGTACCTCTTCCTCTGTGCCCTCTCCATCTCCGAGATCCTGTTCACTGTTGCAGTCACCCCTCGAATGCTGGTAGACATGCTCTCCACCCACCGCTCCATCACCTTTGTGGCCTGTGCCAGTCAGATGTTCTTCTCCTTTACGTTTGGCTTCACCCACTCCTTCCTGCTCATGATCATGGGCTATGACCGCTACGTGGCCATCTGCCACCCACTGCGCTACAACGTGCTCATGAGCACCCGTGACTGTGCCCGGCTGGTGTCCTGTTGCTGGGCTGGTGGCTCAGTCATGGGAATGATGTTGACACTGATAATTTTTCACCTCACCTTCTGTGGGTCTAATGTGATTCACCATTTTCTCTGCCACGTGTTTTCCCTTTTGAAGTTGGCCTGTGGGAAGGAGACACCCACTGTCTCCATGGCTGTGATTCTGCTTTGTGTCACAGCTCTGATGGGGTGCTTATTCCTCATCTTCCTCTCCTATGTCTTCATTGTGGCTGCCATCTTGAGGATCCCCTCCACTGAGGGCCGGCACAAGACCTTCTCCACCTGTGTCTCCCACCTCACCATAGTGGTCGTGCACTATGGTTTTGCCTCCATCATCTACCTCAAGCCCAAGGGCCCCCATTCTGTGGACAGTAACACGCTCATGGCCACCACATACACGGTCTTCACCCCCTTTCTTAGCCCCATCATTTTTAGCCTCAGGAATAAGGAGCTGAAGACCGCCATACAGAGAATTTTCCACAGAACTTTCTGTCCCTTAAGTTCCTGATGGCCAGTTTGGTGGTATGGAAGGTGACAGATAGTTTGGGCTTAATAATGTCTGTCTCCTTAGAACTCTTGCAATGATTCAGGTCTCTAGAGTATCCATACTCCAATGCAGTTTCATGCATACTGTTTGTTTTTCTCCAATATTTCCCTCTCTTCCATAAGTTCTATTATCATAATCTTTAAATTATATTCAGTGAGAGGAACTTCATCCCATTATCTATGCCAAAGAATACCTTATCTTTCTATAGGCAGGTGGGGGCCGCCAGAAGAATGAGTGAGGACCTTGACATGCGTGGTTCTTCTTGAAGAGATAGCAAGGAGAAGATTTTATTACCCCATTCTCAAAGATAAGAATAAACAAAATAGCCTAAAGATAGTAATAAATGCCATCAGAATTGAGTCCTTTTATGCATAAAGTACTGTGCCTAGTGCTTTATTATTATTGACATATGTTAATTATTACAAATGTACAATGGAAAATAAAATAATTATCAGAGAAAATGGCTTACTGTTTACAGTTTCTCACTTGGTTTTGGAGTTATAGACAGAAAAGGAAGTCTTTCTGTTGAGCTGAACTGAGTGAACTATGCAAGAATTCAAAGTAGAGAGAGAGCAACTGTGAGAGTGAGATTGAGGGAGAGACAGAGAGGGAGAGACAGAGCAGGCAAGTAGTATTTGAGCTCATTAGATCTGATCATTCAATTGATTAAAGCATATATGGGGCAAAATCTGGGCAAGATGAGAGGAACAGAAAGAGGCTGCTAATAGAGCAATCTGCATATAAAAAAAGGAAGCAAGGAAAGAGGCTGAAGGGAGGAAGGGAGAGACAGAAAAAATGGGAGGGGAGAGAAAAGGAAGAGGGATGGGTGCTTAGGTAAGAACATGGACATATTAAAGGGTGTTATTATCTAACATCTTATGGAAATCTCTTCCTATTTTTCCCACACATGTGGTGGTTCAGTTGCTAAATCATGTCCAACTCTTGTAACCCCATGGATTGTAGCCTGTCAGGCTCTTCTATTCCTCTGTCCATGGGATTCTCCAGGCAAGAATACTGGAGTGGGTTGCCATTTTCTTCTCCAGGGGATCTTCCTTTCCCACATATAATTTTCAGTAAAACATCATTTTTTACTACTGTGTTATACTTGCACCTCTTTGAGAAGTGTGGTAAAAGGCAGAATGCTGTGTCAAGATTACACTAACAGAGGTCAGAGGCCAAAGATGGGTGCCTTCATTATGCAGATGGGAAATGTTGGTGGAAGTCACACAAATGTGAAAAGAAGGAGTCACGAGGTGTTTTATGTCTATCTGAGTCCCATACTGGTGTCTGGGAATATATATCACTGAGGACAAGAAAGGGAACCCGATGTGGGATGTCAGTTGTTAACTCAAAGATGAGGCCAAATATTTGGGTTGAGGCAGAAGATATTTTATAAGGATAAACCCACAGCCACTTATGTCACTGGCATACAAAAGACATTCTAATCAAAGGGTCAGGAACCAAAGACAACACCGAAAGACCAAATCAGTCAGTTAGTCACTTTAGTTGTTCATTCATGTCTGCTTCTTTGCAACCCCCTGGACTGCAGCACACCAGGCTTCCCTGTCCGTCACCAACTCCCAGAGCTTACTCAAACTCATGTCCAATGAGTCAGTGATGCCATCCAACCATCTTATCCTCTGTCATCCCCTTCTGCTCCTACATTCAATGTTGCCCAGCATCAGGGTCTTTTCTAGTGAGTCAGTTCTTCACATCAGGTGGCCAAAGTATTGGAGTTTCAGCTTCAGCATCAGTCCTTCCAATGGATACTCAGGACTGATTTCCTTTAGGATAGACTGATTGAGTCTCCTGCAGTCCAAAGGACTCTCAAGAGTCTTCTCCAACACCACAGTTCAAAAGCATCAATTCTTTAGCACTCAGCTTTCTTTATAGTCCAACTCTCACATCCATACATGACTACCAGAAAAACCATAGCTTTGACTAGATGGACCTTTGTTGGTAAATGTCTCGGCTTTTTAATTTGCTGTCTAGATTGACCATAGCTTTCCTTCCAAGGAACAAGCATCTTTTAAGTTCATGGCTGCAGTTACTGTTTGCAGTGATTTTGGAGCCCAGGAAAATAAAGTCCCTCACTGTTTCCATTATTTCCCCATCTATTTGCCATGATGTCATGGGGCTGGATGCTATGATCCTAGTTTTCTGAAAGTTGAGTTTTAAGCCAACTTTTTCACTCTCCTCTTTCACTTTCATCATAAGGTTCTTTAGTTCTTCTTTGCTTTCTGCCATATAGTTATGTTTTATGACATCATTGGGAGACCTATGTGAATATCACACTCTCTGGTTTTGACTACCAGGACTATGGGAATAGGGTAGAATTTGATTAGGAGAAGAGGCAACTTTTGGCCAATTTGGCCAGAAGACACAAGGAAAATGACTCTCCAAGACCCAGCTCCAAAGGACTCTTATTCTGAAAAGCCATCCAGCTGTCCTCTCCCATAGACACAGTCCTGCAACCTCACTCTTGGCTCCTCCAGCTTCTGCCTTCCCTCTGACCTTACCTGGAGCCTAGTGGATTGAGGACATCTGTCTCTAGTCCTGTCTTCCCATGACATTGGGAGCTCCTCAGCCCTCAGCAGAGGCTCATGCCTCTCTGGGCAGAGGAGAGACTCATGACCTTTGTGTATGTGGATAATGAGAGGAAAGAGTAGATGCTACAAGCTCCCAAAGGCCCCTTGAAGTCCCTCTCCGACTCCCCAGACCCTGAGGACAAAACTTCTAGGTTGGCTTCCTGGGGAGGTCCTGGGGAGCAGCCTGCTGGAAACCCACAGCAGGCATAAAGCACACAGGATCACTTCCAGGAGCCTGAGATGCGACTCCTCCTCTGCTTGTGGGCACCACTGAGAGCTTCAGGCAGGAGAGCATTTTCTGCCCTTCCCTGCTGGCTGCTACATGGAAGAGGCAGGCCAGGCTGAGGACAATCAGAAGGGAGAGGGTAGGAAAGCAGAACCAGACAGTTGTGGGTAGCTCTAGCCAGCCTGGGGATTGAGTCAGGGCTGGGGAGAAGGTCCAAAAGAGAGGATTTCATTCCCAAGAGGCTGCTGGGGCTCTTCTCTGTTTACCCATTCTGAATCTTTGGTTCTCACCCAGCCTAGGTTCACTTTGCTGCTCCTAGGTCAGCAGGTCTTAACCTGGGGTGGTTCTGTCCTACAGTTGACATTGGATATGTTCATAGCTTGGTTGTCATGATCTTGGGAGGGAGGGATGCTATAGACATCTGGTGTTTTGATGCCTGGGATGCTGTTACATACTAAGCAAATGTAATAGCCTGACACTCCTGTTCCAACTGATGAACCATTATGGATCAATTATTATCAACTGAAATCAATAGTTTACCTTAGAAGTCTCTCTTTGTGTTATAACTTCTATGAATTTTAACAAATTTATTATGATATGGTATGAATTTGCTGGTATACAAAGCATGTTCATTCTTATTCTTTATTTCACCATTCTACATTCCAACCAGCAGTGCAGGAGTGTTCCCTTCTCCCCATTGCCCAATCATCGTGGCATTTTCCAATTTGGGAAACTGAATATATACATGTGAAAATGTACACAGTGAAATTCCATTGCTTTCATTCATTACCCTCCAGTCCTTTCTTGGAGCATCTTTTCATTTGCCTGAGTAACTCCTGTGAATTCTATTTTTATATCCTTTGCTCATCCTATATCGAGGTACCTACTTCTTCTTTACTCTTCTTGCGAGTGTTACCTGTTTTAGACAATGCAGATAATCTTGTACCAATCTTCCATCTTCCTGTTAACTTTATTCAGAATATCTTTTGTGGAACCAAAATTCAAAATGCTGATGTTTTCATGTCACCTTTAGGTTTGTGCTTTAGAAGTTTTGTTTAGGAAGTCCTTCTCCACTCACAGCTTGATCAACAAATTAATTCTCATACTCTTTCTCCCATTGGTTTATATTTCATGTATATGTCTTGAATCCATCTGGATTCCACCTTGTATGCAGTCTTGGGTAGAAATTCAGATGAAGTTTGCTTCTTAAAAAAACAGTCTTCCCACCAGACACGAGTAAACAATGCATCTTTTCCTTTGTATGTGCTGCCTCATTTATCATATATCAGGTTTTTTATAATGCTGAGGTATTTTCTGAGATATCCATCCAATTTACCAGTGTCTTTTTCTGTTCTTGGTTCACATTATTAAAAATGACTGTGTCTCTATAATGCGTCACAATATCTGGGAGGACATACAGTATTTCTCCTGTTTGCTTCAATTTATAAGATGTACAGTTTCACCTTGGCTTTATTTTTAGAAGAAGGTTAGTATAATTATTAAATTTATAATCCATTCATGGAGTAGTTAATGCAATTGTGCTCTCAGGATAATTTAGGGAAGAAGAGATATTATTACCATAATAGGTCATCCCATTCAAGAGTATGTACTACTTTACATGCATTCCAGTCATCCTCTGCATGTTTGTTACAGACTACAATATTTGTCTCAGGAAGTATTGCATGTCTTTGGTTAAATGCTAGATATTTTGTATAAGAGCTTTTCAAAATGTCATATGAGGACCCATGGGGTTCCAGGGACCATTTCTTGAGAGCCATCAGGTCCTTATTTTCCCAGCTCATGTCAGGATGTATTTTTGTCATATGCTTCATTGTCACAGATGAAGTTAAGCATTAAACACCGGAATCTAGTTGTCTTGCAGTAGGCCAGAAATCGAAATATTTGAGAAACTCTGAAACCAGAACAGTGTTTTCACTACTTGATTTTTGAAAATGCAGTTGCTTTCCTAAAAGTGTTGCTATATTAAAATGTAATGCTTTATTATTGTTCTTTTAAATGCATTAATAGTAAATATTTTAAATCATTCTTAGGTTCAATTTCTAAAATGGTGAAGATCAGTAGTTATAACTCACCCAAAGAAAAGGCCTTTTGCAAACACAATAATTTTTGTTTCAAGGACCCTGAGAACAAGATGTTTAGAGCTTTTCTTTGTAGTCTGTGTCACCACTGACAATCTTATCCTCATTTAGTTCAGTCATGCAGTCTTTCTGACTTTTTGTGACCCCATGGACTGCAGCATGCCAGGCTTCCCTGTCCATCACCAACTCCTGGAGTTTGCTCAAACTCATGTCCATCCAGTCAATGATGCCATCCAACTATCTCATCCTCTGTCATCTCCTTCTTTTCCTGCCTTCAATCTTGCCCAGCATCAGGGTCTTTCCAAGGAGTCAGTTCGCATCAGGTGGCCAAAGTATTGGAATTTCAGCTTCAGCATCAGTTCTTCCAATGAATATTCAGGACTGATTTCCTTTAGGATTGACTGGTTTGATCCCCTTGCAGTCCAAGGGACTCTCAAGAGTCTTCTCCAACACCACAGTTCAAAAACATCAATTCTTCAGCACTCAGCTTTCTTTATAATCCAACTCTCACATACATACCTGACTACTGGAAAAACCATAGCTTTGACTAGATGAACCTTTGTTGACAAAGTAATGTCTCTACTTTTTAATATACTGTCTAGGTTTCTCATAGGTTTTCCTCCAAGGAGCAAGCATCTTTTAATTTCATGGCTGCAGTCACCATCTGCAGTGATTTTGGAGCGCCCAAAAATAAAGTCTGTCACTGTTTCCATTGTTTCCCCATCTATTTGTCATGAAGTGATGGGACCAGATGCCTTGATCTTTGTTTTCTGAATGTTGAGTTTTAAGCCAGTTTTTTCACTCTCCTCTTTCACTTTAAGAGGCTCTTTAGTTCTTTGCTTTCTGCAATAAGGGTGGTGTCATCTGCATATCTGAGGTTATTGATATTTCTCCCAGCAATCTTAATTCAAGCTTGTGCCTCATCCAGCCTGGCATTTTACATGATGTACTCCACATACAAGTTAAATAAGCAGGGTGACAATACACAGCCTTGAGAAAATCCTTTCCCAATTTGGAATCAGTCTGTTGTTCCATGTCCAATTTTAATTGTTGCTTCTTGACCTGCATACAGATTTCTCAGAAGGCAGGTAAGGTGTTCTGTTATTCCCATCTCTTTAAGAATTTTCCACAGTTTGTTGTCATCTACACAGTCAAAGGCTTTAGTGTAATCAATAAAGCAGAAGGAGATATTTTTCTGATATTCTCTTGCTTTTTTGATGATGCAATGGATGTTGGCAATTTGATTTCTGGTTCCTCTGCTTTTTCTAAATCCAGCTTGAACATCTGGAAGTTCATGGTTCACGTACTGTTGAAGCCTGGCTTGGAGAATTTTGAGCATTACTTTACTAGTGTGTGAGATGAATGCAATTGTACAGCAATTTGAACATTCTTTGACATTGCCTTTCTTTGGATTGGAATGAATACTGACCTTTTCCAGTCCTGTGGCCACTGCTGAGTTTTCCAAATTTATTGGCAAATTGAGTGAAGCACTTTCACAGCATCATCTTTTAGGATTTGAAATAGCTCAACTTGAATTTTATCACTTCCACTAGCTTTGTTCATAGTGATGCTCCCTAAGGCCCACTTGACTTTGCATTCCAAGATGTCTGGCTCCAGGTGAGTGATGACATCATGGTTATCTGGATCGTGAAGATCTTTTTTGGATAGTTCTGTGTATTCTTGTCACCTCTTCTTAATATTTTCTGCTTCTGTTCAGTCCATACCATTTCTGTCCTTTATTGTGCCCATCTTTGCATGAAATGTTCCCTTTGTAGCTCTAATTTTCTTAAAGAGATCTCTAGTCTTTCCCATTCTATTGTTTTCCTCTATTTCTTTGTGTTGATCACTGAGGTAGACTTTCTTTTTTCTTTTTTCTTTTTTGAATTTGCCAAAGTGTATTTATTCCAAAGGTTTTTTTCTTTTTTTTCTTTTGTTTTTGTTTTTGTTTTTACCATGGTTATTGTTTTATTATTATTATTGTTTTTGCCATACAATGCCATGATATCACCATGGGTTTACATATGCTCCCCCTCCAGGACCCTCCTCCCTCCTCCCTCCCTCCTCCCTCCCCCCGGGAAATCGCAATGCACCAGCCCCGAGCATCACTCCTGGGCTGGCGATTGATTAGACATATGATAATTAACGTATTTCAATGCCATTCTCTCATATCATCCCACCCTTACCCTCATCCACAGAGTCCACGAGTCTATTCTATACATCTGCATTCCTTTTGCTGTCTCGCATGATGGGTTCTCATTACCATCTTTCTAAATTCCATATATATGTGTTAATATACTGTATTGTTGTTTTTGTTTCTGGCTTACTTCACTCTGGATAATGGGCTCCAGTTTCCTCCATCTGAGTAGAACTGCTTCAAATGAGTTTTTTTTAATGCTGAGTAATATTCCATTGTGTATATGTACCACAGCTTTCTTATCCATTCATCAGTTGATGGGCATCTAGGTTGCTTCCATGTCCTGGCTCTTGTAAACAATGCAGCGATGAACATTGGGGTACATGTGGCTCTTTCAATTCTGGTTGCTTCGGTGTGTATGCCCAGCAGTGGGATTGCTGGGTCATGTGGCAGGTCTATTTGCAGTTTTTTAAGGAATCTCCACACTGTTTTCCATAGTGGCTGTACTCGTTTGCAATCCCACCAACAGTGTGAGAGAGTTCCCTTTCCTCCACATCCTCTCCAGCATTTATTGCTTGTAGATTTTTGGATTACAGCCATTCTGACTGGTGTAAAGTGATATGAGGTAGACTTTCTTATCTCTCTTTGCTATTCTTTGGAACTCTGCATTCAAATGGGTATATCTTTCCTTTTCTCCTTTGCCTTTAGCTTCTCTTCTTTTCTCAGCTATTTGTAAGCCCTCCTCAGACAAAAATTTTGACGTTTTGCATTTCTTTTTCTTGGGGATGATGTTGATCACACCTCCTGTACCATGTCATGAAATTCCATCCATAGTTCTTCAGGCACTCTATCAGATCTAATCTCTTGAATCTGTCACTTACACTGTATAATTGTAACAGATTTGATTTAGGTCAGATCCAAATGGGTCTACTGGTTTTCCCTACTTTCTTCAAGTTTGAATTTTGCAATAAGGAATTCATGGTATAAACCACAGTAAGCTCCAAGTCTTGTTTTTGCTGACTTATTTTTGCTCCCAGTCTTGTTTTTTCCCCATCTTTTGGCTGAAAAGAATAAAATCAATCTGATTTCGGTATTGACCATCTGGTTGATGTCCATTTGTAGAGTTATCTCTTGTGTTGTTGGAAGAGGGTGTTTGCTATGACCAGTGTTTGCCAGCCATTCTCTTGGCAAAACCCTATTAGCCTTTCCCCTGTCTTACCCTACTTAACTTAAATTCTATGTATTGAATGATAATCACTGGTGTAATACTATTAGAAATACTATGTTTCTTTGTTGTTGATCTTGTCTTCTGAAACTTCATGCTTCTTTTGCTTTAATAAGCTTTATTTTCATTCTGCCACCTTCTCTGTGTGCATAATCGTGTTTCTTCCCCTCCAACCTTGTATGCCTTCTCTCTTTTCCTTTCCTTAGGGCACTGCTCATGGCTTTCAGTTCCATGTTAAAGGACAGCAGAGATAGTAAGTAACCTTGGATTCTTGCTCCTGAAATAATGCATCCAAAGTTCCCCATTAGTAAACTATTTGCTAGTTTTGTAGCATATATTCTGCTATAAGGTGTTTTTGCATTGAAATGCAGTTGAGTTTTACAATGTTACACGAGTTTCTGGCCTACAGCATAGAGACCCAGTAATTTTACAGATTACATTCTGTTAAAAGTTATTATAGAACAATGGCTATAATTTCCTATGCTGTACGATATTTCTTTGTTGCTTATCTACACAGAGGGTGGTAACTCTTAATCCCCTACCCTTAATTTTTCCCTCACCCTTTCCTTCACCCCTTTGGTACTGACTAGCTTGTTTTCTGCACCTGTGAATCTGTCTCTGTTTTACATATACATTTGTGTGTATTAGTTTTTAGATTGCAGTTATAAGTGGTATCACGCAATATTTTTATTTCTCTTTCTTATTTCACAAAGCATAATATTGTCTCAGTACACCCAGCTGTTGCAAGTGGCAGAATTCCACTCTTTTTATAGCTGAATAATATTCCATTATATATATTATTTACATTAATAATATTATTAATCTTCTTAAGTCATTCATCTATCTGATGTTTGGGCACATGGGATGCTCCATATCATGGCTATTGTAAATTGTCCTGCTGTGAACACTGAGGTGAATGTATATTTTCACAGAAGTGTTTTCATTTCTTTCAAGTGCATAGCCAGGAGTGGAACTGCTGAATGATATGGTAGTTCTATTTTTAGTTTTGTTTTTTTTTTAGGAACCTCTATACTGCTTTTAATAGTGGCAGCACCAATTTACACCACCACAAACAACGTACAACGGTTCCCTTTTCTTCACATCATCTCCAACATTTGTTATTTTTAGACTTTGTTGATAGCCCTTGTGACAGATGTGAGGTGATAGCTCTTTTCATTGTTTGGATTTCTCTAATAATTAGCAAGGTTGAACATCTTTTCCTGTTCCTGTTAGCCAACTGTACATCTTCTTTGGAAAACTGATGACTCAGATCTTCTGCCTATTCTTTGATTAGGTTGTTTTTTGTTTGTTTGTTTTTATTTTTTTTTATATTGTAACAAATTCAGGAAAGACTTTTTTCTTTACATTATTGTGTTGGTTTTGCCATACATTGACATGAATCCACCATGGGTATACATATGTTTCCCTTCCATAACCCCCCTCCCACCTCCCTCCCAATTCCATCCCTCTGAGTCATCCCAGTGCACCAGCCCTGAGCACCCTGTATCATGCATCAAGTATGGGCTGGCGATTCATTTCACATATGATAATTTACATGTTTCAATGCCGTTCTCCCATATCATCCCACCCTTGCCCTCTCACATAGAGTCCAAAAGACTGTTCTACACATCTGCATCTCTTTTGCTGTCTCGCATACAGGGTTATCGTTACCATCTTTCTAGATTCCATATATATGCATTAGTATACTGTATTGTTGTTTTTCCTTCTGGCTTACTTCACTCTGTATAATAGGCTCCAGTTTCATCCACCTCATTAGAACTGATTCAAATGTATTCTTTTTAATGGCTGAGTAATATTCCATTGTGTATATGTGCCACAGGTTGTTTTTTGACATTGATATGCATGATTATGTTCTTGATATTAACCTTTTTCAGTCATAGTGTTTGAAAATATTTTCTTCCATTCTGTAGGCTGTTTTCTTGTTTTGTCTATGTTTCCTTTGCTGTGCAAAAGCTTTTAAAGTTAATTAGGTTCCATTTACTTATTTTTGCTTTTTCTTTTACTTTAGGAAACAAAAATATTGCTATAATTTATGTCAAACTGTTTTCTGCCAATGTTTACTCCCAGGAGTTTTATGGTTTCTGGTCTTACATTTAAGTTTTTAATCCATTTCAGTTTATTTTGTAATCTGTTGTCAGAAAATGTTCTAATTTCATTGTTTTGCACCTAGTTCAGTTTTCCCAGCAACACTTATTGAAGTTTGTCTCCATTTGTATTCTGGTCTATTTTGTCATAGATTAAATGAACATAGGTGTGTGGGTTGATTTATGATCTCCCTATTCTGTCCCATTGATTGTGTGTGTCTGTTTTGTGCCAGTACTTATAGTGTGTATTCTTTACCTAGCTAAGGAATATCCCTTTCCATAACATGCTGCAGAGGCTTTTTAAAATCATACATGATTGTGACTTATGATCTATGTGTATATATATGTATACATATATATATATATCATTCATTATGTTTTAGATATAAAACTTTTATGCATATACACTGATACATATATTAAATACATGCCAATTTTTAAAGTCATAAATTTAGGACTGGAATTTTAATAGATTCCTGCCTTGATAGAAATAATTATATGATTTTTTAAATTGGTTTTAACATACAATGACATGAAACCGCCATGGGTTTACATATGCTCCCCCTCCAGAACCCCCCTCCCTCCTCCCTCCTGATTCCCTCCCCCTGGGAAATCTCAGTGCACAAGCCCCAGGCATCAATCCTGGGTTGACGATTGATTTCACATATGATAATTAACATGTTTCAATGCCATTCTCCCATATCATCCCACCCTTGCCCTCTTCCACAGAGTCCACGAGTCTGTTCTGTACATCTGCATTCCTTTTGCTATCTCACATGCAGGGTTCTCTCTGCCATCTTTCTAAATTCCATATATATGCGTTAATATACTGTATTGTTTTTGCTTCTGGCTTACTTCACTCTGGATAATAGGCTCCAGTTCCGTCCACCTGAGTAGAACTGATTCAAATGAATTTTATTTTTAATGCTGAGTAATATTCCATTGTGTATATGTACCACAGCTTTCTTATCCATTCGTCAGTTGATGGGCATCTAGGTTGCTTCCATGTCCTGGCTATTGTAAACAATGCAGCGATGAACATTGGGGTACACGTGGCTCTTTCAATTCTGGTTGCTTCGGTGTGTATGCTCAGCAGTGGGATTGCTGGGTCATGTGGCAGGTCTATTTGCAGTTTTTTAAGGAATCTCCACACTGTTTTCCATAGTGGCTGTACTAGTTTGCATTCCCACCAACAGTGTAAAAGGGTTCCCTTTTCTCCACATCCTCTCCAGCATTTATTGCTTGTAGACTTTTGGATGGCAGCCATTCTGACTGGTGTAAAGTGGTACCTCATTGTGGTTATATGATTTTTTTGCTTTAGTTTATTCACCTGATAAGTCAGCTGATAGGTTTTCTGATGTTGAACCATTCTTGCCATTTATGGGAGAAGTCAAAACACTTTTTCATCAAACAGTATTTTTGAAAAAAAGAATGGATTTGACTAGGCTATGTCTTCTTAAAGAGTTTTTAAAAATCTGCATGGGTAGATGAAATGGACCCATAATTTTCATTTCTTTTTAACATTCAATCTGATTTAGAACCAAGATTGCATTAACTTAATGAAACAGGGAGAGCATATTTCATATGATTTTTCTGGCTTTTAAAAACGAGTTTAAGATGCTCCTCAAATGTTCCTTAAAAATTTAAGAGAGATTACCTGAAAACCCACTGGGACCAAGATTATTGAGGAATATGAACTGCATTTCATTAAATTTTTCAGTTTCCTCAAAATTGACTTGCATCCCCAAGGTCTCTATTTTTTCTTGCACCAGATTTGGAATTATATAGTTTTCTAAGCTACAGTTCCCTATATGTTCAAAATTTATTTCCTCAGTGTATTATTTCAAATTTCCTAACTTGTATTTTCCTATCTTTATTAATTTAAAAATATCCATTATTTCTCTAGTTATTTTTCTATTTTAATTTTTGTGTTTTCTTTTTTTTATTTTTTTTATTAGTTTTGCCATACAATGACATGAAATCACCATGGGTTTACATATGCTCCCCCTCCAGAACCCCCCTCCCTCCTCCCTCCCCCCAGGAAATCTCGTTGCACCAGCCCCGAGCATCAATCCTGGGCTGGCGATTGATTAGACATATGATAATTAACATGTTTCAATGCCATTCTCCCATATCATCCCACCTTTTTTTGTGTTTTCTTATTGGCATCTTCTCTTTGTTTTAATCTTTTACAACAACCTTATTTTGATTTTATTAAGCATGACTTTCTTCTTGTAAAAATTTCTCCATAAATATATTGAAAGCTGTGTGTTTTTTCATAGAACAAATTTAGTTTAAAATTTGACATTAGGTGCTTGAATTATTTAATTATAAAACTTTATAAAGTATTAAAATTTACTTTATATTTTATTATAGTTACAAAGTATTATTTAATACAAACTTTAGCTTCCAAACGCAGTGGATCTAAGAAGCTACTGTTCAACAATGTCTACTTTTAGTGCCCTGTAATCTACATCATATTTATACTTGAAATTCATGGGAAATGTTTTTATGTCCTAAATACAAGTTCAGTTTTTATAGAAGTTCCCTGAACTCTTTAAAAAATGTTTAATATCTCTTTATTGAAGAGTCTAAATATATTTAATAGCTAATTTATGCTGTTCTGTGCTTAGTCACTCAGTTATGTTCAACTCTTTGTGATCCATGGACTGTAGCCTGCCAGGCACCTCGGTCCACAGGGATTCTCCAGGCAAGAATACTGGAGTGGGTTACCATGCTCTCCTCTAGGGGATCTTCTCAACCCAGGGATAGAACCCAAGTCTCACAATTGCAGCCAGATTCTTTACTGTCTAAGCCACCATTTACAAATATTATTAATTGCATTCTAATTAATAATTCATAAGTTACCTTTCTATACTTTGAGCAAATCTAACTACATATTTCATCTTTCTATCTCATATCGATTTAGCTTTTCCTGTTTATATCTATTCACTGAAATTATTCTGCTTATTTATTACTTCCTGTTCCAAAGTATACAGTTACATAGATTAGTGATATTTATGCCAATCCTTATGATATTCTTCTACACTTAATAAAATAATTTTATTTTTCTCTTGGAGTGTGGATGTGTGTGTCTGTGTAATTTTTAATTTCAGTCTGCATTTAAACTAAGAATGATTTTCATCACACACAAAATCACAAGATCACATTTAAAATTAATATTGGGTTTGCTAAAGGGTTCATTCAGGTTTTTCCATAAGATGTTACAGAAAAACCTGAATAAACTTTTGGGCCTACTCAATAATTAAGTTAATAATGATCTCACATTATTTATACTTAATCATTCATTCATAACATAAAGAAAATTTCCTCTGTTGCCTTAAAATTAATTTACACTGGCTCATCTAAACTAGCATCCAAGCTAGGGCTGTATACTGCAATTTCTTGTTATGTCCCTTGAATTTTCCCTATTCTTTAGTGAGAGTGATATCTACATTACAAAATCAATTTTTCTGTAGCATGTTTCACCTTTGGCTTGTCTGATTGCATCTTTGTGGTGTCATTTAGCATGCTCCTCCATTCTTTGTACAATGGTCGTCCATTCTGGCAATCAGCTTTGACCAGTGGGCACATTTGCAATCTTGTTCTGGCATGCATTTAACATTAAGCCATTACTCTCTGAAAGCTTCCTTTCACACTGGCACAAGATGGCCTAAGCTCGTTTTCTTTCTCAGAAGATTTCTCCAGGGAAACCCGATGCTTTCAGTTGCAATTGTAAATGGAAGATAATTATTGTTTATTTAAATTTCCTTTTGTCTGTTTTCAAAATTAGTGCCTCAGCTATCACTTGGTACATTTTTTCTGGCATATATTCTTCCATCCATTTATTTTCAAACTTACTGTTCAGCTCATTTAGAATAGTAAATATCAATATGAAACAACACAGAAAAACAGAATACCATTAACATAGTATTAAAATAAATATGAATGTATTAAATTATCAATTAAAAGACAAAGATTCTCAGAGGAAAAACATTTTACAGCCTTGAGAATCAAATAAGTATTTTCTACAATAAACACATTAGTCAAGAGAATATATCCTGATCATCTGTGTTTGTCTTCAATGCCTCCAAAAAATGGAAACTTTTCATTTTGTAATCAATGTTGAAAACCCAGGAGCTAAACTATGTCTTCAGCACTTAATATACTGATCTCATTTTATTTTTATCAAATTGTGGAATGATAACAAATATTATGATTTACTCCATCTTACTGATGAAAATTTTGAGACCCAGAAAAGTTAAGAACTTAGTTATATAGTACAGAAGTCTTCAATTATCATTTAAACTATGTTAGAGCCTCTGTTTTAAGCACTGGGCCTTCATTCTCTTTCTCATCTCCCCAGATGCAGCATCCTCGTCTGGTCAGAACTACAGCACAGTGTCTGAATTCATCCTCATCGGCTTCTCCAACTTCCCTCAGCAGCTCCTGCCCACCTTCTTCCTGCTGTACCTGCTGATGTACCTGTTCACGCTGCTGGGGAACCTGCTCATCATGGCCACCATCTGGAGGGAGCACAGCCTCCACACCCCCATGTACCTCTTCCTCTGTGCCCTCTCCATCTCCGAGATCCTGTTCACTGTTGCAGTCACCCCTCGAATGCTGGTAGACATGCTCTCCACCCATCACTCCATCACCTTTGTGGCCTGTGCCAGCCAGATGTTCTTCTCCTTTACATTTGGCTTCACCCACTCCTTCCTGCTCATGATCATGGGCTATGACCGCTATGTGGCCATCTGCCACCCCTTGCACTACAATGTGCTCATGAGCCCCCGTGACTGTGCCCGGCTGGTGTCCTGTTGCTGGGCTGGTGGCTCAGTCATGGGGATGATGGTGACACTGATAGTTTTTCACCTCACTTTCTGTAGGTCTAATAAGATTTACCATTTTGCCTGTCATGTCCTTGCCCTCTTGAAGTTGGCCTGTGGGAAGGAGACAGCCTCTGTCACCCTGGGTGTGATCCTGGTCTGTGTCACAGCTCTGATGGGGTGCTTATTCTTCATCGTCCTCTCCTATGTCTTCATCGTGGCTGCCATCTTGAGGATCCCCTCCACTGAGGGCCGGCACAAGACCTTCTCCACCTGTGTCTCCCACCTCACCATAGTGGTCGTGCACTACGGTTTTGCCTCCATCATCTACCTCAAGCCCAAGGGCCCTCGTTCTATGGAGAGTAACACGCTCATGGCCACCACTTATACAGTCTTCACCCCCTTTCTTAGCCCCATCATATTCAGTCTGAGGAATAAGGAGCTGAAGACCGCCATTCAGAGAAGCTTCCGCAGAAAATTCTCTTCTCTAAGCTCCTGATGACCAGTTTGGTGGTGAAGAAAAGAGCTAGGGTCATAATATTTGTCTCTATAGAATTATGGTAAGGATTCAGATGTGTTAAAAAATATCTACACTCCATACTAGCTATTTATTTCTCCTCCATTTGCAATCCTTTTGGCACCACTCTGATGAAATAGTGTGATAAACTCCATCCCATCATCTACGGCTTAAAACATATACCTATGGTCAAGTAAGGAGCATCCCATGCATGAGTGTTGGCCCTGATGCTCATGGTTCTTTCTTAATGGACAAGCAAGAAAAGAGTATTTTTCTCTTTACCCACCAATATAAAATAAAAAACAATAACAGAAAATAATTATAAAAACCACAAACATTGAAAAATTTCTCTACATCAAGCATTGTGTTCAGTGCTTTATAACTATCTTTTCAGTTATGACAAATGTAAAAAAAAAGAATAAATTATTTGTCTCCATGGAATTTGTTTACTAGTTACAGAGATATGAGAGAGAAGTAGAATGGAAAATGAAGGAGGGAGAGAAAGTAAGAAAGAAAGAGTGATTTAGAGGAGAAAGAATGGTGATAGAGGGAAGGAGAAAGGGAAGAGGCATCGATGCTTAGGTAAGCACATAGACATGTTAAAAGTGTGTTGTTATCTCATGTCTTACAGAAATCTGTTTTCCACACTTAACTTTCAGTAACACATACATTTCTCATTGCTGTGTTAAAATTGTATCTTTTGGGGGAGTGTGTTTAAAGGGCAGAGGGCTATCTCAAGATGGCACAAAGAAAGATCAGAGGCTACCTACAGGTATCTTTATTATGCAGAAAGGAAATGTTGGTGGAAGTCGCATAACATGAATAAATAGAGTCCTATGGACCTTTATATCTGTTTGACTCCCATGCTGATATTTGGGAATCTACGATTGAGGATCCAGGAATTCACATTCCTCTGTGAAATGTAAATTGTTAAAATAAAAGACAAGGTCAAATATCTGAGTTGCAAACAAAAGATGTTTTATAAGAATAAACCCACAGCCACCAGTCATCTCATTAGCAAACAAAAGACACTCTTATCACAGGGTCAGAGTTCAGGGAGAACACCAAAACCCTAAATATTTGTGTTTATAACATAACAAGGAGGCATATGTGAATGTCAGACTATGTGACTAGGTCACCAGGACCATGGGAATAGGGTGGAATTTGATTGAGAAGAGAAGTAAGACTATCCAATTTGACCAGAGATGCTGAACATTTTAAATGCCCAAGAGAAACCAGTATCCAAGATTCAGCTCCAAATTACCCTTGTCTGGGAAGCCCTCTAGCTGCCCTCACCCCAGAGCAGAGTCACTGATTCCCACTTGGGATTTCTCCAGCTCCCGCCTTCCCTCTGACCCTTCCTTGATCCCAAGGTGATGACAGTATCTGTGTCCAACCTAGTCTCCTCAATGACTGGGAGCTTCTCAGCCCTAAACATGGATTGAGATTTCTCTGAGTACAGAAAGCAAGAGTCTTTCTGTGTATGGATATTTGGAGGAAATTCAGAGGTAGCAGTCCCTGAAGATCCCTTGTGGCCTCTCCCAGCCTCTCCAGACCCTGAGGACAGATCTTCTAGGCTGGCATCCTGAAGAGACCCTAGGGAGCAGCCAGCAGGAAAGGCTACAGCAGAAATAAACAGACAGTATCTGTTCTAGGAAGTCTGATCCCATCTTTGCCTATGGGTACCACTGATAGCATCAAGCAGCAGAGATTCTTCTGCCCTTCTCTCCTGGCCACTTCACGGAAAAGGCAGGCCAGGCTGAGTGGAACCTGGAGGGAATGGTAGGAAGGAAGAAGCCTACAGTTGTGGGAAACATTGCCCAGCCTGGGGATGGAGGTCAGTCCTGGGAAGAAGGTCATTAGGGAAGAGCTCCATCTTGGGAGGCTGCTTGGGGTCTTCTCAGTTTGTCCATCTGAGTCCTTAGCTCTCACCCAGCGTGGGTGCCCTTTGCAGTTCATGGTTCTCAGACCCAAGTCTTTGGAGTGTTTACATTTCTGGTTAACTCCAGCTATTTTGTAACAGAGGTATTCCAAGTGTGATGTGAAGACTTCTGGGGGCCCCTGACAACTTTTCTGCTGGTTCGTGAGATACTTATTCTACCAATGAGAATGTTTTTCAGAATCTACTTCAACTAAAACAACATGTTTTAGACTGAATGAAGAAGCAAACACTGCCATCAAATTGTCTCATACAAGGCAGATATTAGGTGTATTCGAACAAATGTGCAACAAAGCCACTCTTCTCATTCTAAGTTTTTTGAAAATGCTACTTGATTAAAAAATGTTACTTAAATTATCATGTGTTAGATTTATGAGTGCTTTTTTAAAGGTATTAATAATTAAATATTTTTAATTCTTGGTTTTAATTTCTAATATAGTAAAAATTTATAGTTATAACCCACTCAAATAAAAACCCTTTTAGGGGCCTCAGTAATGTTTTAGTGTAAAGATATCCTGAGATCAAAATGCTTGAAAGTGGTTTCTGTATAGTTTGTGTTGCTATTGGAAGTTTTATCTTAATTTTAACTTAAATTGTATATTTTGAATGATTACTAGGTGTAATATGAGAAAGATCACAAATCTTTGGTAGTTGATCTTTCTTTATGTAGCCTTGTGATCTCTTATTGTTCTAACATATTACATCTTTATTCTTTTATCTTTTCTAGATAGATGCTCAGGTCTTCCTTTCCAATCCTTATGTATGTTCTTTTTTCCCTTGCAGCACCACTCATGACTTTCAGTTCCATGTTAAAGAACAGCAGAGACAGGAAGTATGCTTGGCTTGTTCTTGGTCCTAAATTAATGCATCTAGTTTCCCCATTAGTATACTACTTGCTGGCTTTATGATGTATTTTCTTTTCTTAAACTTATTTTTATTGGAATTCACTCACTTTATTATGTTAATATAGTTTCTGCTGTACAGCAAAGTGAATCAGCTATTGTATACATATGAAAAAGTGAAAATGTTAGTTGCTTGGTCATGTCCAACTCTTTGTGACCCCTTGGACCATAGCCCGCCAGGCTCCTCTGTCCATGGAATTGTCCAAGCAAGAATACTGGAGTGGTTGGCCATTCTCTTCTTCAATGGATCTTCTTAACCCAGGTATTGAAACTAGGTCTCTTCCATTGCAGGAGGATTCTTTATCATCTTAGCCATCAAGAAGGTCACTGTGTACACATATCTTCTCTTTTTTGGACTTTATAGTATATATTCTTAATCTAGATATAAAAGTCATCTTCCCACATGTTCAAAAGAGTTTTTTAAAAAATTGTGACTAAAAGTCAAATATTAGAACATTATTCCTGCCTTATTTGAAAGAGATAAATAAATAATTTTTCTTTTATAGATTATTCACATAATGAATCACATGACAGATTTTCTGATGCTGAACCATCCTTGTCATTAATAGGATAAATCAAAGCTACATGATCATAATATATTATTTTTAGTACCATGAGATTTTACTGGGTTATATCCTACTATGAATTTTTAAATCTGCATGAGTAGATAAAATGAGCTCATAATTATCTTCGCTTACAAATATTCTTACCTTGTTTTAGAATCAAGATTGCATTAACCTGATGCAATGAGCTGGGCAATTTCATGTATTTTTCTGTTTGTTGAAGACCATGCATATGATACTCACCCACTGTTTCTTAAAAGTTTTGAGAGCTTACTTGCAAATGCAATTGGGGAAATATTTTAAGGAGGAAAGATTTTTAACTAACTAAAACTCTCAAATTTTAAAAAATTTTTATGTATCTGGGACCCCTAATTTTTCTTATGCCAGTTTTGGAATTTTGCTATCTTAGAAGAGTTCATTCATTTCATCTAGAGTTTCATATTTGTTGACATACTGTTGTACTATTTTTATTGATTTCCAATTCTCATTATATTTATATTTACTTCCCAATTTTAATTTCATGTTTTGTTGTTGATATTTTCTCTTTCTGTCTCTCTATCTTATTACTCTTTTCCAATAACCTAATTTGACTTTATTTAAGCACAATTCTTTCCTGGATAAAATTTCTTAATAAAATATCTAAATTTGCATATTTAACTCCAATATTATTTTAGCTTAAAATTTTGACATTTGATGTTTATACTATTCAATTAGAAGTATTTCTGAATTTATTTTATGATTTACTTTTAAAAGAAAAGATTATAATGAGAACCCAGTGGCCAAACTATGTCTTAAGCACTTGATACACGTAAGCATTTAATCTCAGTTTATCTTAATCACAAGACTGAATAGTAGGAAGTATTATGATTTCACCCATTTTACTGATGAAGATGGTGACACCCAGATAAATTAAGGACATTTTAAAATAGTATACAGCTCTTAAATTTCCATTCGATCTACATCAGAGCCTATGCTTTAACCATTGTTGATTCTGTTTCTGATCTCACCAGGTGCAACATTCCCGTCTGGTCAGAACTACAGCACAGTGTCTGAATTCATCCTCATCGGCTTTTCCAACTTCCCTCAGCAGCTCCTGCCCACCTTCTTCCTGCTGTACCTGCTGATGTACCTGTTCACACTGCTGGGGAACCTGCTCATCATGGCCACCATCTGGAGGGAGCACAGCCTCCACACCCCCATGTACCTCTTCCTCTGTGCCCTCTCTACCTCCGAGATCCTGTTCACTGTTGCAGTCACCCCTCAAATGCTGGTGGATATGCTCTCCACCCATCACTCCATCACCTTTGTGGCCTGTGCCAGCCAGATGTTCTTCTCCTTTACATTTGGCTTTACCCACTCCTTCCTGCTCATGATCATGGGCTATGACCGCTATGTGGCCATCTGCCACCCCTTGCACTACAGCGTGCTCATGAGCCCCCGTGACTGTGCCCGGCTGGTGTCCTGGTCCTGGGCTGGTGGCTCAGTCATGGGACTGGTACTGACATTGATAGTTTTCCACCTCACCTTTTGCGGGTCTAATGAGATTCACCATTTTGGCTGCCATGTGCTTTCCCTCTTGAAGTTGGCCTGTGGGAAGGAGACGGCCTCTGTCACCCTGGGTGTGATCCTGGTCTGTGTCACAGCTCTGATGGGGTGCTTATTCCTCATCATCCTCTCCTATGTCTTCATCGTGGCTGCCATCTTGAGGATCCCCTCCACTGAGGGCCGGCACAAGACCTTCTCCACCTGTGTCTCCCACCTCACCATAGTGGTCGTGCACTACGGTTTTGCCTCCATCATCTACCTCAAGCCCCAGGGCCCCCATTCTATGGACAGTAACATGCTCATGGCCACCACATACACAGTCTTCACCCCCTTTCTTAGCCCCATCATATTCAGTCTGAGGAATAAGGAGCTGAAGACCGCCATTCAGAGAAGCTTCCACAGAAAATTCTCTTCTCTAGGCTCCTGATGACCAGTTAGGTGGTGGAGAAATATGAACAAAGGGCTGGTATAATAATGTCTGTCTCCTTAGAACTGTTGTAAGGATTTAGGTTTGTGAATATACCCACACTTCATAGAGTTTGATACATACAGGCTGTTTGTTTCTCCTCAATATTTTTGTCTCCTTTTCGCATAGACTTGAGCCACCATGATCTCTTTTTTAAACCTCATGTGATAAAATCTGTTTCATCATCTATGCCTTAGGATTGTAATCTGTCTATAAGCAGATAGGGAACATCAGATGGGTATGTGGGCACTGATACAGGTGGATTGTCTTGAATGGGCAAGCAAGAGAAGATTTTCATATAAAATAAAAATAAAAAGATTAATGTGAAGCTGATAATACTGAGTCAGCCAAAATGATCATAAGATGTTACAGAAAACCCAAAGGAGCATTTTGGCCAGCCAAGTAAGTACCACCCAAACACTAAGCAGTTTTATGTATGAAGCACTATGTCCAATGTCTTTCTTTTTTTTTTAGTTTTTTTTTGAGGGGGGTGGACCATTTTAAAAGTCTTTATTCAGTTTGTTACAATATTGCTTCTATTTTATGTTTTGGTTTTATGGCTGCAAGACATGTAGGATCTTAGCCCCTGACCAGGGTTGAAATCCACAGCCCCTGCCCTGGAAAGGCAAAGTCTTAACCAGTGGGCCACCAGGGAAAGTGTATTAGTCAGTCATGTCTGAATCTTTATGACCCCATGGACTATAGCCCTCAGGCTCCTCTGTCCATGGGATTCTCTAGGCAAGAATCCTGGAGTGGGTTGCCATTTCCTTCTTCAGATCTTCCTGACCCAGGGATGGATCCCTGCTCTCTTGAATGGCAGGCAGATTCTTTCCCATCTGAGCCACCAGAGAAGTTCTCTCCAATGTCTTTTAATTGTCATCATCTTAGTTACAACACATGTAAACCAAGAAAACTATTTGTTTCCAAGATAATGGTTTGCTATTTACATTTCCATACTATCTCTGGAATGGATAAATCCAACAGAGGTATCCTGTATTGAGCTGAGCTGAGTGAGGTAGGTCAGAATGCAGGTGGAAAGAAAAAGAGAATGAACTAGTGAATGGGAATCTTTTAAATTCATCTGTAAAATAAATTGGATACATAGGAAGTGGGGGACTTCCCTGATGGTCCAGTGGTTAAGAATCCACCTGCCAACACAGGAGACATGGGTTTCATCCCCAGTCTGGAAAGATTTCACAGGCCATGAGGCAACTAAGCCCATGGGCCACAACTACTGAGCCTGCGATCTAGTGATGTGGGCCACAGCTACTGAAGCCCATGAGCCTAGAGCCTGTGCTCCATGACAAGAGAAGCCACCTCAGTGAGAAGCCCAGGCACCACAATAAAGAGCAGCCCCCACTCACCACAACTAGAGAAAGTCTGCAAGCAGCATGAAGACCCAGTGCAGGCCATAAATAATTATTTTTTGAAAATAGGAAATGGGGTCAAATCTGGGAAAGAGAGATAGAATGAAACTGTTGGTAACAGGTTTAACTGAATATGAGGAAGAAGAAAGAGAGGAAGTGTAAGGGAGTTAGAAAGAGAACTAGAGAGGAAGAGGGAGTGAAATAGGAGAGAAATAGAGTGAATGAGAGGCGGGAGAGAGAGAGGAGGGGGAAAGAGAAAAGAACAGAAGAGTCAGTTCTTAAGTGTGTTAAACTCTTCAGCTCTTAAAGTTCAGTTCTTAAAGTCTGTTAAAAGGATGTTTCTAGCTGACATTATGAAAATTCTTTTTCCCCTTTCCTGCACATACATTAAGTAAAATATTAATTTCTCATGACTATGTATAAGTTGTTTCTCTTTGGGGTGTATGTTCAAGGGTAAAGTGCTATCTCAAAAAGGCACAGAGGTCAGAGGCTACTTTTGGGTACTCCCATTATGCAGATGAGAAATAGGGGTGGAAGTCACACAATTGGTGAATAATAGACTTACGGGGGGATCTCACTGGTAGCCCAGTGGTAAATAGTCCTCCTTCCAATGCAGGGACGTGGGTTCAATCCCTGGTCAGGGAACTAAGATTCCCCCATGCCTTCGGGCAACTAAGCCCATGTACCACAGCTAGGGAGCCTGCATGCTGCAACAAAGACCAAACACAGCCAAAATAAAAGCTGGGGGCGGACTCATGGGGAAGTTTAGATCTATCTGATTCCCATGCTGATGTTTGAGAATGATATGACTGGGGATCCAAGAAGGACGCCTTCCATGGGATGTAAAGTTTTAACTTGGGGCGAGACCAGACCTCAAGTTGGAGGCAGAAGAGATTTTAAAACAAGGATCTTAAGAATATCTATCATATATCAGTGCTTGCAGTTTGTCATACATTGTGATAGGATTTCATATGCATTAGCTCCTCAAACTCACAAAATAAATCCATATATATCTGTATTTATGGGCTTCCCTGATGGCTCAGGAGGTAAAGAATCTGCCTGCAATGCAGGAGATGCAGGTTCGATCCATGGGTCAGGAAGATCCCCTGGAGGAGGAAATGGCAACCCACTCTAATACTCTCACCTGAAAAATAAATCCCACAGACAGAGGTGCCCGGCAAGTTACTCTGTGAGGTTGCAAAGAATTGAACACGATTGAGCGACTGATGCACACATGCATATGTTACACCCACATCTATTATTACCCATATTTTTGAGTGGAGGAAAATGAGAATCTGATAGATTGAGCTATTTGTTCAAGCCTCGGGCTTCTCAGGTGGCTCAGTAAAGAATCCTCCTGCAATATAGGAGACCTGGGTTGTTCGATCCCTGGGTCGAAAAGATCCCCTGGAGAAGGAAATGGCAACCCATATTCCTGTACTCTTGCATGGGAAATCCCATGGGCAGAGGAGCCTGGTGGGCTACAGTCCATGGGGTCACAAAGAGTTGGACCCACTTTTAGCAACTAAACAACAGCATAGAGTTGAGCCTGCAAAAAGTGAGTGACCTCTATCAAGCCACCTTATAAGCAAGAGGTAGCTCCTACTTGGCTCTCTATCAGCCCCTTATGTGGAAAAAATAGAATTCATTAAGTTGAAGCTGGGGCTCAGAGGCAATCATTTCTTTGGGTTATGAGGAGGGGAGGCCAGTCTGTTCCAGGAAGGGATGAAAACCTACATTGGAAAGAAGAGATCAACTTTAGCAGACATTAATGAAATGAGGCCAAAGCTTAAAATATGCTGCTCACAGGCAGTTAGGAAGAAACATCCAATATGAGGGGCCCGGGGAGACATGTCGTAAGTTTAATGAAACAGGCTATATGCTTTTTGTGTTTGGTTTTGTTAGCAGGTGTATTAATATAAAAAGAGTATCAGGTTTAAATACAAAGTTGCTTCAGCTAAAAATAATTCTGACTCCTTTTATAAAGTCAGGCTCCTGGGTTGTATTGAAAGATTCGTGTTAGTTCATTAGCAATATTTGGAAACATCCTTTGTCTCTACTATAAATTGTGAAGAAAGCCCAGATGGTAAGGACTGCCTCTTTTGAAATGTTATGTACAATGGATGATTAAGTGGCTAGCACAAGCCCTGGGGTATAGCCAGCGCTGCAAGACTGATCACGACTCTGGAGACATCCTAGAATACACTGATCAACCTGGGAAATTGGTAAGAATCAGACTATGTGAATATGAGAGAACTGACAGCATAGGAGACTTCTGAATTATATCCAAGAAGGGCCAGTGTGCTTCCCTGGGATCAATAAAAAAATCAACTCATCCTAGTTTGATTAATGTCACTGCATTCTGAAATTTAATAAACTATATTTTTACTCCTTTACCTTATTTTGTATTAATTGTTTTACAAATTTATTAATTTTTACATGGTATTAATTTCATTAAAATATTAAAAACAACCAAAGAAGTTGAACTTAGTGAATGTACATAGAATTAAGAGTCATACTCTAGATCCCAAGGGCTGGATCAGAGCAAGAAGACTGAGGCAGTCTGATGAAAGTGCAGAGTTGTAGCCCATCTTTATTTAAAATGGGATGATTTGGGAGAATGGCATTGAAACATGTTAAGTATCATATGTGAAATCAATCGCCAGCCCAGGGTTGTTGCTCGGGGCTGCTGCACCGAGATTTCCCGGGCGGAGGGAGGAGGGAGGGAGGAGGGAGGCAGGTTCTGGAGGGGGAGCATATGTACACCCATGGCGATATCATGTCATTGTATGGCAAAACCAATAAAAAAAATAAAAAATAAAATAAAATGCTGATACTCTGTTCATTGTGAATTTTTTGCATTAATTTTGATTTTTAAAAATACTGCATGAAATGTGATTTTTCTTGGCCCCTGAATTGTGTGGTGATCCCTTAAATTTAGTTGTCAAAGGGATTTGCTTGCACCTAGTCCTAACCCTGCTAGACTTCCCCCTGTGTGTGTGCTAAGTCGCTTCAGTCACGTCCGACTCTTTGAGACCCCATGGACTGTAGTCTGCCAGGCTCCTCTGTCAATGGGATTTCCCAAGCAAGAATATGGGAGTGGGCCATTTCCTCCTCCAGGGGATCTTTCCGACCCTGTGATTGAACCACGTCTCTTGCATTGGCAGGTGGATTCTTTACCACTGAGCCACCTGGGAAGCCCTTGTTGAGTAAATACAGCAGGGTTTATCATCCTTGGCACTGCTGACATCTGAAGCTGGCTCATCTTTGCAGTGGGGTCTATTCTGTAGGAGAAATGAAATATTTCCTGCCATATCAGTAAACAAGGATGCCACAATCATTGGCAATTGCAGCCCTCCAGTGTGTGCTGGTGAGCCCTAAAGGCACTCAGGAAGGAGAAAAATACCTTCTAGCAGCCATCAGATACCCATTCCCTATGGTGAGCCCTGTAGGAACTCACATGTATAGATGTGAGAGTTGGGCCATAAAGAAGGTTAAGGGCTGAAGAACTGATGCTGTTTAGTTGTGGTGCTGAGAAAACTGTTGACAGTCCCTTGGACAGAAAGAAGATCAAACCAGTCAATCCTAAAGGAAATCAACCCTGAATACTCATTGGAAGGACTGATGCTGAAGCTCCAGTACCTTGGCCACCTGACGCAAAGAGCCGACTCATTGGAGAATACCCTAATGTTGGGAAAGATTGAGAGCAGGAGAAGAATGGAGAGATAAAGGATGAGATGTTTGATGTTTGGATGGCATCACCAACCCAATGGGCATGAGTCTGAGCAGACCCTGGGAGACACTGAAAGACAGGAAATCCTGGCATGTTGCAGTCCACGGGGTTACAAAGAGTTAGGCACGACTTAGTCACTGAAAAACAACAACAGTGAGCCCCAAGGGAGTTCAGGATGTGAAAAACACAGGAAACTGGCCCAGATAGGTGAGGTGCCTGTGAAAGGAAAGATTTCAGTGAGCCCAAATTCTTGTATCTTCCCATACACAGGAAAGCCCTGAATTCCTTCACTTGAGATATTTGGGTTTTTTAAATTAATAATAATCTTTTGATGTTCAGACTGCCTGCCCTTGTTACAAAACGTCTATATAACCTGGCTCCTCCCCTCACCTCCACTGAGTCATTCACTCAAGGCTACTTGAGATGTGGCCTCCTGGTCTTCAATTCAATTCAATCACTCAGTTGTGTCCGAATCTTTGTGACCCCACAGACTGCAGCATGCCAGGCTTCCCTGTCCATCACCAACTCCCAGAGCTTGCTCAAACTCATGTCCATTGAGTCAGTGATACCATCCAGCCATCTCATCCTCTGTCATCCCCTTCTCCTCCTGCTTTCAATCTTTCCCAGCATCAGGGTCTTTTCCAATGAGTTGGTTCTTCACATCAGGTGACCAAAGTATTGGAGTTTCAGCTTCAGCATCAGTCCTTCCAATGAACACCCAGGACTGATCTCCTTTAGGATGGACTGGTTGGATCTCCTTGCAGTCCAAGGGACTCTCAAGAATCTTCTCCAACACCACAGTTCAGAAGCATCAGTTCTTCAGCGCTCAGCTTTCTTTATGGTCCAACTCTCACATCCACACATGACTACTGGGAAAACCATAGCTTTGACTAGACGGTATTACTTTGTCGGTAAAGTAATACCTCTGCTTTTTAATATGCTGTCTAGGTTTGTCATAGCTTTTCTTCCAAGGAGCAAGCATCTTCCACCAAATAAAACATAAATCTCAACTTCTAGGTTGTGACTATTTTTTCAGTCATCGTGCATTCTAGGAAGTTGAGCAGCATCCCTGGCCTTGACCCACTAGACATTATAGCACATCTCCCCCTCCTCCAGTTGTAACAACCAAAAATGTCTCCAGAAACTCCCAAGTGTCCTTTGAAGGGGGGCACTTGTGAGAACTGTTGGAGTACAGGAATGAAGGACAACCTGGCTGATGCTCGCAAGCTGCAGAGTCACACTCCTTTTGATGGCCCTTAGCACCTGGTCTGGGCTTTCCTGGTGACTCAGCGAGTAAAGAATCTGCCTGCAGTGCAGGAGACCAGGGTTCGACCCCTGGGTCAGGAAGATCCCCTGGAGGAAGAAATAGTTGGGAAGATCCCCTGGAAAAGGTAAGGGCAACCCACTCCAGTATCCTTGTCTGGAGAATTCCACCGACAGAGGAGCCTGGCCAGCTACAGTCCATGGGGTCACAGAGTCAAACAATGAAGTGACTAACACACTAACTAACACTAGAATCTGGTCCATGTCTTGATGAGAGCTCTGACATTTCTCTGTGTGTCTCGCCACTAAGTCCCACGGAAACTCTTCATAGAGACAGACTAGTAACAGATCCATGACTGTACTCTCAAAACAAGCATAAGAGTTGAGACACAGAAGGCCATAGGTAACTATTAAATAGATCTTCGAAAGCTGGCATTTACTGGGTCCTTACTGTGTGCCAATCATTGCCAGTTGCCCTACAAAGAGGATGTTATTTAACTCTCTGAGCCATCCCAAGAGGTGCATGCATGTGTGTTAAGTAGCTTAAGTCATGTCTCATTCTGCAACACTATGGACCTTAGCCCACCGTGTTCCTCTGTCCATGGGATTCTCCAGGCAAGAATACTGGAGTGGATTGCCATACCCTCCTCCAGAGGATCTGCCTAACCCAGAGATCGAACTCTGGTCTCCTGTATTGCAGGCAGATTCTTCACCACACAGCAACTCTATTATTTCAACTTTTCTCTAAGTGTGAAAGTTGCATGAGTGCTTCAGTCATGTGCCACTCTTTGCACTCTCATGGACTGTAGCCCTCCAGGCTCCTGTGTCCATGGACTTTTCCAGGCAAGAATACTGGAGTGAGTTGCCATTTCCTTCTTCAGGGGATCTTTTCAACCCAGGGGTCAAACCCATGTCTCTTACATCTCTGTTGGCAGGCAGATCCTTTACCATTAATGCCACCTGGGAAGTCCATTCTAAGAGGTGGATATATCATATTGCAGGAAAGTGATGTGTGAGCGGTTGGATGGAAAGACAAACATTGGAAGCCTAAGTTGAGTGACCTTGGATGAGTCATACAACCATTCTGAGCCTCAGTCTCCCCTGTATCAGATGGAGTGGGTGTGAGTTTATCTGCCCTGATCCCTCTTTGTGAGGCTCATTCACATATGTAATGAGGTAACATATGTGAAAAGTAACAGGAAACCTGTCATATATTCTGCAAAGGAGGCTGATCGGGGTTCCCCAGTTTTGACCGGACTTGTTTCCACATACTCACACTTCATGTTAACATGAGAGGTTTTTACTGTTCAAGTTATAAAGAAGGACTGAATTCAACTTTAGGACAAATGAGGTATAGTTTACTATTTAACTTAAATGTGTGTGTACGTGTGCTTAGTCACTCAGTCATATCTGACTTTGTGCAGACCTAGGGACTGCAGGCTGCCAGACTCCTCTGTTTAAAGGATTCTCCAGGGAAGAATACTAGAGTGGGTTGTCATGCCCTTCTCCAGGGGATCTACCCAACCCAGGGATCGAATCCCGGTCTCCCGCATTGCAGGCAGATTCTATACCATCTGACCCACCAGGGAAGACCAAGAATACTGAAGTGGGTAGCCTATCCATTATCCATGGTATCTTCCCAACCCAGGAGTCAAACCAGGGTCTCCTGCATTGCAGGTGGATTTTTACCAGCTGAACTACTAGGGAAGCCCATCAACTTAAACATAAATCCACGTATTTTCTTTTCCTTTAACTTTGGCTACTTTGTCTAATTAATTGTGTTTTTTCATTATGCTTGTCACTGTGTATAACAGAATCACCATAAGTAGTGTTCATTAAGTATTATAAAAAGTTATTTTAAAATATTTGCATACATCAAACTCCCACTGTCTATCTATTTTACATATGGTAATATTCATGTGTCAATGCCATTCTCTCAAATCATCCCACCTTCTCCTCTCACTTGTCCACAAGTCTGTTCTTTATGCCTGTGTCTCCTTTGCTGCCCTGAACATAGGATCATTGGTACCATCTTTTTAGATTCTATATATATGCATTAATATATGATATTTGTCTTTCTCTTTCTAACTTACTTCACTCTGTATAAAAGGCTCTGGGTTCATCCACCTCATTAGGACTGACTCAAATGCATTCTTTATATAGCAAAGTGATATTCCATTGTGTATATGTGCCACAACTTCCTTATTCATTAGATGGGGAGGGAGATGGGAGCCCCTGGGATTCAGGAGGGAAGGGATATATGTACGCCTATGGCTGATTCATACCAATGTATGGCAAAAGCCATCACAATGTTGTAAAACAATTTCCATCCAATAAAATAAATAAATTAAAACAAAGAATAAATTCATATTTGGAAACAATTTAAATATATCAAGGAAGCTTTTTAAAAATTGAGATGTATTATGTAACAATTTAATTGGGTAAAGAGCTTCAGAAAGAATAGATACACGTATATGTATAACTGAATCACATTTGCTGCACACCAGAAACTAGCACACCATTGTTAATAAACTACCCTGCAAAAGGAATTAAGATATAATTGATGTATAACATTGGGTAAGTTTAAGGTACACAATGTGCTGATTTGATCTATTTATATATTGCAATATGCTTACCACTTCTCAGGGAAATTAAATGAGTAGTCTTGTTTAGGCTTCAGAGACAAAGCAGAGCAGGCCTCTGACCTTGCTTCTAACCTGCCTAGACACTGCCCTGACTGGGAGTGATGGTGATGATGATGATGAGCCTGCTGTGAGTGCAAGACTTCTTACATAAGATGAGGGGAAAATCTTGAGGTTGTTGAGCCCTTGGAGAGGCCCTGGGCACCCAAGCCCCAGGATTGGCAACATTCCAAGTTTTACACAACAAAACAAACAGCCTCAACATGAAATCAGAGCCTTAATTTGGTCACAGATTGATGATGATATCAGTTTTTGACCATCCTGGGATTATAAGCAGGAAACCACCACCCCGCCACCACCACCACAACTGCAATCTTGGAAATCTCACCCACGGAGTGGACACGCTGCCTGGGACCCTTTCCCAATTGGGATTCCACATGTGCAGTGATATAGGACTTCACAGCGCTGTTTAAGTCTGAATGTTGGTCAGAACCCAATTTGGTGATTCTCTGTTATTTCTGTTTCTCTTTTCTTTTAATTAGTATGTTGAAAGTAGGCAAGATAATTCTCTAAGAAATATTTGTGTTATCTATTTGTATATAAGAGTGGCTTATTTTTGTTAACAAATCCTTTGAACCTGATATGAAAGTGAAACCTTTCAGCAAAACACCACTGTAGTGTTTGCTGGTAACACCTCTACTGCGTCACATAATTATCTCTTTCTTTTTGTAGTGGAAATAATGTCTTAACAACTTTGAAGTTTATAATAGTATTACTGCCTATAATCACTATGCTGCCATAAACAATATCTTGTTCATCTACTGGTTGTGTTCTTGGACTCAACTGAACTGAAATTTGCTCAGTTTGGTCTGACTCTTTGCAGCCCCATGGAATTCTCCAGGCCAGAATACTGGAGTGGGCAGCCTTTCCTTTCTTCAGAGGATCTTCCCAACCCAGGTCACATAAGCAGGACCAAATCGATACTTTGAAAACTCCTTCACTGTCTGGGGACGTTCAACTTTAAGAGATCCAATATGTTGCATTTCCCTTTGTGTGCCATTTCTTAAGGACTCTCTGTTCCTTATCAGTTCCTAGAATACAGGAATGAGTAGAGCTGCACACAATTCTCAAGACTGAGATCATGGGAAAGAGCACCTGCTTGGATTCACTTCAGTGACTCCCTTCAGTGACTCTCTTCAGTGACCTTGTACTTAATAGACTATCCATTTTGTTGCATCTGGTGGAATTTCATTCTTTGTAATGGCTGAGTAATCATTTTATTGAAGATATATAAGCATGTATTTCTGCTAATAAAATACCCTTGCTCCACTAGAGGCTTGGGTCCCCCCGCACCTTCTTTCTGTCCTCATTGTCTTCAGAGCATGGAAGCCTACCAAGCTCACTTTCTCGCCCAGGCTTTCAAGACCTCCTTGAGAGGATGCCCTGTGCCTTCGTGAGTGGTACAAGTCCTTTGCATGGGCTATATTGGTTTTCCAAATAACCCAAGAGATACTGCTCACTCGCTCTCTTTTTTTCTCTTTCTTTTCGTCGACTCCTGTCCCCAGGTCCCGGTCTGTAAAAGACCACAACACTTCGCCAATTTTGTCTCATCAGTCTAACACATGGTGTTGAATGCACCATTTTTCCTTTTTACTATTTGTTTGGAAATGCAGTTGATTCTCCTTATTCACGCTGCGTGTGTGCATGCTAAGTCACTTCAGTTGTGTCCAACTCTTTGCAACCTTATGGACTCTAACCCTCCAGGCTCCTCCTCTGTCCATAGCATTCTTCAGGCAAGAATACTGGAGAGGGCTGCCATGCCCTCTTCCAGGGGATCTTCCTGACCCAAGGATCGAACCCATGTCTCTTCCGTCTCCTGCATTGGCAGATGGATTCTTTACATAGTAGTTATATTCTATAAAATGACCACAAACCCTGAGTAGATGTTTTTAGCCAAGGCTCTAAAAAACAGGATTGGGTTCCACTGAGCCTCTGATTACATTTTTGCCAACGGATCAACACATAACTTGTACCATGCATGTTTCTGTTTAAAAGTATCTTATCTAATGAACTTGTTTACAAAACAAAAACAGATTCACAGGCTTAGAGAATGAACTTATGGCTGCTGGGGGGAAGGATGGGGAGAAGGGAGTTTGGGGCCGACATGTGCACACTGCTATATTTAAAATGCATAACCAACAAGATCCTACTGAATAGCATGGGGAACTCCGCTCAATGTTTTGTGGCAGTTATGTAGATGTGGATGAGAGAGTTTGGAGGAGAATGGATACACACACATGTATGTCTGAGTCACTTCACTGTCCTCCTGAAGCAGTCACAACATTGTTAATCGGCTGTGCACACTAAGTTACTTCGGTCATGTCCAACTCTGCAACCTTATGGATTGTAGCCTGCCAGGCTCCTCTCTTGTGTATCCTGCTTTGGCAAATGGGTTCTTCACCACTAGCACCAACCAGGAAGCCTACAGTTGGGTAAAATCGCCTAACACAAAGCCTATTTTATAATGAAGTGTTGAATATTTCATGTAATTTATTAAATATTATACTGAAAGTGAAAAATAGAATGGCTCTATGCGTACAGAACGGGTGTACATGTATCAGTTGGTTACACAAATTCACAAACACTGAATCAGTGACTATTTTAAGGACCTACTATTTAAGGATGTTACAAAGATGTGAGGCCCAGCGTACCTTTCTTTCAACTTCCCCTAAAGCTTACATCTTACAAAGAGGTAGTCAACTGACAGTGGTACTGAATATGCATGTAACTATATATCGTATGGTGAGTGGATTCATGGGTATACCATTTTACTTTTTCTTATTTCGGGTCTTAAATTTTTAATTATTTTAAAACAATTTTAAGGTGTGCAATGTGATGATTTAACATACATTATGAAATGACAACCACAACCGAGATCATTAAAACATAACAGCATTCGCCTCATGTAGTTAGCTTTCTGTATGGCAAGAACACTTAATATATAGTCTTTTAGCAAATTTCAAGTATATAATACACTACTGTAATATATTTCATGAATATAATATGCTAAAATTAATACATTGACTGTAGAGACACTGTTGGGCACTTACACTTCTTACAACTGAAAGTTTGTAGCCTTTGACTAACAGCACTATTCAACACACACGTACACACAGAATCATTCTAAGAATAAAACAACTGATGTATTGAGTAGTTCTTAAGGCAGTCTCTCTTTCTGTTGACTATTTCACATCCAGAGATAAAACTGCCCTCTATCTCCATTGCTTCCTCCTCCTTCCTTCCTTCTCTCCTAACCTACACACAGCTGTCAGTCATCTTTAAAAAAAAAAAAGCCTTCAATATCAAATCTCTCTTCAAGATGGTAAGGGGTCATAAAATGAAAACTACTCTTCTTAATTACAAGTAGGTTTCCCATGAAACCTACTCAAAATGGAAAGTTATATAAAGCACGAACACATTAGATGCTCTGTATACATTGGCTATCATTATTGAAGGCCAGCACTCCATTATCTGGACTTCCCTGATAGCTCAGTTGGTAAAGAATCCACCTGCAATGCAGGAGACCCTGGTTTAATTCCTGGGTCAGGAAGATCTGCTGGAGAAGGGATAGGCTAAACACTCCAATATTCTTTGGCTTCCCTTATGGCTCAGCTGGTAAAGACTCTGCATGCAATGCTGGAGACCTGTGTTCGATCTCTGGGTTGGGAAGATCCCCTGGAGGAGGGAAAGGCTACCCACTCCAGTATTCTTGCCTAGAGAATTCCATGGACCATATAGCCCATGGGGTCGCAAAGAGTTGATATGACTGAGTGATTTTAACTTTCACTCCATTATCTGACTGCCACATACAGCCCAGTGGACAGAAAGGCAGGCACTCGATGGGCGAACCCATCCGCTTTCAGTTCTTGGTTCTAATCCCTTCTTTGAGCGTCATTGTTCTTGGTGAAACAAAATAATTTGGGTCCTCATCAGATGATACAGCTCTAATGACAGAAAGTGAAGAGGAACTAAAGAGCCTCTTCATGAGGATGAAAGAGGAGAGTGAAAACATTGGCTTGAAACTCAATATTAAAAAAACCAAGGTCATGGCATCCAGTGCCATCACTTTATGGAAATAGAAAGAGGATAAGTGGAAGCAGTGGCAGGTTTTATTTTTCTGGGCTCCAAAATCACTGCGGATGGTGACTGCAACCATGAAATTAAAAGACACTTGCCCTTTGAAAGGAAAGCTATGACATACCTACACAACATATAAAAAGCAGAAACATCACTTTGCCAACAAAAGTCCATATAGTCAAAGCTACAGTTTTTCCAGTAGTCATGTACAGATGTGCGAATTAGACCATAAATAAGGCAGAACACTGAAAAATTGATGCCTTTCAATTGTGGTGTTGGAGACGACTCTTAAGAGTCCCTTATCCATTCGTCAGTTGATGGGCATCTAGGTTGCTTCCAAGTGGCTCTTTCAATTCTGGTTTCCTCGGTGTATATGCCCAGCAGTGGGACATCAACTGACGAATGGATAAGAAAGCTGTGGTACATATACACAATGGAATATTACTCAGCATTAAAAAAAAATTCATTTGAAGCAATTCTACTCAGATGGACGAAACTGGAGCCCATTATCCAGAGCGAAGTAAGCCAGAAGCAAAAACAACAATACCGTATATTAACACATATATATGGAATTTAGAAAGACGGTAACGAGAACCCAACATGCGAGACAGCAAAAGGAACGCAGATGGTATAGAATAGACTCGTGGACTTTGTGGATGAGGGTAAGGGTGGGATGATATGGGAGAAGGGCATTGAAACAAGTTAATTATCATATGTCTAATCAATCGCCAGCCCAGGATTGATGCTAGGGGCTGGTGCAGCGAGATTTCCCAGGGGGGAGGGAGGAGGGAGGGGGGTTCTGGAGGGGAAGCATATGTAAACCCATGGTGATATCATGACATTGTATGGCAAAAACAGTAAAAAAAAAAATAAATTAAAAAAAAGAGTCCCTTAGACTGCAAGAAGATCAAACCAGTCAATCCTAAAGGAATCAGCCCTGAATATTGGATGGATTGATGCTGAAGCTGAAGCTCTAATGCTCTGGCCGCCTGTTGCAAAGAGCCGACTCATTGGAAAGTATCCTGATGCTGGGAAAGATTGAAGGTAAAAGGAGAAAGGGGCTGCTGAAATGATTGGATAGCATCACCAACTCAATGGACATGAATCTGAGCAAACTCTGGGAGATAGTGGAGAACAGAGGAGGCTGGTGTGCTGCAGTCCATGAGGTTGCTAAAAAGTCAGACACGACTTTACAACTGAACAACAATAACCATATGGATATCTTGTATGGTGGGCTCCATGCTGAATTAGAAAGAGCCATGTGTGAGATTTGTGGAGGCAAGGTGATGTGGTCAGTGATTCTAAAGGTTGAGTAGAGTCTCCCAGAATAATGCTGTGGTAATAAGGCAACTCAGACTCCAGAGCTGAGCTGCTACTATGGCTGAAGACAGGCTCAGAACCTAGAATGAGTTTGCAGAGATGCAGCCCAGTCTTCCAACAAGGCTTCATGAAGCTGGTGAGGTGAAATCTAAGGCCAGGAGCTCTCTTAAACATTCAGGAAAGGCTAAATCTGGTTTATCTCTCAGCTCTGAACATGATGGAAGGGAAGTGGAAGCTTAGGGACCCCATCTCCCTCAGGGCCCTTCCTCTTATTCCTTTAGCCCATACTCTGCACACTCATACCTTTTTACTTTTATTCAGAGTTCTTCTTGGGGGCTTGATTTTTTCTTCATCCTCTTGGAGAACTCCTACTGTTTCCTTATGCTGCCAATAAAATATTCCTCCTTCATTATTTTTCAACATCTCCTAGCACACCACTCTTAGTGTGGTTTTATTTTCATGGATCTGGTCCTCTGACAAAGTGGGAATATGTGAAAAAAAAATAATACTTAATTCATCTCTGTGGTCCTGTGACTATTCCAGAGCCTGGTCCTGGAAGGAGGACCATATGTGTTGGAGGCTAGAAATATTTCCCTGGGAAAGAAGACAGAGTATAATGCCCTGTTATCATACTCCTAGAAACCCTTCTGTGAGTACTTCTTATGTGTCAGGCATTGTTCACACATTAGCTCCTTGAATCTTCACAACAAACTATGAGGTGCAGTTCTATTTTTACCACTGTGTTCCACCCAAGGAAACTGAGGTTAGGTAACGTGAAAGGTCACACAACTGGAGCTACTTTAAAATGCATGTGTGTGTGTCTACGGCTATGGCACTCAGCTCTTACTGGAGGTTGTCATAAGTCATCACATCTCCCCAAAGAGTCTTGGTGCCCTGGACTTGACAGACTAGGGATCTAATATATCCTATGTATTGTATATGCCCAGGACTTTCTGTCCTTACAAACTGGTTTTTCACCAAAGGGGAAATTGAAGCTCAGTGAAAAACAAGTCACTTTTCCAACTTCACAAAGCTGGTTCCAGGATTTAGTTTCAGGCTGTTGCAGACAATTAAGGTGATTGCACCACACACACCAGAAGAAAGACAACCATGAGCTGGTCATTCAGAGGAGGCACCATGACAGACTGCACAGCTGATACAGCAGGATCTACACCTGATTACTTCCTCTTTCTGAGTCTCAGTTTCTTCTGTAAAGCTAGTGAGGGTGACAAATTGACTGCTCTGAGATGTGCTATGACTTGAGGATTCCTTTTTGAATCTTAATTATCAAAGAGACCAGAATTTTGCTTTGATGGGACAAAATCATATCTGTAATCCTGAAGTCAAGAAGGGAATTTTTTTTTCCTGCCTGCAGTTATCTGTGTCTTTTTAGAGATGTGTTAACATTGGGAACAAACAACACCTAAGAATCTGAAGACTGCATCAAGATGCTCCCTCATAGTCACTAGGATTACTTCCTGTAGAACGGTCATCTGGACAACGGGATCTGTGAGAAGCAGCAGAACCCCTGCCCCTGACCTATCTTCTCTCGATCCCTGAGACTATATGATAGGTCCCTTCCTTCTTTGACTTCTGGGTACCAGAGACATCAGTGAAGAATGAGTTCATGAAGCCCAGCAATTCTTTTGTTGACAGAATGTATGGCCCTCTTCCAGCTCCTTTCTGATTTTTGTTGAGCTGAGGAAGCCTGATATCAATGTACATATGTACAGAGCAATTATTCTTTGTGGCCCTTGAAGCCATTGGTAATCTCTCTCCTTCCATGCTCAGCACATTTGCATGCCTTTGCTCAAACTATTCTCTCTGCTTTGAATGCTATCAGAACATTGCTTGGGGATCCCTTCCTTGCCCATCAAAATTCTTCAGTTGAAATGACCAAGAAGATGACAGACTAATGTCTCATTATCACCATTCTATGGAGTCTGGATGCCAGGTTCTTTTATAGATCAGAGATGAGTGGAGGGGAGGAGACAAAGTAAAAAAGGCCATTAATCTTGTAAACATCTCCTACAATGGCAAGCCTCAGGCAAAGAGTGTTTTAATATCTTCCTTCCTGCCATCTACAGGTGGACAAGATTCTGAATAAAGGCATTTTAACAGTCTGGCATAGGGGCAGGGTTCACTGAGGCAGATCATGATTATAATAACAAAAGCAATGAAAAGCAAGTCAAAGAAACAGTTCCAACATGAAGTCAGAATTTGCTTTTCTCTGCAACACTTACAGCACTTGTCCTTACTTCCATAGTCACAAAAGCTAATTAAATAATTATTTAATGTGGAAATATTTTAGGCAGTAGTATCCAGCAATAACCAAGGACAGAGTTGATCTGATGACTCAGATGGTAAAGAATCCACCTGCAGTGCAAGAGACCAGGGTTCCATTCCTGGATTGGGAAGATCCCCTGGAGGAGGAAATGCAACCCATGCCAGTATTCTCGCCTGGGAAATCCCATGGACAGAGGAGCCTGGAGGGCTACGGCCCAGGGAGTCATGGAGTCAGACATGACTGAGTCACTAGTCACTTTCACTTTCAACACTCATCTTCTTATAGCCTAGTGGGGAAGCTGTCATGTAACCAAAGGTGACAACATAGAGTGGCCCAAGGTGTGATGAGGAAAGCCTAAGAGCCTGTGAGAGCTAACAGTAGATCAAAGACTGGTCTGTGGCTTGACAAAGGTTTCTGGATGGCAGTGATGTCTAAAGTGAGACCTGAAGGGTAAGGAGGTGTGATCCAGGTGAGGTAAGCAGATGGGAGAGGAGTTTCTAGGAAGAAGAGACAGCGAGCACAAAGGTTAAGAGTGACATAGTCATGGTGCATTTGGGCACATGGTATGTCTGGTGAACCCTGAAGGGTTAGATGTAGCTGGGGGGGTTCTGGAATATGAAGCAGATAGTGTGCAGTCCATGGGGTCGCAAAGAGTCAGACATAACTGAGCAACTGAACAACAGCAACAACATGCAAGATGCTGAGTTCCCCTTGAAGAGCTTGTTTCCATGGCAATAGGGATCCATAAATTTTTATTTTATTTAGTTATTTGGCTTGAACTTTAAATATTTGCATGAATAGTGATCTTTCCTCATCTCAGCTGCTCTGAGAAATGAGAATCAAATCAGGTACACATGAGAAGTAAGCTTGGATGCTCTGCTTTTTAATAAACCGAGTAGTTTCACTATACCATTTAGAAAGTTAAGTAATTGGTAATTCAGAGGCTGTGTGTTGTGTGTGCTGTGCTCAGTCACTCAGTCATGTCCCATTCCTTGTGACCCCATGGACCTGGGGGTCTCCACCAGGCTCCTCTATAGGAATTTTCCAGGCAAGAATACTGGAGTGGGTTGCCATTTCTTTCTCCAGTGGATCTTTCCTATCCAGGGATCGAAGGCATGTCTCTTGAATTTCCTGCACCGGTAAGTGGATTCTTTACCATTAATGCCATCTGGGAAACCCAGTGGATTACAAAGCATGTGGAGAGGCTAAAAGAAAATATGAAGAGATAACACATGGTAACTGATCTTATTTCAGTGATTGTTTTATAATATATAAGTATATCAAACCACTGCATTGCCTGTAAATATTTTAAATACACTTACAAAAAAATAGTTGTACGATATTCTATCATATGAACATATTCATAGACATTTGGGTTGTTTCCACTCTGAGGTTCCTATGAATGGCATTTCTGTGAAGGTTTAGAACATGTCCTTTAGTGGATAATGCTTTTGTGTTGTTCTCTTGAGTCTGTACCTAGATGTGTAATTACTGAATCATAGCGAAGATCTACAATTCATCCACAAAAGATACTGCCAATCAGTTTTCCAAGGTGGTAGTACCAAGCAGTTGGTTTCCAGTGCAAGCAGCAGGATCAGATTCTTCTCTGTGGAGAGCTCTTTCTGAATGCTCTGAGGGGAGTAAGCTGCTGAGGGCAGGAGTGGATGTGGGGAGATGTAGAGAGTGGTGCAGAGAGGTGGAGGGGAGATAGCTGAGGGCTTCCTGGATGAGTTGAGTGGCCAGATTTGAGGCTGATTACAGAGGCTGAGCAGACAGTGTTGCTGAACACTTATGACATTAAATGTGTGGCTTCTATCTCTACACTGAGGATCAGTTCTCCAAACTCTCTGGACACCAATGGTGTCCTATAGTTCAATTCTGACACTGAGACAGGGATTCAATCCCTGGGTTGGGAAGATCTCCTAGAGTAGGAAACGGCAACCCACTCCAGTCTTCTTGCCTGGAAAATCCCATGGACAGAGGAGCCTGGTGGGTGACAGTCCATAGGCTTGCAAAGGATCAGACACAACTGAGGGGCAGAGCACACTTACAGATATAACTACCTGGAGTTGGTGTCAGCATTCACAGGTGAAGGGCTCAGTTCCACAAGACTGCTCCCACGTCAGCCACCAGTCCAGGCTAGAAAGTTGGATGTTCCCACAACCCACACCCCACTTTCAGGTTCTACACTTTGCTAAAATGATTTGAAGAATTCAGAAAATTTCTTTCATAGCTATTGTGTGTGCTCAGTCTCTCAGTCTGTCTGACTCTTTGTGATCCTATCAACTCTAGCCTGCCAGGCTCCTCTGTCCATGGGATTCTCCAGGCAAAAATATGGGAGTGGGTTGCCACTTCTTTCTCCACGGGATCATCTAGACCCAGGGATCAAATCTGTGTCTCCTGCATTGTTAGGCAAATTCTTTACCACCAAGCCACCTAGGTACTAGTTTGTTATTGAAGATGTAACTTAGACATGGACGCATAGGACAAATTCCAAGGTAAGGAGAAAAGAGTTTCCATCCTTCTCCAGATACACCACACCTTCCTAGCACCTTCCTGTGTTCACCACCTAGAAACTGTCTCCTAGAAACTCCCCAAATCCTGTTGTTTATGGAGTTTCTATACAGGTTTTATCACAGAGTCATAATTGATTAAATCCTTGACCTTTGGTGCTTAACTCAATCTTCAGCTTCTCTCCTCATTATGGAGGTCTAAGGGGGTGGGGGTAAAAGTTTCAACATTTTAATCTTGCCTTGATCTTTCTGGAGACCATCCCCAGATGGTCTTGGGGCCTCCAGTCACTAGTCATCTCATCAGTATTAAAAAAGACACTATGATCACTCCTAAGATACTAACAGTTTCTGGAGCTGAGAGTCAGGAACCAGGGATAAAGACCAAAAGATCAAATGTTTATATTTTATCAAGAGTCTTATGCTAATGTCAGACTGCTGCAGGGAGGAAGTCAATTTTGACTCTGTGGTGGAACTGTTTCTTTGACTTGCCTTTCATTGTGTTTGTTATTATAATCATACAGAATGGTTTGCCTCAGAGAATCCTGCCCCTCTGCCTAACTGTTAAAGTCCTATTTTTCAGAATCCTGTCCACCTGTGGATGGCAGGAAGGAAGAAATTAACACATTCTCTGCCTGAGGCTTGTCATTCTAGGAGAAGTTTGCAAGATTAATGGCCTTTTTACTTTGCTTCCTCACATCCCCTCATCTTTTATCTGTAAAAGAACCTGACATCCAGACCCCAATAAGATGGTATTTTGAGGTGCTAGACCCATCTTCTGGGTCTGCCAGCTCCCCAATTAAAGTCTCTTCCTTGCCTCAACACCTCGTCTCTGGGATTCACTGGCCTATGTGTGGCGATAGTCCAGAGCGCATTTGGACTCAGTAACAAGACTTTCTGACCTGTATCACCAGGATAACAGGGATAGGGCAGAGCTAGATGGAGAGGAGAGGTGGGCTTTCCAGTGTGGCTAGAAGACATTGAGCACTTACCTTATGCAAGAGAAACCACTCCCTAGGAGCCAGCTCCTAAGTACCCTTATTCTGGACAGCTTTCCAACTGGCCTTACCCAAGGGCACAACCATCAGTTCTTACTCTGGGCTCCTCCAGTTCCTGACTTCCCTCTGACCCTTTCTTTACCCCCAAGGGGTTGAGGGCATCTGTATCCAGCCCCATATCCCCCAAGGCTGAGAGCTTAGCCCTCAGCAGGGGTTGCCATCACACTGAACAGAGAGAGGCAGCAGGGAATCTCTGTTGTGTGTGAATAGTTGAGACTGAAGATCCCAGAAGCTCCCCCTGAGGTCCCGCTCAGCCTCTCCAGACTCTGAGGACTGCCCTTGCCGTTGGTTCCAAGAAGATGCTCTTGGGAACAGCCTGCTGGAAGCTGCAGCAGGGATAAACCACACTGTATATCACATTGGGGAGCTTCTAGGTCTCACTCCACACCTGCCTGTGGAGCAACAAGCAGCAACAAGCAGGAGAGCTTCTGCTCGCCCCTACTGACCATTTCTTGGAATAGGCAGCCCATGCAGAGGGAAACCAGAACAGAAAGCTACGGAGGCAGAATCTACCATTGTGAGCCACACTTCTCAGCCTGGGTATGAGATCAGGGCTAGGGAAAAGTAGTAAGAGATGAGCTTGGTCTTGGAAAGCTGCTCGGGGTCTTCTCATTTTGCCCACTCTGGGTCCCTTCTTCTCATTTAGCTTAAGTGTCCTTTGCACTTTCTAGGTCAGCAATTGTCAACCCAGGATGATTCTGCCCCATGGTGGACATCTGGACAAATCTGAAGCTTTTTGATCGACAGAATTTATGGTGGGGAGAGGATGCTATAGGCCTCTGGTGAATTGAAGCCAGTGAAAGTAAAAGCAAAAATGTTAGTTGCTCAGTTGTGTCCAACTCTGCTACCTCATGGATTGTAGCCCACCAGGCTTCTCTGTCCATGGAATTCTCCAGGCAACAATATTGGAGTGTGTAGCCATTTCCTTCTGCAGGGGATCTTCCCAACCCAGGGACCGAACCTGGGTCTCCCGCACTGTGGGCTAATTCTTTATCATCTAGACCACCAAGGAAGCCCCTGGGGGAGAATGGATACATGTATATGCATGGCTGAATTCATTCACTGTTCCCCTGGAACTACCACAACATTGTTAATTGGCTATACGCCAATACAAAATAAAAAGTTTAAACTTTGCAAAACAGAAACAAACATCACTAGTGGTAAAGCTGAGAAATCCTGTTCTAGGTTATCTTGTCTTTGTTTCTCTGTCCTGCTCTGGCCCAGAGTGGTCCCTGCTAACCTAGAGGGGAGGCTCTGGAGGAGACAGAAGTGTGAGCAGGCTTCACTCATGTGATGTGTCTGATGTTTGCTCAGCATCAGTGCATGAGTGCTCCTCCATGAGACCAAAGGAGACATTCTGTCCACCTATTAGAGAATATAGGAGAGGCCAGCCTGCATAATCATGGTGTTCCACCACGCAGGTGGTGGAAAGGTAGACTGCAGGGGTGAGGTAGCGGCTGGAGAAGAGAGTGGAGGTTGAATCTGCCTCCTGGGAGGAACTGTGTTGTGTAGTTACCAGAGGGACTAAGTCTTCCACTGGGAGACCACGAGTTTAGAATGGGGTCAGCTGGAGATGTAACAAGTACAGAAGGATGACAACAAACCAGATCAGAAGAAGGAACACAGTCTCTCAGTGAGTGATAGCTACATTTCTTAGGTAAACTTTAAGCCCTATGTGGACTTTCCTGCTGGTTAAGCGGGCAAAGAAGCTGCCTGCAATGCAGGAGCCGCAGGAGACTCAGGTTCAATCCCTGGGTAGAGAACATCTCCTGGAGAAGGAAATGGCAACCCACTCCAGTATTCTTGCCTGAAAAATCCCATGGACAGAGGAACGTGGCAGGCTACAGTCCAAGGGTTGCAAAGAGTCGGACACAACTGAGCATAAGCACCTAAGGTGAATTTCATGGACGCACTGAAGGCAGTTCTCTGTGTACTCTCAGTTGGGGAGGGGTGGATCCACACTGTTAAGTTCTTTGAATTTAAACCCTGTGCCTGATGACTGCAGACCTTGTGCATATTTCAGAAAATTCTCTCTAGAAGTCAGAGTAGAGTGGGACCAGAGAAGGGGATATGGGAGGAAGCTGGGGCAGTGGTCTAGGAAAAAGGAGATGGAGCCATAAGGATGTGGGGGAGCTGGAGAAACCCAGAACTACTTGGTGGGGAAAGAAGATGCTGAGTGAAGGGAGGGATGAAGCATGGAAGCTAGCTGATGCCACTGTCTTGTCTTCTGGGTGGGGAGCTTAATTAGGTGGTCAGAGAACATGTTTTTCAGATCCCAAATGCAGTCTTCCTCACTCTGAAGAGCACCCCCAACTCCTGCAGAGTTCCTCACTGTCCTGATGATTCTGTGTCTTCCAAGTTCCAGATGACTGCTACTTTGGGGGATTCTTAGAGACGATGTCCTAAAGAAATGGCTAGAGGTCCAGTTATGTCAGGGATGGGAGGGCTGTCTCAGAGCCAGGAGTTCAGGAGCTCTGGATAGCAATGTGGCGCAAATGATTCATAAAATTTTCTTCTAATTTTATGATGGCATTCAAGTGCAGAGGTTTGGGCAATGATATTTCCAGTTTACAGCTTTTGACCATCATTGGTTGGTGTGAGGTCCTCCTCACATTTCATGAATCAATTCCCTTTCTTTCATCCCATTGCAAGAGAATTCCTTTCTTCCCATAATCCAGTCAACACAGTATCTTCTAATTTGGGGAACTGAATAGTTATATGATGAAATTCCATCCCCCTCCCTCTCTTTCTACCTTCCTCTTTCCCCATGTTCCTTTTGACCAGGCATCTTGCCATTTGCCTGTGTAACTCTTTCCATGATTTCTCTGCTCATATCTGTACTGAGATTCTTACTCTGTTCGTTTTTCTAGATAGAATTCCATTGACAGTTTCCCACAATGAAAATTATTTTTCACAAAGTTTCATCTGCCTGATAACTTTACCCATAATTTACTTTGTGGAACAAAAGTCCTTAATGTTGATGCTTTCATGTCCTTTTTTTTTAAAAAAAAAATCACCTTAAATTTTGAACTTTTTAAAATCAAAAAAGTAATTCTCTTGAGTGCGTGCATGCTAAGTCGCTTCAGTCCTGTCTGACTCTTTGCAATCCCAAGGACTGCAGCCACCAGGCTCCTCTGTCCATAGGATTCTCCAAATGAGAATATGGCAAGAATACTGGAGTGGGTTGCCATGCCCTCCTCAATGCTCTTGTACTCTCTCCTATTAGATGTATAGGTGGTATTTCATAGTTGTGTCTTGAATCTATCTTGATTTCCTTTTTGCATGTGTTGTTGGTAAGATTTTCTTGGCTTCCTAAAATGAACATTTTTCCCCACCAGAAAGTAGCAAGTAATCTTATGTTTTCCTGTTGATTTGTGCTGCCACCTTTATATACATTAAGTTTTGAACCATATAGGCACATTTTCTGAGATATAGAATCAATTTAATCAGTGCCTATTTAATCCAGGATCATACTTTAAAAAATGACTATGACTCCATAATGTGTCTCATTATCCAGGAGGATACACCTCTCCTGTTTACTCAATTTTTAAAAGTTTTTGATAGTTTTATATTGATTTGATTCTCAGAAGAAATCTTAGGCAAGTTTCATCACATTCACAATCACTTCCCTGGAATTGCTAGTGCAACATAATTTAGGAAAAATTGACATCATGATAATATTAGCTCAACTCATTCCAGGGAGTAGACTGTTTTCAAGTATTCAGATTACCTTCTACATTGCTATTAATGCTTTCAAGTCTTTGCATGTATTGCATATTTTATGTTAATTTCTAGATATTGTAATTACAGTGATTTTCGAAGCAAAGTGAGAATCTCTAGGGGTCCCAGAGACATTTCCTGGGGTCTTTAGGTCATTAGGTCCTTATTTTACCAATTATATATGTGGATGTGTTTTAATCATATACTTCAACTAAAACACTGCAAGGCTCCTCTTTCCATGGAATTCTCCAGGCAAGAATACTGGAGTGGGTAGCCATCCCCTTCTCCAGGGGATCTTCCCAACCCTGGGATCGAACCCAGGTCTCCTGCACTGAAGGCAGATTTTTTTCCCATCTGAGTCACCAGGGAAGTCCAAAACATATGTTACCACAGGCTAGATGAAGAAATAGATATGAGCATTAGGCTGTTTTCTATCAAGGCAGACATTAGATATATTTTCAAACACGTAATAAAAGACCACTCTTCTCACTAAATGTTATTGAACATTGTAATCAACCTTGTATAACTATCTTACTAACATTAACATGTAATAGATTTATTATTGGTTTTGAAGTGTACTAATTACTGAATGCAGACAAAAGTCCATCTAGTCAAAGCCATGGTTTTTCCAGTAGTCATGTATGGATGTAAGAGCTGGACTATAAAGAAGCTGAGCGCTGAAGAATTGATGCTTTTGAACTGTAGTGTTGGAGAAGGCTCTTGAGAGTCCCTTGGACTGCAAGGAGATCCAACCAGTCCATTCTAAGGAAAATCAGTCCTGAATATTCATTGGAAGGACTGATTTTGAAGCTGAAACTCCAATACTTTGGCCACCTGATGCGAAGAACTGACACATTTGAAAAGACCCTGATACTGAAAAAGATTGAGAGCAGGAGGAGAAGGGGATGACAGAGAATGAGATGGTTGGATGGTATCACTGACTCAATGGACATGAGTTTGAGCAAGCTCTGGGAGTTGGTGATGGACAGGGAAGCCTGACGTGCTGTAGTCTATGGGGTCACAAAGAATCAGACACGACTGAGTGACTGAACTGAACTGAATTACTGAATATTTTTAAAATTTTTAGTTCTAATATCTAATACGGTAAAAACTGATAGTTACATTCCACCAAAAAAAATGCATTTTAAGGAGCCTCAATAATTTTTTAGCAAAAAGGCATTCTGAGGCCAAAATGCTTGAGAACTGTTTCTTAATCATCTGTGTCACTTGAGACTACTGTCTTACTTTTTACTTAAAACCTAAATTTTGATGATAACTACTGATTTAAGGGCACAAGAAGTATTGTGGTTTGGGGAAGCTAATCTTGCCTTCTGCATCACTTCACTCGCCTATGGATCTAACATATTACATCTTGATTCTCTAATCTTTCCAGACAGGTGATCAGTTCTCATCGCTTCAGTCTTTGTGTATCTTCTTCCTCTCTTTCCTTGTAGCTCCGCTCATGACTTTCAGTTCCATGTTAAAGACCAGCAGAGACAGTGAGTATCCTTGGCTTCTTCCTGATTATAAAATAATGTATGTAAAGGTCCCCACATAGTATACTATTTGCTAGTTTTGTAGGATGTATTCTTTATCTAGCTAAGAAAGTCCTCTTCAATTTCATGTTGCAAAGGGGCTTTTAAAAATCACAAATAGTGGCGAAACTAAGATGGCGGAGGAATAGGACGGGGAGAACATTCTCTCCCCAATAAATATACCAAAAGAACTTTTAAAGGCCGAGCAAACTCCAA
>ML663012.1:7855007-7868422 GCA_007570785.1 Antilocapra americana
TCGGGGTTGTAGATTGTTTTCTTCCATGACTTTAAGAATGCTCTGCCATTCCCTTCTGGCCTGAAGCGTTTCTATTAAGAGATCAGCTGTTATCCTTATGGGATTCCCCTTGTGAGTTATTTTTTGCTTCTCCCTTGCTGCTTTTAATATTTGGTCTTTGTATTGGATATTTGTTAATTTGATTAATATGTGTCTTGGGGTGTCCTGCTTGGGGTTCATTCTATTTGGGACTCTCTGTGTTTCTTGGACCTGAGATGTTATTTGCTTTCCCAATTTAGGGAAATTTTCAACAATTATCTCTTCAAGAATTTTCTGATGGTCTTTCTTTTTGTCTTCTTCTTCTGGGACTCCTATGATTCGAATATTGGTGCGTTTAATATTGTCCCAGAGGTCTCTAAGATTGTCCTCATTTCTTTTAATTCTTTTTTCATTTTTCCTTTCTGTTTCATTTATTTCTGCCATTCTGTCTTCTACCTCACTTATCCTGTCTTCTATCTCTGTTATTCTACTGCTGGTTCCCTCCAGGGTGTTTTTGATCTCATTTATTGCATTATTTATTGTATTTTGACTCTTTTTCATTTCTTCTAAGTCCTTGTTAAAGCTTATCTGCATCTTCTCAATCCTTGCCTGCAGGTTATTGAACTACAGCTCCACCTTATTTTCCAGGTTTTGGATCATTTTCACTATCATTATTCGGAATTCTTTGTCAGGTAGACATCCTATCTCTTCGTCTTTTGTTTGGTCTAGGGGATATTTATCCTGTTCCTTTACTTGCTGGGTATTTCTCTGCCTTTTCATCTTGTTTATCTTGCTGTGTTGCCCCTTTATTGTGGGGGTTCCTCACTATGGGAGGGGTTAGATGTGTGGTTTGTAGAAGTTTCCTGGATGGGAAAGCTTGTGTGGTGTTCTGGTGGGTGGATCTGGGTTTCCTCACTGTAACTAACAATGGAGTGTCCAGTAAAGAGATTTGAGGTGTCGGTGGACTTGGTGTGACCTTGGGCAACCTGTGTATTGAAGCTCCTGGCAGTGTTCCTGCGTTGCTGGAGAATTTGCTTGGTATATCTTACTCTGGAGCTTGTTGGCCCTTGGGGGTTGATTAATTTCAGTTTTGGTATGGAGGAGGTTGATGAGTTCCTATCAATTAATTAACTCTTGGATGCAGGAGTTTTCTGGAATTCTCAGGGTCTGGGTTTAGTCTACTGTCTTCCAGTAGCCTCAGGGCTCTTTTATCTCTGCACTGATGGTGGCAGAACCTCTAGTTTAGTGATGAGAAGTTTCTTCACAGTGAGGGACACCCTGTCAGGTACACAGAGTTACATGGCATGGACCAGAAGGAGAAGAGAGGAATCCGATGGTGAGGGAGTGAAGTGGCCAGTGATTGCTCCTCTGTGTGCCCTCCACAGCCTGGATCCCTTGGAGATGTTCACAGAGTTATATCGAAATGTGAAGAGGGTGGAAGGAGACAGAATTGACCAGAGAGAGAAAAGAGAGAGTCAGATGGATAGAGACAGATCCAGCTAGTGGTCAGTTATTTCAGTGTTCTTCACAGCTGGTAACTCTCAAGCAGAGTCCCAGAGTTGGGTAGAGAATATACAGAGGAAGAGGACGTTGAAGGTGTCTTGGTAGGAGAAGAAAAGAGAAAAAAAAAAGGAAAAAGAAAAAGAAAAGAAAGGGAAAAAAAGGAGAGACAAGAATGGGGAGAGAGCAGTCAAGCCAATGATCTCACTCCCAGGTAACGATGGGTACTGGAGCTTGGATCCTTAAAGGTACAAAGTTGATACCCAATACTAATAAACAAAGATTAAAAATCTAGAGTAAAGATGGGATTCTCAAAATACTATTACAAAGAAAAAGATAGAAAGAAAGATAAAGAAGAAGAAAAAAAAGAGGAGAAACAAGAATGGGGAGAGAGCAGTCCAGGCAATGATCTCACTCCCAGGTAGCAATGGGTACTGGAGCTTGGATCCTTAAAGGTACAAAGTTGATACCAAATACTAATAAGCAAAAATTAAAAATCTAGAGTAAAGACTGGATTCTCAAAAATACTATTACAAAAAAAAGAAATAAAGAATGATAAAGAAGAAAATACAACAACAACAACAAAAATTTTAAAAAGGGGAATAAAGTGGAGATATAAAAGGTAAGAAAGGAGATAGGACGGAGAATAAAATAAGGGAGAAGGAAGAGATTTTTTTTAAAAAGGGAAAATAAAAATAAAGGAAAAGAAAGAAAGAAAAAAAAGAAAATAACAAGGTTATAGGGGACTTAAAAATTCTAAAAAAAAAAAATTCTAAAAAAAAAAGGGGGTATAAAAAAGTTTTAAAAATTTAAAACTTTTTCCTAGTACAGTTATAACTAAGGCTTTCTCTGGTGCTGGTGCGTACAGCGAGGGGTCAGTTTATTTTTCAGACAATTCCGTGGTCTGGCTTGTACTTCTCACTGTCTATAGACTCCTTTCTATGCAGTCTGCGCCACCTGCAGGGATTTAATCTGCTACTCCTGTCAGTTCCAAAGCTGTTGCCTCTGCTAGCTTAAGCGTCTTCTGTTTGCTGGTCTTTTAAGTGTCTATTCAGCGCTTTGGAGTTTGCCCTGCTCCTGGTGAGTGCGCTTCCCCCGCCCCCTCTGCTCGGCTCTCTGTCATCCGCCCGGCCCAGTTGGGGAGCGTGGCTTCTCCCCCCCCCCCCCCCCCCCCCCCCCCGCCCAACCGCTCGGCTTTCCCGACGTGCAGCTCAGCATGTCTTCTTAGGTGTGCAGAGCGCCGATCTGTCCAGAATCCCCAGAAGTCTTGGTTAGCACCTAGCTCTGTGAGCAATTTGGCCACGGAAGCCTCGCCGGGGCTGGGCTATGCCCGCTGGTCTCGGGCAGGGGTTGGGTTGGTCCGAAGCCCGAAGGCGCCCAGCTCCACCCAGCCGGCCGCCTCCCTGCCGACTCCGCCTCATCCTTTGGTCTCGCCGGGGCTGGGTTATGCCCGCTGCACTCAGGCGGGGGCTGGGCCGGTCCGCGGCCCACAGGCTCCCAGTTCTCCTCGGCCGGCTGTCTCTCTGCTGACTCCGCGTGCCCTTTGTTCTGTGGCACCCGGCCAGCCGCCTCTCTGCCGACTCCACACCTCTCCTTGTTCTGCGCGGGCCTGGCAGGGGGGCTCTTCCTGGGGAAAGCTACTTCTCAGTCTATCTCCGGTTAGCCCCCTGGGTTGGGTGCTCAGGCTGCTCCGTTCCCTGAGCGCGCGGCGTAAAGTTTCTTTATATGTATATATATATTTCCTAATATATAAAATTGCATATTCCCCTCAAGGTATATTTTAGTGTTTTTTTAATTGACATTTGATGCTTAAATTATTTTTTATAAATATCTCTTCATTTATTTTATGAGTCACTAATGAAGCAAGAGGTTAATACTACATCCTTCTAACTTATGGATTTGGAAAGCTATTCCTTCTCCAATGATTTCCAACTTTAGTGTATTATAATCTATGTATTATTTATACTTTGAAGTAGATGAAAATACTGAAAATAAGGTAAAATTTTGGTATAAAGTCCTCCATGTACTTGAAAAAACATGTTTAGTGTTGTTTTGTGGAGAGCTTAAATATATATAGGAGCTAATGTCTGAATATTATAGTGCATTATAATTAATAACACCTAAATTGTATTTCTGAACTCTGTTAAAATTTCCAACTTCCGTTTCTTATCTATCTAGTGTTGATTAGCAATTTCTATTTTATAATTATTTCACTGAAGTTGTGTTGAATATTAATTTCTAACATTCAAGTGTATATTTTTATGTATGTTAATTATACAGATGTAGGTTGATACAATGTTCTTTTAACCTTCATAAAATATTCCTTTGTCCCTTGATGTATGCATGTGTGTGAATTTTTTAAATTTCAGTATGCCTTTATTTTTTTAATTTTTGAATGATGTATTTAGTCACATGTTCTTTTAGATCTCCACGAATAAATAGAATATATAGGAAATATGGATGTCAAAACAAAGAAAGACTTATAGAAAACTAACAATCACTACCTATTTATCACAAACAGGAGAAAGAAAGAGGGGAATAAGGAAAATTACCAATATCCATGATTTTAAAGTATAACTGAAAGTTTTATCCCATGGTCTTAGTAGGTCCCACTGGGGAGAATATCTGTATGCTTTTCTATGTTTGGAATAGTGAATCAGATAAAGATTGTTTGCTGAGTCTAACAAAAACATGGTTTCAATCTTATTTGCTGGAACTTAAAATTTGTCATTTCTACTTTTCATCACTTTTTATTTTTCAATATCCCTTTAAACTACTAAAATTTACCTTCACAGCCAAAAAATAAGACCAAACAAAATATTAATAAATTAATTAATGTGTATTGTGCTTAGTCACTCAGTCATAGCACACTCTTTGTGATCCCCCAGATTGTAGCCCGCCAGGCTCCTTGTTCGTGGGGATTCTCCAGGCAAGAATTCTGGAGTGGGTTGCCATGCCCTCCTCCAGGGGATCTTCCTAACCCAGGGATCAAACCCAGGTCTCCCATACTGCAGGCAGATTCTTTACCATCTGACCCACCAGGGAAACCAAAAATTAACTAATAATAATCCCTTAATATTATTTGTACTTCATCATTTATCCATACCACAATCAAAATCTTCTCTATTCCCTTAAAAATATACCTAGCTTATCTAAATCAGTATCTGATCTAGTACCGAATACTGCATATTATTGTTATGTCTCCTGAATTTCTCTTTATCCTTTTCTTGATCCTGGCTTATTGATGAAACCAGACCAATTGTTCTGTGGAATGATTCACTTTGAATTTATCCAATTGCTTCCTCATGGTGTTATTTAACTAGTTCCTCCATCCTCTGCAGGTGATCGATCTGTTTTAACAACTGTGCTTTCATTCTCTTTCTGATCTCACAAGATGCAGCATTCTTGTCTAATCAAAACTACAGCATGATGTCTGAATTCATCCTCCTTGGCTTCTCCAACTTCCCTCAGCAGCTCCTGCCCACCTTCTTCCTGCTGTACCTGCTGATGTACCTGTTCACACTCCTGGGAAACCTGCTCATCATGGCCACCATCTGGAGGGAGCACAGCCTCCACACCCCCATGTACCTGTTTCTGTGTGCCCTCTCCATCTCCGAGATCCTGTTCACTGTTGCCATCACTCCTTATATGCTGGTTCACATGCTCTCCACCCATCACTCCATCACTTTTGTGGCCTGTGCCAGCCAGATGTTCTTCTCCTTTACATTTGGCTTCACCCACTCCTTTCTGCTCATGATCATGGGCTACGACCGCTATGTGGCCATCTGCCACCCACTGCGCTACAATATGCTCATGAGCACCCGTGACTGTGCCCGGCTGGTGTCCTGGTCCTGGGCTGGTGGCTCAGTCATGGGGATGATGGTAACACTGATCATTTTTCACCTCCATTTCTGTGGGTCTAATGAGATCCACCATTTTTTCTGCCATGTGCTTTCCCTCTTGAAGTTGGCCTGTGGGAAGGACACAGCCTCTCTCACCCTGGGTGTGATCCTGGTCTGTGTCACAGCCCTCCTGGGGTGCTTATTCCTCATCTTCCTCTCCTATGTCTTCATCGTGGCTGCCATCTTGAGGATCCCCTCCGCTGAGGGCCGGCACAAGACCTTCTCCACCTGTGTCTCCCACCTCACCATAGTGGTCGTGCACTACGGTTTTGCCTCCCTCATCTACCTCAAGCCCAAAGGCACCCATTCCATGGACAGTAACACTCTGCTGGCCACCACCTACACAGTCTTCACCCCCTTTCTTAGCCCCATCATTTTCAGCCTCAGAAATAAAGAGCTGAAGAATGCCATACAGAGAAGCTTCCGCAGAACCTTCTGTCCCCTCATTTCCTGACGGCAAGTGTGAAAGAAGGGTTGGAAATAATAATGTCTGTCTTTATAATACTTTTTGAATGATTCTGGTCTGTAAAATACCCACACTCCATAGAAGTTTGGTGCATACTAGCTTTATTTGTCTCAAATTTTTCTCCCTCTTGCATTATCTCAAGCCATCATAGTCTCCTATTTATACCCAGTGAGATTAACTCCATCACATTATCTGTGCCTAAGAATGTGTTCTCTGTCTATAGGCAGGTGGGAAGCACCACATGGATGAGTCAGGACCCTGATGCACATGGTTGTTTTTGAATGGATTAGCAAGAGAAGATTTTATTTTCCCATCTCCCAAAATAAGGATAAACAAAATAACCAAAACATAATAAGAAATGCCAACAGAATTGGATCTTTTCCATGTGTCAAGCAACTTTCCATGTGTCTAGTGTTTTATCATTGTTATTATTTAAATCATAAAAAATGCACAAGAGAAAATAAAGCATTTGTCTCCAAGAAAAAAAATGATTTACTCCATCATCTTGGCCTCTCTCCCTTGGTTTATGATTCTTTTAATGTGCTTCTGAACTTGGCTTACTAGTATTTTGTTGAGACTACTTGAATTTATATTTATCAAGGACATTGGCCAGTAGTTTGCTATTCTAGTATTGTTGTTATCTGACTTTGGTATAAAGGCAAAGCTGGCATTGTTAATGAGTTTGGAAGTGTCCCCTCTTCTTCAACTTTTTGGAAGAGTTTGAAAATGATTGGCATTGATCCTTTGGTAACATTTACCTGCGAAATCATTTGGTTCTGGGCTTTTCTTTGTTGTAAAATTTCTGATTGCTTGTTCAATTTCTTTACTTGTTATTGATTTGTTCACTTTTTCTAATTATCATGAGTCAGTGTTGGTATGTTTTGTGTTTGAAGGAATTCATCATCTCTTCTAGGTTGTCCAATTTGTTGGTGTATAATTGCTCATAATAGTCTCTTCTGATTTTTTGCATTTCTATGGTAACAGTTTTAATGTCTCCATCTACATTTCTGATTTTATTCAAGCCTTCTTTCTTTTTTCTTGTGAGTAGTCTAGTAAAGTGTTGTAAATTTTGTTTATCTTTTCAAAGAGACAACTCTCCGTTTCATTGATCTTTTCTATTGTTTTTCTAATCTATATTTTATTTGTTTCTGCTCTGATTTTTTTTAGTTCCTCCTTTCTACTAATTTGGGGTTTGTCTGTTCTTCTTTTCCTAATTCTTTGAGATGTAAAGTTCAGGTATTCATTTGGGATCTTTCTTTCTCTCTTAATGTAGTGTTTATCACAATAAACTTCCCTCTTAGAATTAATTTTGCTGTATTCCAAGTTGTGTTATGTTGTTACCCATTTTCATTCACCTCAAGATAATTTTTAACTTCTCTTTTGGTTTCTTTATTGACCTAATAATTGTTTAACAAACTAACGTCTAGGACCAAACAGCTTCACAGAGGAATTCAACCAAATATATAAGGAAGAATTAATACCTATCCTTATCAAAATACTGCAAAAGAAGTAAAGAGGGTGGACCACTCCCAAATTCATCCTATGAGGCTATCATTACCCTGATACCAACACCAGATAAAATCACTACAAGGAAAAGAGAAAGTTACAGGTCAATATCCATGATGATATGGATGAAAATCCTCAAAAATATTAGCAAACCAAGTTTAACAATTTATAAAAAGGACCATATATGACTATCAAGTTGGATTAATTCCAGGGATGCAAGGATGGTTCAATATCAACACACCAACCAGTGTGATAACCACATAGACAAAAGAGAGGATAAAAATCACATGATTATCTAATTAGAAGCAAAAAAATTTGACAAAGTTCAACATCTATTCATGAGTAAAAACTTTCATCAAAGTTGGTATAGAAGAAACATATCTCAACATAATGAAGACTATTTGTAAAGTCCCACTGCTAACATTATAAATGAATGAAAAGTTGAAAACTATTCCTCTAAAATCAGAATCAAACAAGGATGCCCACTCTTGCCACCTCTATTTGACATAATATTGAAAATCTTAAATATAGCAATCAGACAAGGAAAAGATATAAAAACATCCAAAGTGGAAAAGAAAAGTAAAAATTTCTCTATTTGCAGATGATATAGCGATATATATACAGAAAATCTTGAAATCACTACTTTTAAAAAAATCACAACTAGTAAAGAAATTCAGTAAATCTGTGACTTATAATGCTAAGTTATCTTAGTTATCTAACTTATAAGATTAAGAAATCTGTTGTTTTTCTTTACACCAAAATCACACCAAAAAGAATAAAATATCTGGGAATAAACTTAAACAAAGAGGTAAATGACCTTTTCTCTGAAACTATAAAACACTGATGAAAGAAATTGAAGATGTGACCAAAAAATTTAAAGATATCCCATGTTCCTGGATAGAAGAATAATATTGTTATAAAGTCTATACTACCAAAAGCAATCTACAATACACAATGGAGAAAGACAATCCAGGAAAACTGGACAACTGCATGTAAAACAATGAGATTAAAACATTCTCTAACACTACATTAAAAATTAATAATGGGTTAAATGTCTTTCTGTAAGATCTGAAGCTATAAAACTATTAGTAGAAAACATAGGCAGAACACACTTTGCCATAAATCATAGCAATATTTTCTTGGTTAAGTCTCCTACAGCAGAATAAATAAAAGAAAAATAAACAAATAAGACCTAATTAAATGCAAACGTTTTCGCACAGCAATGGAAATCATTCAGTTCAGTTCAGTTGCTCAGTCGTGTCCGACTCTGCAACCCCATGGCACGCCAGGCCTCCCTGTCCCTCACCAGCTCCCAGAGTTTACTCCAACATATGTCCATTGAGTCAGTGAGGGCATCCAACCATCTCATCTTCTGTAATCCTCTTTTGCTCTGTCCCTCAATCTTTCCCAACATCAGGGTTTTGGCAAATGAGACAGCTCTTCGCATCAGGTGGCCAAAGTATTACAGTTTCAGCTTCAGCATCAGTCCTTCCAATGAACACTCAGGACTGATCTCCTTTAGGATGGACTGGTTGGATCTCCTTGCAGTCCAAGGGACTCTCAAGAATCTTCTCCAACACCACAGTTCAAAAGAATCAATTCTTCGGTGCTCAGCTTTCTTTGTAATCCAACTCTCACATCCATATATGACTACTGGAAAAACCATAGCCTTGACTAGACCGACCTTTGTTGGCAAAGTAATGTCTCTGTTTTTTTAATATGCTGTCTAGGTTTGTCATAACTTTCCTTCCAAGGAATTAGCATCTTTTAATTTCATGGCGGCAGTCACCATCTTCAGTGATTTTGGAGCCCAAAAAATAAAGTCTTCCACAGTTTCCACTGTTTCTCCATCTATTTGCCATTAAGTGATGGGGCTGGATGTCATGATCTTAGTTTTCTGAACACTGAGTTTTAAGCCAACTTTTTCACTCTTGTCTTTCACTTTCAGCAAGAGGCCTTTAGCTATTCTTCACTTTCTGCCATAAGGGTGAGGTCATCTGCATATCTGAGGTTATTGATAATTCTCCCAGCCATCTTGATTCCAGCTTGTACTCCATCCAGTCCAGCATTTTTTCATGATGTACTCTACATATAAGTTAAATAAGCAGGGTGACAATATACAGCCTTGATGTACTGCTTTCTCAATTTGGAACCAGTCCATTGTTCCATATCTGGTTCTAACTGTTGCTTCCTGACCTGCATACAGATTTCTGAAGAGGTGGGTCAGGTGGTCTGGTATTCCCATCTCTTGAAGAATTTTCCACAGTTTATTGTGATCCACACAGTCAAAGGCTTTGGCATAGTCAATAAAGCAGAAGTAGATGTTTTTCTGAAACTCTCTTGCTTTTTCGATGATCCAGCAGATTGTCAGGGTCCAGCCCCGGCAGGTCAGGGGGTCTTGAGGGATGAGTGACGTCTGCTAAGTGCTGAGCTGAGTCATGTGTTGATGGAGCAGTCTCTCTCTTTATTGTTGTTGGGTTACAGTTTTCATACCCAAGAAACACACCCATTACATCACATGTTATTCTATACAATCTTGTTTTCTGCCTATCATAAACAACTTTAACCTTAAGCTCATTTTCCTTGCAAAAGTCGGATTTCTGCATAATTAGATTTAACATTAGTATGTTTACCATTTGAATGTCTCCAGCATACTTCGGATAAGTACATCAATCTAAGTAGAAAGGTTACATTTCTCTTATTAGGTGCAACTATGTAGAAGCTAGAGAGAAGGGCTTAAGCTTGAAACTGTTTTATTCTATTAACCTATTTTGGTTCTTATGAGGAAAGAGGAAAGAGGACTAAGAGACAGTCTAGCAGCACTGCTTTAGCAATAAAACCCTATTAACCTTATATAACTACTATAATGAATTCCTATGTCTACATTATCTTAAGGCAATCAATGTCTCCAACTATGCTGGCCACAGTTATGAGCATTCCTAAGTCCCATTCAGCCTGGTTTCTTCAAGGAAGGGAGCCTCCTCCGTGGAGTGGTCGGGAGAGTGGGATGTGGAAAGGTGACTCAAGTATAAGCCCTTCTGGTGGTGGCCTTGCCATGACCCCCAGAGAACTCTTGGTAAACTCCCCAATAAGGAGTAGGAGGTGTAGTAATCTAGTTAAATGTCCCTTATTCCTCTGTTGTGCCCAGGGAAGAGAATCTGCCCTCCCCAATCCCCTGGGGGAAATAAGGTCTGAGGGAATTATCTCAGGATGAATTATTTCTAACTGGGACTGACCTACTGAGATGAGCTAATGTTCAGAGAATAAACAGAATTTCCCAAGAAAACTACCAAGAGGGGCCTTGCCTTGGGATGCCCCAAAGGAAAATCTACTTTGCAGTTTCCTTCTTAGTCTCATGACCTTGTCATCCAAGCAAGGGGGCATCCTGACAGCAGCAAATGTTGGCAATTTGATTTCTGGTTCCTCTGCCTTTTCTAAAACCAGCTTGAACATCTGGAAGTTCATGGTTCACTTATTATTGAAGCCTGGCTTGGAGAATTTTAAGCATTACTTTACTAGCGTGTGAGATGAGTGCAATTGTGCAGTATTTTGATCATTCTTTGGCATTGCCTTTCTTTGGGATTGGAATGAATACTGACCTTTTCCAGTCCTGTGACCACTGCTGAGTTTTCCAAATTTGCTGGCCTATTGAGTGCAGCACTTTCACAGCATCATGGTTTAGGATTTGGAAATCATTAACAAAGTAAAAAGACAAACTACTTTGTGGGAAAAATATTTTCAAATGATATAACCAATAAAGGGTTAATATCTAAAATTTATAAATAGCTCATGCAACTAAATGTAAAAAAAAAGAATCCAGTTCAAAATTGGCAGATGATCTGAATAGAAATTTTTCCAAAGGAGCTATATTGATGACAAATTGGCAAATGAGAAAATATGTAACATCACTAATCATCAGAGAACTACAAATCAAAACCACAATGAATATCACCTCACACCTGTAAGAAGAATATCATCAAAATATATATAAATAGTAAATGTTAGTGAGGATGTAGAGAAAAAGGAACCCTAGTCACTGTTGGTAAGAATGTAAGTTGGTGTAACCATTACATAAAACAGTATGGAGGTTCCTCCAAAACTAAAAATAGAAATACCACATGATCCAGCAACCTCACTGCTGAGTATATAGCCAAAGAAAGCAAAAACACTGGGGGAGGGAGGAGGGAGGGGGGTTCCGGAGGGGAAGCATATGTAAACCCATGGTGATATCATGACAATGTGTGGTAAAAACAATAAAAAAAAATAGAAAGCAAAAACACTGCTTTAAAAAGATACTTGCACGCCAATATTCATAGCAACATTATTTATAATACACTAGCTAAGATATGGGAAACCTAAGTACTACTCAACAGATATATGTGTTTGTATGTGTGTGTGTATATACAGTGTCTTGGACAGCTACATGTAAATAATAAAATTAGAGCATTTTTTGCACCATATAAAAAAATAAATTCATAATGGGTTATGAATGGGTCCCTGAAAACATAAAAACTCCTAGAAGAGAACATGGGTTGAACAGACTTTGACACAAATCAAGCAATATTTTCTTGGAATAGTCTGCTTAAAAAAAAAAGCAAAAATAAGCAAATGGTTCTGAGTTAAAAGCCTCAACAAAACAGAAAGACAACCTATGAAATAGGAGGAAGTATTTGCAAATGATGTGACCAATAAAGAGTTAATATTCAAAATATATGAGCAACTCACACAACTCGAAATAAAAACTTGATTTTTAAATGGACAGAAGAACAAAAATACAGTTTTCCAATGGAGTTATACCTATGGCCAAGAAACCAATGAAAAGATGTTCAATCAGAGAAATGCAAATCAACACATCAGTGAGATATCATCTCACTCCGGTCAGAATTGCTATTGTCAAAAGTCTACAAATAACAAATGTTGCCAAGGGTGTGGAGGAGAGGGACCCTAGTACACTGTATATTGGTGCAGCCCCTATGGAAAACAAATTGCTTCAGTCATGTCCGACTCTTTGTGGCTCTATAGACAGCAGCCCGCCAGGTTCCTCTGTCCATGGGATTCTACAGGCAAGAATACTGGAGTGGGTTTCCATGTCCTTCTCCAGGGGATCTTCCTGACCGAGGGATCAAACTTTCATTTCCTGCAACTCTAGCATTGCAGGAAGATTCTTTACTGCTGAGCCTGTGGGAAGCAAACAGTATGGAGGTTTCTCAAAGAAACAAAGTAGAACTACCATGTGATACAGAAATTCTACTCATGGGTATATATCTGAAGACAGCAAAGCACTAATTTGAAAAGATATTTTCACCCCAGTGTTCATAGAAGCATTATTTGCAATAGCCAAGATATGGAAGCAACTTAAGAGTACCTCAGCAGATGAGTGGATAAAGATGTGGTATATATATGCAGTGGAATATTACTCAGCCACTAAAAAGTATAAAATTTTGCCTTTGCAACAACATTGATGGGTCTAGGGGATATTGTGCTTAGTATTATGCTTTCTTAGACAAAGAAAGAAAAATACCTATGTTACCACATATATGTGGAATCTAAAAAATGAAACAAAGATATGACTATAACAAAACAGAAACATACTCACAGATAGAACAATCTAGCAGTCCCCGTTGAGGAGTGGGGAGAGGCAATACAGAGGTAAGGGATTAAGAGGTAAAAACTACTATGTATAAAATACAAGTAGGTAAACTACAAAAATACATATACATCACAGGGACTATATAGCCAGTATTTTTTGTTTACTTGGAATGTAAGCTATAAAAATATTGAATCACTATGCTGCACTCCTGAAACAAATACTTATTTTATAAATCATCTGTACATCAACTTTAAAAATTAATTTACTCAACTAAATTTATCCTAATTTTATTCAGTCCCGATTGTTTTCTCTCAGCATCCCTTTCTCAGAAACCTTTTATAACTTTATTTTTATCTTCAGATTTTGTCCTATGTAATGTGTATTTCTCTCTCTCTCTCTCTCTCTCTCTCTCTCTCTCTCTCTCTCTCTCTCT
>ML663012.1:7872473-7907246 GCA_007570785.1 Antilocapra americana
TTTTTTTAGAATTTTTAAGTCCCATATGACCTTGCTATTTTTTTTTTCTTCTTCTTATTTCTTTTTTCTCCTTTATTTTTATTTTCCGGTTTTTTTTTTTTAAAGTATTTTTGAGAACCCAGTCTTTACTCTAGATTTTTAATCTTTGCTCATTAGTACCTGGTATCAACTTTGTACCTTTCAAGATCCAAGCACCAGTACCCACTGCTACCTGGGAATGAGATCATTGGCTTGACTGCTTTCTCCCCATTCTTATCTCTTGCTAGTAACAGTGAGGAAACCTAGACTCACCCACCAGAAAACCACACAAGCCTTTCCACCCAGGAAACTTCAACGAACCACGCATCCAACCCCTCCCATAGAGAGGAATCCCCACAATAAAGGGACAACACAGCAAGATAAACAAGATGAAAAGGCAGAGAAATACCCAGCAAGTAAAGGAACAGGATAAATACCCCCTAGACCAAACAAAAGACGAAGAGATAGGAAGTCTACCTGACAAAGAATTCCGAATAATGATAGTGAAAATGATCCAAAACCTGGAAAATAAGTTGGAGTTACAGCTCAATAACCTGCAGGCAAGGATTGAGAAGATGCAGGTAAGCTTTAACAAGGACTTAGAAGAAATGAAAAAGAGACAAAATACAATGAATAATGCAATAAATGAGATCAAAAACACCCTGGAGGGAACCAACAGTAGAATAACAGAGATAGAAGACAGAATAAGTGACGTAGAAGACAGAATGACAGAAATAAATGAAACAGAAAGGAAAAATGAAAAAAGAATTAAAAGAAATGAAGACAACCTTAGAGACCTCTGGGACAATATTAAACGCACCAATATTCGAATCATAGGAGTCCCAGAAGAAGAAGACAAAAAGAAAGACCATCAGAAAATTCTTGAAGAGATAATTGTAGAAAACTTCCCTAAATTGGGGAAGCAAATAGCCACTCAGGTCCAAGAAACACAGAGAATCCCAAATAGAATGAACCCCAAGCGGGACACCCCAAGACACATATGAATCAAATTGGCAAATATCAAATACAAAGACCAAATATTAAAAGCAGCAAGGGAGAAGCAAAAGATAACTCACAAGGGGAATCCCATAAGGATAACAGCTGATCTCTCAACAGAAACGCTTCAGGCCAGAAGGGAATGGCAAAACATACTTAAAGTCATGGAAGAAAGCAATCTACAACCCCGACTACTCTACCCAGCAAGGATCTCATTCAAATTTGAAAGAGAATTCAAAAGTTTTTCAGACAAGCAGAAACTGAGAGAATTCAGCAACACCAAACCAGCCCTCCAACGAATGCTAAAGGATCTTTCCTAGATAGGAAACACCGATGGGATAGATAATCTGGAGCCCAAAACAATAAAATAAATGGCAGCGGGATCATGCTTATCAATAATTACCTTAAATGTAAACGGGCTGAATGCCCCAACCAAAAGACAAAGATTGGCCGATTGGATACAGAAACAAGACCCCTATATATGTTGTCTACAAGAGACCCACCTCAAATCTAGGAACACATATAGACTGAAAGTTAAAGGCTGGAAAAAGATATTCCATGCAAATAAAGACCAAAAGAAAGCAGGAGTGGCAATACTCATATCTGATAAAGTAGACTTTAAAATAAAGGCAGTGAAAAGAGATAAACATGGACATTACATAATGATCAAAGGATCAATCCAAGAAGAAGAAATAACAATCATAAATATTTATGCACCTAACATAGGAGCTCCACAATATGTAAGGCAAATGCTAACAAATATGAAAGGGGAAATCAACAACAACACAATAATAGCAGGAGACTTTAATACACCACTCACACCAATGGATAGATCAACTAGACAGAAAAGTAACAAGGAAATTCAAACTTTAAATGAAACAATAGACCAACTAGACCTAATTGATATCTATAGGTCACTCCACCCCAAAACAAGGAATTTCACCTTTTTCTCAAGTGCACACGGGACCTTCTCCAGGATAGATCACATCCTGGGCCATAAATCTAACCTTGATAAATTCAAAAATATTGAAATCATCCCAAGCATCTTTTCTGACCACAATGCAGTGAGATTAGATATCAACTACAGGAGAAAACCTCTCAAAACTTCCAACATATGGAGGCTCAAAAACACACTGCTGAATAACCAACAAATCACAGAAGAAATCAAAAATGAAATTCAGTTATGCATGGAAACGAATGAAAATGAAAACACAACAGCTCAAAACCTATGGGACACTGTGAAAGCAGTGCTAAGGAGAAGGTTCATAGCAATTCAAGCTCACCTTAGGAAACAAGAAAAAAATCAAATAAATAACCTTACTTTACACCTAGAACAACTAGAAATGGAAGAAATGCAGAAGCCCAGGTCTAGTAGAAGGAAAGAAATCTTAAAGATCAGGGCAGAAATAAACGCAAAGCAAACAAAAGAGACCATAGCAAAAATCAACCAATCCAAAAGCTGGTTCTTTGAGAAGATAAATAAAATTGACAAACCATTAGTCAGACTCATCAAGAAACAAAGGGAGAAGAACCAAATCAACAGAATTAGAAAAGAAAACGGAGAGATCACAACAGAAAACACAGAAATACAAAGGATCATAAGAGACTATTATCAGCAGCTATATGCAAATAAATTGGACAACCTGGATGAAATGGACAGATTCCTAGAAAAGTACAACTTTCCAAGACTAAACCAGGAAGAGATAGATAATCTTAATAGACCCATCACTAGCACAGAAATTGAAACCATAATCAGAAATCTTCCAAAAAACAAAAGCCCAGGACCAGATGGCTTCACAGCCGAATTCTACCAAAAATTTAGAGAAGAGCTAACACCTATTCTACTCAAACTCTTCCAGAAAATTGCACAGGAAGGTAAACTTCCAAACTCATTCTATGAGGCCACCATCACCCTAATTCCAAAACCCGACAAAAATGCCACAAAAAAAGAAAACTACAGGCCAATATCACTGATGAACTTAGATGCAAAAATCCTTAACAAAATTCTAGCAAATAGAATCCAACAACACATTAAAAATATCATACATCATGATCAAGTAGGCTTTATCCCAGGGATGCAAGGATTCTTCAATATTCACAAATCAATCAATGTAATACACCACATTAACAAATTGAAAAATAAAAATCACATGATTATCTCAATAGATGCAGAGAAAGCCTTTGACAAAATTCAACATCCATTTATGATAAAAACCCTCCAAAAAGCAGGAATAGAAGGAACATTCCTCAACATAATAAAAGCTATATATGACAAACCCACAGCAAACATTATCCTCAATGGTGAAAAACTGAAATCATTCCCCCTGAAGTCAGGAACAAGACAAGGGTGCCCACTCTCACCACTACTTTTCAACATAGTTTTGGAAGTCTTGGCCACAGCAATCAGAGCAGATAAAGAAATCAAAGGAATACAGATTGGAAAAGAAGAAGTAAAACTCTCTCTGTTTGCAGATGACATGATCCTCTATATTGAAAACCCTAAAGACTCTACAAGAAAATTACTAGAGCTAATCAGTGAATATAACAAAGTTTCAGGATACAAAATCAACACACAGAAATCCCTGGCATTTCTATACACTAACAATGAAAAAACAGAAAAAGAAATTATGGAAACAATTCCATTCACCATCGAATCAAAAAGAATAAAATACTTAGGAGTATTTCTACCTAAAGAAACAAAAGACTTGTATATAGAAAACTATAAAACACTGATCAAAGAAATCAAAGAGGACACAAACAGATGGAGAAATGTGCCGTGTTCGTGGATTGGAAGAATCAGTATAGTGAAAATGAGTATACTACCCAAAGCAATCTATAGATTCAATGCAATTCCTATCAAGCTACCAGAGGTCTTTTTCAGAGAATTAGAACAAATAATTTCACAATTTGTACGGAAATACAAAAAACCTCGTATAGCCAAAGCAATCTTGAGAAAGAAGAATGGAACTGGCGGAATCAACCTACCTGACTTTAAGCTATACTACAAATCCACAGTCATTAAGACAGTATGGTACTGGCACAAAGACAGAAATATAGATCAATGGAACAAAATAGATAGCCCAGAGATAAATCCACGCATCTATGGACACCTTATCTTTGACAAAGGAGGCAAGAATATACAATGGAGAAAAGACAACCTCTTTAACAAGTGGTGCTGGGAAAACTGGATAGCCACTTGGAAAAGAATGAAACTAGAACACTTTCTAACACCATACACAAAGATAAATTCAAAATGGATCAAAGATCTAAGCATAAGAGCAGAAACTATAAAACTCCTAGAGGATAACATTGGGAAAACACTCTCTGACATCAACCAAAGCAGGATCCTACATGACCCACCTCCCAGAATATTGGAAATAAAAGCACGAATAAACAAATGGGACCTAATTAAAATTAAAAGCTTCTGCACTGCAAAGGAAACTATAAGCAAGGTGAAAAGACAGCCTTCAGAATGGGAGAAAATAATAGTCAATGAAGCAACGGACAAACAATTAATCTCAAAAATATACAAGCAACTCCTGCAGCTCCATTCTAGGAAAATAAACAACCCAATCAAAAAGTGGGCCAAAGAATTGAACAGACGTTTCTCCAAAGAAGACATAAAAATGGCTAACAAACACATGAAAAGATGCTCAACATCACTCATTATCAGAGAAATGCAAATCAAAACCACAATGAGATATCACGTTACACCACTCAGAATGGCTGCAATCCAAAAATCCACAAGTAATAAATGCTGGAGAGGATGTGGAGAAAAGGGAACTCTCTTACACTGTTGGTGGGATTGCAAACTAGTACAGCCTCTATGGAAAACAGTGTGGAGGTTCCTTAAAAAACTGCAAATAGTCCTGCCATATGACCCAGCAATCCCACTGTTGGGCATATATACAGAGGAAACCAGAATTGAAAGAGCCACGTGTACCCCAGTGTTCATCGTCACATTGTTTACAATAGCCAGGACATGGAACCAACCTAGATGTCCATCAACTGATGAATGGATAAGAAAGCTGTGGTACATATACACAATGGAATATTACTCAGCATTAAGGAAAAATTCATTTGAATCAGTTCTACTCAGATGGACGAAACTGGAGCCCATTATCCAGAGTGAAGTAAGCCAGAAGCAAAAACAACAATACAGTATATTAACACATATATATGGAATTTAGAAAGACGGTAACGAGAACCCAGCATGCGAGACAGCAAAAGGAACGCAGATGTATAGAATAGACTCAGGGCCTCTGTGGATGAGGGTAAGGGTGGGATGATATGGGAGAATGGCATTGAAACATGTTAATTATCATACGTCTAAGCAATAGCCGGCCCAGGATTGATGCTTGGGACTAGTGCAACGAGATTTCCCGAGGGGAGGGAGGAGGGAGGGGGGTTCTGGAGGGGGAGCATATGTAAACCCATGGTGATATCATGTCATTGTTTGGCAAAACTAATAAAAAAAATGTTTAAAAAAAATGCTACTCTTCAAGGTCCATTAACTCCTTGACTTTATATAACAAGATATAGACAGTATATATATTGACTTGTGCTTTAACTACATATGTGGACTGTGGCTTGGTTACTGGATTCTTTTACTGGGTGGTCATTAGCTTACAACAGTCTCCTAAACTCCCTTAAAGTTCCCTCTCTGTATTTAATCACCAAGTGGGATTTTCAAACTACTGTTTACTTATCCTACTCTATCTCTTATCACTATCCACCCATAGTTCCCTGACCAGGGACTGAATCCAAGCCCTGGTATTGAAAGTGCTGAGTCTTAACCAATGGATCACCAGGGATTTCCAGAGTTACATATTTTGATTGAGATTTGATTCGTTAGAACTGCTTTGCAGCACCTCCACCATGGCCACTCAGATGCTGGAAAGATAAAGTTTGCTGAAGAAGGTCTTCTTCATGGCGTTCTTCAGCTCCTTATTCCTGAGGCTGAATATGATGGGGCTCAGGAACGGTGTGAGGATCGTGTAGGTGATGGCTATCAAGATGTTGCCTTGTTGAGAGTGGAGACCTGTGAGCTTGACATAGATGACAGAGGCGAAGCTATAGTGCACAATGACCACAGTAAGATGAGATGCACATGTAGAGAAGGCTTTGTGCCGACCTTCAGCTGAAGGGATCCTCAAGATGGCTGCCACGATGAAGGCATAAGACAGGAGAATGAGGAGAAAGCAACTCAACAAGACCATGCTACAGACTAGGCCCACCCCCAGGGCCACGCCTGGTACACCATTTCCACAGGCTAACTTCACTAGTGGGGGTACATGGCAGAAGAAATGATGGACCTCATTTAGCCCACAGAAGGTGAGATGGAAAATGGCAGATGTCACCAGCATCCCAATGAATAAGCCACCAACCCAGGACCAGGCCACCAAGCAGGCACAGCCACGGGGGCTCATGAGCACGTTGTAGCGCAGGGGGTGGCAGATGGCCACGTAGCGGTCGTAGCCCATGACCGTGAGCAGAAAGGAGTGGGTGAAACCCAACATGAAGGAGAAGAACATCTGACTAGCACAGGCCATGAAGGAGATGGAGCGGTCGGTGGAGAGCAGATCAGCCAGCATTCGTGGGATGATGGCGAAGGTGTAGAGGATCTCGGAGATGGAGAGGGCGCATAGGAAGAGGTACATCGGGGTGTGGAGACTACGCTCGCTCCAGATGGTGGCCATGATGAGAAGGTTCCCCAGCAGCGTGAACAGGTACATCAGCAGGAAGAGCAGGAAGAAGATGGGCAGGAGATGCTGAGGAAAGGTGGAGAAGCCGATGAGGATGAATTCAGACACGGAGGTGTGGTTTAGCCCCAGCATAGCAGCATACCTGCTTGAGGAGAAAGTGAAGAAGACCCAGTGGAAAGGAATTTACAGTCGCTAATGAGCCCTACCTGGGAGGACTTCCTGGAGAGGCTCCTTCACCTCTCCAAGCCATGGTTAATCCATCTGCAAAATGGTGTTCATAATAATGACCATGCATCGTTAAGTGCCCTAACACACATACTGCTGCATAGCAAGAACTTGGAAAACACTGATAATAACAATAAGTCTACTATCATTAACTCCATGCAGGACCACCCCCATCATGCTTTTCTGTCTTTGAGCATGCTGGTTGCTCTGTGCTTATCCCCATCTTCATGAGACCAACTCCTTCCTAAATTTGAAGGTCAGGCTACTCCCTAATTTCAACTTTCAGCCTACAGACTTAGGCTCAGTTTATTTCTCACCACCCCTACTTACCAACTCACCTGGGAAAGGAGTAATATTCCTTTTTCCATAGAGATTCCATGGTGCTTAAATGAGGTGATGGACCTTACAGCTCTTAGCTACTACTGCTGTGTGGTCTAACTTGCATGCGTCCCTCACAGGATGTGGTCCTGACTGACATCACAATAAAGGACTGTTCTCTGATCCCCGCTGGGCTCTCTTTCTCTGGTCACTTCCCAGTGCTATTCTCGGAAGCTCCTTGCCTCTCTTCAACTTCTATGCCACTCTCCTATCAATAACCTTATGCTCCACAGAGAAGCCAAGGCTTGGCTTCTCTCATCTCCCTCCTTGAGTGGCAACAATCATATCTGCCCCAGGTCCCTGTGAGGTCAACTCTGCTTCCAGGCACCTAGTCCATCAGCTGTCGTTCTCTCTCTCCCTCTGGTTCTCTCTCTCTCTCTGCCACAAGCAAGCTTGATGAAAAATAAAATACTTTTAAAAACTGGAAAGTGCATTAGTGAATGAGTGGATGAACAAAATGAGCTGTAGCACTACCATGGAATGCCATTTAGCCATACAAATGAATCAAGAACTGATACATACTACTACACAGGTGACCCTTAAAGAATTTATACTGAGTGACTATTTACAATAGTTTGGACATGGAAGCAACCTAGATGTCAATCAACAGATGAATGGATAAATAAGTTGTGGTACATATATACAATGGAATACGACTCAACTATGAAAAGGAATGAATTTGAATCAGTTCTAATGAAATAGATGAACCAGGAGCCTATTATATAGAATGAAGTAAGTCAGAAAGAGAAAGATGAATATCACATATTAATGCATATATATGGATCTAGAAAGATAGTACTGATGATTCTACTTTTAGAGGGCAGCAGAGGAGATGCAGACTTAAAGTACAGATTTTAGACACAGTGAGGAAAGGAGAGGATGGGATGATTTGAAAGAATAGCATTGAAACATATACAATTACTATATGTAAAATAGATAGTCAGTGGTAATTTTCTGTGTGAGGCAGGAAATGCAAATCTGGTGCTCTTTGATAACCTAGAGGGGTGGAGTGGGGAGGGAGGTACAAGGAAGGTTCAAGAGAGAGGGGACATATGTCTACCTAAGACAGATTCATGTTGATGTATGGCAGAAACCATCACAATATTGTAAGTAATCATCCTCCAATTAACAATTAAAATTTTAAAAAAGAATGTATGCTGAGTGAAAGAGGCCTATCACAAAAAACCACACACCATCATATGATTCCATTTATTTGAAATATCAAGAATAGGTAAACACATCAAGATAGAAAACAGGCTAATGGTTGCCAGGGAATGAGGACAGATTTAATGGTGAGTGATTGTTAACAGGTTCAAAATTTCCTTTTGGGGTGGTGAAATGTCTTGGACTTAAATGGAGGTGATCAGTTCAGTTCAGTTCAGTTACTCAGTTGTGTCTGTCTCTTTGCAACCCCATGGACTGCAGCACATCGGGCCTCCCTATCCATCACCACCTCCCAGACTTTATCCAAACTCATGTCCATTGATTGGGTGATGCCATCCAACCATCTCATCCTCTGTCATCCCCTTCTCCTCCTGCCTTCAATCTTGCCCAGCATCAGGGTCTTTTCCAATGAGTCAGCTTTTTGCATCAGGTGATAAAACATTGGAGTTTCAGCTTCAACATCAGTCCTTCCAATGAACACTCAGGACTGATCTCCTTTAGGATGGACTGGTTGGATCTCCTTGTAGTCCAAGGGACTCTCAAGAGTCTTCTCCAACACCACAGTTCAAAAGCATCAATTCTTCGGCACTAAGCTTTCTCTACATTCCATCTCTTACATCCATACATGGCTACTGAAAAAACCACAGCCTTGATGAGGCAGACTTGTTGGCAAAGTAATGTCTCTGCTTTTTAATAAGCTATATAGGTTGGTGATAACTTTCCTTCCAAGGAGTAAGTGTCTCTTGATTTCATGGCTGTAATCACCATCTGCAGTGATTTTGGAGCCCCTCAAAAATAAAGTCTGACACTGTTTCCCCATCTATTTGCCATGAAATGATGGAACCGGATGCCATGATCTTAGTTTTCTGAATGTTGAGTTTTTAGCCAAATTTTTCACTCTCCTCGCTCATTTTCATCAAGAGGCTCTTTAGTTTTTCTTCACTTTCTGCCATAAGGGTGGTGTCATCAGCATATCTGGGGTTATTGATATTTCTCCTGGAAATCTTGACTCTAGCTTGTGCTTCATCCAATCCAGCATTTCTCATGTTGTACTCTGCATACAAGTTAAATAAGCAGGATGACAATATACAGCCTTGACATACTCCTTTTCCTATTTGGAACCAGTCTGTTGTTCCATGTCCAGTTCTAACTGTTGCTACCTGACCTGCAAACAGGTTTCTCAAGAGACAGGTCAGATGGTATGGTATTCCCATCTCTTTCAGAATTTTCCACAGTTTGTTGTGATCCACACAGTCAAAGGCTTTGGCATAGTCAATAAAGCAGAAATAGATGTTTTTCTGAAACTCTCTTGCTTTTTCAATGATCCAGCAAATGTTGGCAATTTGATCTCTGGTTCCTCCACCTTTTCTTGAACATCTGGAAGTTCACTGTTCATGTATTGCTGAAGCCTGGCTTGGAGAATTTTGAGCATTACTTTACTAGTATGTGAGATGAGTACAATTGTGCAGTAGTTTGAGCATTCTTTGACATTGCCTTTCTTGGGGACTGGAATGAAAACTGACCTTTTCCAGTCCTGTGGCCACTGCTGAGTTTTCTAAATTTGCTGGCATATTGAGTGCAGCACTCTCACAGCATCATCTTTTAATATTTGAAACAGCTCAACTGGAATTCCATCACTCCACTAGCTTTGTTCGTAGTGATGATTTCTAAGGCCCACTTGACTTCACATGCCAGGATGGAGGTGATAGTCCCACAGTATTGTGAATTTCTTAAATGCCACTGAATTGTGCCATTTAAAATGGCAAGACTGTGAAAAAAGTTGTAAAGTCTGTGCACCATTGGTGGCATTGTAAAAGAGTATAACAACTGTGAGAAACAGTATGGCTAATCCTGAAAAAATTAAAACTAGAACTACTTTATGATCCAATAACCCCACTTCCAGATGTTCAAGCTGGTTTTAGAAAAGGCAGAGGAACCAGTGATCAAATTGCCAACATCTGCTGGATCTTAGAAAAAGCAAGAGAGTTCCAGAAAAACATCTACTTCTGCATTATTGACTATGCCAAAGCCTTTGACTGTGTGGATCACAACAAACTGTGGAAAATTCTGAAACAGATGGGAATACCAGACCTGTCTCTTGAGAAACCTGTATGCATATCAGGAAGCAACAGTTAGAACTGGACATGGAACAACAGACTGGTTCCAAATAGGAAAAGGAGTATGTCAAGGCTGTATATTGTCACCTTGCTTATTTAACTTATATGCAGAGTACATGAGAAACACTGGACTGGATGAAACACAAGCTGGAGTCAAGTTTGCCAGGAGAAATATCAGTATCCTCAGATATGCAGACAACACCACCCTTATGGCAGAAAGTGAAGAAAACAAAGAGCCTCTTGATGAAAGTGAAAGAGGAGAATGAAAAAGTTGGCTTAAGCCTCAACATTAAGAAAACTAAGATTATGGCATCTGGTCCCATCACTTCATGGGTAGTAGATGGGGAAACAATGTCAGACTTTATTTTGGGGGGCTTCAAAATCACTGCAGATGGTGATTGCAGCCATGACATCAAAAGACACCTACTCCTTGGAAGGAAAGTTATGGCCAACCTGGATAGCATATTGAAAAGCAGAGACATTACTTTGTCAACAAAGGTTTATCTAGTCAAGACCATCGTTTTTCCAGTAGTCATGTATGGATGTGAGAGTTGGACAGTGAAAAAGGCTGAGCACCAAAGAACTGATGCTTTTGAGCTGTAGTGTTAGAGAAGACTCTTGAGTGTCCCTTGGACTTTAAGGAGATCCAACAAGTCCATCCTAAAGGAGATCAAGGAGATCAGTCCTGGGTGTTCATTGGAAGGACTGATGTTGGAGCTGAAACTCCAATAGTTCGGCCACCTCATGCAAAGAGTTGACTCATTGGAAAAGACCCTGATGCTGGGAAGGATTGAGGGCAGGAGGAAAAGGGGAAGACAGAGGATGAGATGGCTGGATGGCATCACCGACTCAATGGACATGGGTTTGGGTGGACTCCAGGAGTTGTTGATGGACCGGGGGGCATGGCGTGCTGCCATTCATGGGGTCGCAAAGAGTTGGACACAACTGAGGGACTGAACTGATACTGATACTAAACCCCACTTCTGTATATGTATGCAAAGGAATTGAAAGCAGGATATCAAAAAGATATTTGCACACCCCTGTTCATAGCAGCACTAGTCACAACAGCCATGAGATGGAAGTAACCCAAATGTTCATCCTTGGATGAATGGTAAGCAAAATGTGGTCTATCCATCCAATGAAACATTATTCAGCTTTAAAAGGAAGAAAATGTTGTGACATGCTACAACATGAATGAATCTCAGCAATATTATGCTAAGAGGAGTCAGTAAATTCTCCCCAAAAGAAATCCTTTCTGATTCCACTGTATAAAGTCTCTGAAGTAGTCAAATTCAGAGAAATAAAATGTAGAATTGCAGTTTCCAAGGGCTAAGGGGAGAGGAAATGGGGAGTTTTTGTTTAACAGGTTTAGAGTTTCAGTTTTGCAAGATGAAAAAACATCTGGAATGCTGAATATGAATAGATTTACCCTTAACAAACTGCATATTTAAATATAGTTAAGTTTGCTTTTTTGCAGCAAAAAAGAAAAAGAAAATGTTTTACTGACAAGAAAAAAAATTATTTGTTGCTATAACTTGGATGAAACTTATAAACATTATACTATGTGAAAAAAGCCAAGCTTTGGCTGATTTAATATTGTCTGAATTAATTAACATGAAATATGTGAACAGCAAACCTGTAGGAACAAAACGCAGATTAAAGGTTGCCAGGGGTCAGGAGCAGGGCGGATGGGGTATGACCGCTAAAGAGAAGAGAACAAGATTTCCTTTGGGGTAATGACAATATTTTATAACTAGATACAAATAATAGTTGTACGTTTTGAATGTACTAAATGCCACTGAATGGTACACTGTAAAATGGGTAATTTTTAGTATGTGAATTTCACCTCCATTTTTTTCATAAAGCAAAATGATCCTCCTTCAGCCCACTTGTACCTCTGCACTACCTCCTCACAGTCCAGCTGGCCCCCAGAAAGGGAGAAAGAGAGCCTCAGAGTGCCCTGAGGCCAGCCCTGAGCCAAGGGAGAGAGAACGCACCTTGTCTGGGTCAGCGCCGCTTCTCTTGCTCTGGGCAGCCCGTGAGCCTCCACCTAGGCATGTGTGAGACAGAAGGTGAGGCACCTGAGGACAGCTCTCCTGAGGGGTGAGCACCTTCCTGTTCCTACAGAGCTGGATCCGGGTGCCCCTGTGTCTCACACACACCTCCACGCAGGTGTCCCCGCACCTCCACATGCCTGCCTTCCACCACTCATGTCTCCCCCCACCACACAGCACCTTAGGCTCTTTCTTCTGCAAGCAGGTATGCATGCAGCAGTCTGAATGCACTTGGGTTAGGCAAAGATCTGTGCATTTCTAGAGGTGCAGAGACCACAGCCTCGAGGATGGACCTGCAGCTGCAGAGTCTGCACACCCCGCAGTGCCCTCAGACTCACAGCCTCACAGCTTGATGCTGCTAAGAAGATGACTAACGCCTCTGCTACAGACAGGCACCATGCAGTCTGACATCTGCACGACGGCCACGGTGTACGCAAATGTACCTGAGTATGGGCCTCCCTGGGGGCTCAGATGGTAAAGACTCTGCCTGCAATGCAGGAGACCCGGGGTCAATCCCTGAGTTGTGAGGACCCCCAGAGAAGGAAATGGCAACCCACTCCAGTATTCTTGTATGGAAAATCCCATGGACAGAGGAGCCTGGCTGGCTACACTCCATGGTGTTGCAAAGAGTCAGACAAACTGAGTGAGTAACACTTTCCATGTTTTTCATGAGTGCTCAGTGGAGGATTCAGGAGTAAGGAGCCTTTGCTCAGGCACCTCTTGCCCTGAAATTTGTTCAGCTGGGCTCCTGATACTAAGATCCACAGGGAACACTCCTGTTACCCACAACCCTTCCCCCTGTCCGGGGCGTACATCACCTCATCCAGGAAGACATCCAGGGGTGCACACTCCACTCTCTCAGTAGCCACCAGGCGCTCTAAAGAGGTAGCAGAAGAAGCCCTGGGCCCCCTCACTCACACAGGGTGCTCAGAAGGGAGTGGGCGGGGCAGAAGACTGCTCCCTCACTTTATTCATTTCTTCTCCAGAGACACATTCTGAAGGCATCCCAGGGCAGCCTGGTGCAGGAGGCGGGGGCAGGGGAGCTCCCTCAGGGCCCAGAGTCCGGTGGGAGCCTTGGGGGCACTTCTGGGCACACCAGGCTCCTCTGGGATCAATCCACAGAGGTACAAGCAGTCTGCAACCTTCCCTGACAGCCCTCTATTCTCTGCTGGTGTTGCAGAAACTAGTACTCAAGAAACCAAGCACCACACTCAGAGAGTTGGAGAACTCAGGTTTAGTACACCCGTGGGCCCAGAGGAGTTAACACTCCAAGCTCTGAGCCCCTAACAAAGGGGTTACAGAGTTTGTATAGACAGACTAGAGTGGGCAACACTAGCTGCTAATAGGCTGGTTTAAACTAAAGAGTTTCACACACGTGGAAACAGCAGTCAAGATGGGGAGGAGCATGCCTGACCTTTACACGAACAGGCATGATTAAGCAGGTTTGCAGGGGCTGGGCAATTTCAAAGAGCAGGACAAGGGTGAGTGAGATAAACTCCAGTTCCTAGTACTGTATGTCCCCACTTTCTGAGACTACTTTGCAAGGAGCAAGCTGAATTACAGAAGCAGAACGAGTGCTCGCTTCGGCAGCACATATACTAAAATTGGAACGATACAGAGAAGATTAGCATGGCCCCTGCGCAAGGATGACACCCAAATTCGTGAAGCGTTCCATATTTTTAACAACAATACAGTATATTAACGCATATATACGGAATTTAGTAAGACGGTAATCAGAACCCAGCATGCGAGACAGCAAAAGGAACGCAGATGTATAGAATAGACTCGTGGACTCTGTGGATGAGGGCAAGGGTGGGATGATATGGGAGAAGGGCATTGAAACATGTTAATTATCATATGTCTAATCAATAGCCAGCCCAGGATTGATGCTCGGGGCTGGTGCAGGGAGATTTCCCAGGGGGAGGGAGGAGGGAGGGGGGTTCTGGAGGGGGAGAATATGTAAACCCATGGTGATATCATGTCATTATATGGCAAAACTAATAAAAAAAAAAATGGAAGCAGAACGAACAGGAGGTTATGTACAATTTTAATTTTTCCTCTTCACTGGATGCTGGGCTATTCTGTGGCACCAAAAGGGGATGATTAGTTTGGGAGATGGAGGTGACAAGACTGCCCCAACTAGACCAGGGAAGGAATAGAAAAGAAGTAGGTGCCCCTCCCCCAATCTCTCAACCCAGGGCCTCTTTTCCTTTCTGGGAGGCTCCAACGTGGACCTTGTAGCTCAAAGGGCCGAGACCATCCACATCCCATAAAAGGCACCCCTGGACCATCCCAGAGGACAGCACAAGGCTCCCAGACCATACTTGCATGAACTTTGGTGGGGATATTCTGGCTCCCAGCTACAAAGAGTGTCCTAGCCGAGAGGACACTGACCTCTGTGGGAAGGAGAGGGGCTAGGTCAGGAATGGAATCTCTAAAGCATGAACCTGCTCTGGACCCAGGCCCTTGAAACTGAAGGGCTGGAGAGGGAAGGAGCAGTGTTAGGCCCTGAAAGCCACAAACAAGCGGGCTTCCAGGCTGTTGGGCTAAAATGTAGCTCAGTGTCTGCTCTCATCCCATTTTCCATGTTCTCACCTCCAAGACCCCAGCCTGGTTGGTGCAAGCACATAGAACCTGGAGGACAGCATCAACCCATATATGAGTGTCCTAGGGCTGATAAAACAAATGATCACAAACTGGGTAGCTTAAACGTGTGCACACACATGCTCAGTCAGGTCTGACTCTTTGTGACCCCACGAACTGAAGCCCACCGGGTTCCTCTGTCCATGGGGTTCTCCAGGCAACAATGCTGGAGTGGGTTGCCATTTCCTACTCCAGGAGGGCTTCCTGACCCTGAGATCAAACCTGAGTCTTCTGTGTCTCCTACATTGGCAGATGGATTCTTAACTGCTGAGCCACCTGGGAAGCCCCAGAATTTTCATTCTCTTCCAGTTCTGGAGGCCAGAAGCCCCAAATAGAGGTTTTGGCAGAATTGCTTCTTCTGGAAGCTCTGAAGGAGAATCTGCTCCATTCCTCCCTCCTGGTGGCCACTGGCAACATTGCATCAATGCAGCCTCTGCCTATGTCTTCACCTGGACTTCTCCTTGTGTCTCTGTAGGTCTCCTCCTTTTATACGGACAAAAGTCGTTAGAGTCCACACAAAACTGAGGATGATTTCATTTTGAGACCCTTAAATAATTACATCTTCATAGGCTCTATTTCTAAGTGAGATCACATTCAAAGTGCCAAATGGGAGTGAGTTTCTAAGTCACTCAACCCTAAAGAAAATCAACCCTGGATATTCATTGGAAAGACTGATGCTGAGGCTGAAGCTCCAATACTTTGGCCACCTGATGTGAAGAACTGACTCATTAGAAAAGCCCCTGATGTTGGGAAAGATTGAAAGCAGGAGGAGAAGGGGGCGACAGAGGATGAGACGGTTGGATGGCATCACTGATGCAATGGACGTGAGTTTGAGCACACTCCAGGAGATGGTGAAGGACAGGGAGGCCTGGCGTGCTGCAGTCCATGGGGTCACAAAGAGTCAGACACAACCTAGAGATTGAACAACAGTATTTTAACCCACAATAGTGTCTTTCATGATATAGTTCTCTGTCTCAGGCCTCATCGCTCCATTCACTTCCTAAACAACAGTAGAGGAATCCTGCTAAACCAACCAGATAACATCTTTCCTCTGCTTAGAACCAGCCGTGGCTCCCTGGTGCCCAGATGCTTCTCTGCATCCTACAGGGTTCTGTGCAGTCTGGTCCTTGTTAGCTTCTCCAATTCCGAGTCTCAACCCCCTCCTCCTCATTCAAGGTAGCACCCTCCCTTTGTATCTCTAGTCTAAATGAAATTCAGTTTCTTGAATTTGCCAGATTCTCTCTCACCCCAGGGACCTGGACATACCTCACCCTTCTTTCCCCTCTGCCTTAATCAACTGGTCTCAGATTACATGTTACCTCTTACAGGAGGCCTTCCATGATATCCCCAAAGCTGGCCAAATAAGGTGACTTTCTGTCTCCTAGCTTCCCATCATAAGATGGTGTTGTTGCCTGGTTATGGGTCAGTCTCCCATGACAGTGGGAATTCCTGAGGTCAAGGCTTGTGTCTCACTGGTTTCATGTTGTTTTGCCAGCACTCAGAAGCTTTCTGCACATAGGAAATATTCAGTAAACATGCATTTAAGCAAACAATGAATGAAGGACCGCGTGATGCCCTTGGCACTTAATCATGTAGGCAGGGGGGTGAGGGAAGGATGAACAAGAGTCCCTTTGTACCTGGTGGCAAGGAGGGAATCCCAGGCCCAGGAACCATCCTGAGCAAAACCATGAAGAGATGCTCAGAATTGGGTTAGAGGAGGCAGACAGGTCTGGCTGGAGCCAAATTGTGAAGGGGCTTGAAAGCAACTGAGAACATCCTTCCAGCCCCCAGGCAGAGAGTGGGCTGGAAGGAAAAGTCAGGAGGGGACCAGGACAGCTAGATGGCACAGGCAGATGCCAATCTGAACTGAAGTTTCAGCCAATATTTTCCACTAAGCTGTACCCCCTAGGACAGCAAGAAGACCCAGGATTTGAGGGAATTTCCCTGACACAGCACATATCACGAAAGGACATCAGAGGGACAGATGTTCAGCTAAGAAATGGAGCCAGGACTTAGGAAAAAGATCCTTTCTTATTGCATCTGTGTGACCAGAGATAAGGAAATGGGACTGGAGTCACAGAATGGGGTCAATACCAAGCCTGGAGATGGAGAGCAGGAAATGAAGGTCACAGTTAAGCTGCATCTTGCAATCTTGCCTTGAGGGGGCACTGTGACTAGGACATGTGGCTTGACCTCTTTGGGCCTCATTTTCTCTTTTGTAAAATGAGTAAAATTTTACATTGTCAAGTGTCTCTTATCTTACAAAAGATAAGAGACACAATGCATGTAAGGACGTTGGCATGTAGGTGCTTGGTGGAGATGAACTCCCCTACCTCTAGTCTCTCTTTTTTTTTTTTTATTAGTTTTGCCATACAATGCCATGATATCACCATGGGTTTACATATGCTCCCCCTCCAGAACCCCCCGTCCCTCCTCCCTCCCGCCTCCCTCCCCCCAGGGAAATCTCGCTGCACCAGCCCCGAGCATCAATCCTGGGCTGGCGATTGATTAGACATATGATAATTAACATGTTTCAATGCCCTTCTCCCATATCATCCCACCCTTGCCCTCATCCACAGAGTCCACGAGTCTGTTCTATACATCTGCGTTCCTTTTGCTGTCTCGCATGTTGGGTTCTCGTTACTGTCTTTCTAAATTCCATATATATGCGTTAATATACTGTATTGTTGTTTTTGCTTCTGGCTTACTTCACTCTGGATAATGGGCTCCAGCTTCGTCCATCTGAGTAGAACTGCTTCAAATGAATTTTTTTTAATGCTGAGTAACATTCCATTGTGTATATGTACCACAGCTTTCTTATCCATCCGTCAGTCTCATAAAGAGCTTTTACTTTAACTATGGATGCTAGTCTCTCATTTGGCTCACAGATATTTGTTGAGCACCTACCATGTGCCAAGCAATATGTGGCCAGTAAAGAACCAATCATAAGTAACCAAAGTCCATTTGAACCACAGCCTGGTAGTTTTACTAAGCTTTTCTCCCAGGTAGGACCCATGCATCTCTGGGTTTCTCCACTTGGATGATCAATAAGTATTAGGTCAAGTTATTTTATTCCCCAAATATTTCCCAGCCCCTGCTGTGTGCCAGAACCTGTGCTCAAGGCTACCCAAGAGGGTTGGGTCAGATCCATCACTCCCTCAACTTCTCCAATATGGAAACTCCTTAAAAACCTAGGAATAAAAAAGAAAACTCATATGACCCAGCAATCTCACTACTGGTCATATACCCTCAGGAAACCATAATTGAAAAAGTCACATGTACCCTAATGTTCATTGTAGCACTATTTATAATAGCTAGGACATGCAAGCAACCCAGATGCCCATCAGCAGATGAATGGATAAAGAAATTGTGGTACATATAGACAATGGAATGTTACTTAGCTGTAAAAAGCAACATATTTGAATCAGTTCTAATGAGGTGTATGAACCTAGAGCATATTATACAGTGTGAAGTAAATCAGAAAGAGACAAATATCATATAAAACACATATATATGGTAGCTAGAAAGATAATATTGATGATCCTACTTTTACAAGACAGCAAAGGAGACACAAACATAGAGAACAGACTTATCACAGTGGGGAAGGAAGAGGGTGGGATGACTTGACAGAATAGTATTAAAACATATACATGACCATATGTAAAGTCAATAGCCAATGGGAATTTGCTCTACGACACAGGGAACCCAAAGCCAGTGCTCTGTGACAGCCTAGAAGGATGGAATGGGGAGGGAGGTGGGAGGGAGGTTTAAGAAAGAGGGGACATATGTATACTTATGCTTGACTAATGTTGATGTATTGTTGTACCACACAATATTGTAAAGCAATTTCCTCCAATTAAAAATAAAATTTAAAAAGAAGAGAAGAACATTCTCCACCCACTTTCCTCCACTGCACCAAGCCCTTGAGTTGATGACTGTGCTCACAGTTCTCATGCATATTCAACCTGACCCCTAATATATGAACCTGACAGATGCCCTTTATTTTTTATGGCAATTTAACTATCAATGGATTTCCTTTCTAGGGATCTTTTTATCTTGAGTTTGTCACATCTGCACTGTATTTGTCTTGCAGTATCTGAATGACTTAGGCACTTCCCTACCTCCATCCCTTGTCCAGAACCTCTTAGAAATGAGATCTGAGTCCCACTGATCTTTTACATCTAGCATACACTACGTATACCATAAATTTTATAGGATAAAATCCCCACCAAGCCCGGACCGTTAAGTAGAGTTGAAGAGCTCCTCAATTTCTTAGTCATCTACTTGCTCAGGAGATGCCTTCTTTTCTGAGGCTGTGCAATTGTAAATAGAAGAAGGGAACCTCCTACTTGATTTGCTCTTTAATAACTATGAAACATCTGAACTGGTCACACTTGCTGGATAGTTTGATAAGCATGACCAACCTCAGTACCTTAAGACTGTGCATGAGATAACTCTTATCTCCAGCTTGGAGGAAGTCCAGCCCCAGCAACCATGTGTTCAACAAATGTGTATGAAACATCTGAGCCCATCTCTGGGGAGAATGCAGTGACCGAGACAGAGGTACTTGCTCTCATGGACCTTACAGGGGAGAGAACAGATAACTGCATTTGGACAAGAAGGAAAAGTGGGAGGAAGGGAAGGCAGAGGGCTATGAAGGCTCAGTGACCAAATCCATAGAGAGTGGGGCAGGCTAGGGGGAGGCTTCACAGAGAAGGCAGCATTTCAATATGACTTTCTGCTCAAGAGGGAGAGGGAAGGGGGCACTAGCAAAGGGACTAGCATGTACAAAGGACCTCAGGTGGGAAAATCAGTGTCCGTTTGAGGAACAGAATGACAGCAAGAAGGGGAAATGGCTCATAGTGGCCTAAGGATACTGGCAGGGGTATGAATAAAAGGACCTTCCTCCCTGCTCCCAACAGCCACAAGATAACACTCATTTGTACTGGGGATACTGGTTATGACACACACACAAGGGCAGGTGGGTTCCTGTAAGGTTCACCACCCCTTAAAATGAACCTCAGAGAAATTAGGGGACAGCCATTTACATTTCAGAAGGATTTTGCAGCTCACAGAACTTCCATAGGTCTACAATGAAAGAGTTATTTGTTTGTTTCTTTGACAAGTATTACTGAGCACCTGTTAATTGCCAGACTGTGGAAACACCATAATGAGCAAGTCTAGAGTGGTCTTACCCTTTTGGACCTGGCCAGAGTAACAGAGGGAAGAGGGGAGGTGTTGAACAAGAATTTATAACAAAAAGTGCAGTAAACATTATTATTGAGGAAGTAGAAGCTGTACTCCCAGAGGCATATGACACTAACTGCGTTGTGTACCTTGTGTTCTGCAGCTCAGGGTACCATGGTATATGTTGGAGCATTTGTCTGGAGGTTTGGAATTTCTGTGTCTTGGGGAAGAGAAGGTCACCTTCAATTCCAATTAAATCTCTTGGCTGACAATCAAAGTTTGGGCTTAAAAGTAAGCAGGAAAACTATCAGGGGACCTTTCCTCTAGAGTGGGATGGACCTGTGGCCTTGTCTGCCCCTTGGCTCTCTGATCTATGCATCCAACCTCATCTGCGTCAGCTCAGTACCTGAATCTTAGGGACTTTAAAACATTTTTCAACAGACGAAATGGCGATGGGAATTGTGTGTCAACTTTCAATGAGCTCCCAGGAGTCACAGAATATCCCTTGGCTTATTTACTAATGAAACTTGTAATTGGCTCCCAGGGAATGTTATGCCTTAGTAGATTTTGGTAGGCTGTGCAGAGCAAGTGTTTTCATCTCTTTGTTCCCTGCCGAAAGGGTACCCAAGTGCCTTCGTTGATGAGAACTAGGGGGTGGGGCTGGAGGTGGCGGGTTCAAATGGGATCTACCAATTGCCTGCTATGGGAGACCCATTCCATCATTTCAACTCCATTTATAGGGCTTTTTTGGTTTGTTTTCTTAAACAGGGACAAGCTGACTACCCGTGAGAATTGTTCATTTCTCTCCACACTCTTAAAAAGAAATCAATAGCCAGGACCTGGATAACTTGATGCTCCAGGGCAATGACTCACATCAGAGAGATACAAGTTCAAACCCTGGCCCATCCAATTTCTTGCTGTGTGATATTTGTGAATTAACTTCTCTGATCTTTTATCTACAAATGTTGTTGTTCAGCCACTCAGTCATGTTCAACTCTTACTCTTTAGCACCTCATTTTTGTAAAGAGCTGGAGTGCTGGGGGTAGTGTTTTGGAACTTCAAAGGGAAGGAGGACAATTCACACAAAGATGGAAAAGCAAATATTTGCTGGGCCCAGAAGAAACGAGGGGATCCAAGGTGAACATTGATCTCAAGGCCCTTCTGTATTTCCCCCACAACACCTGGCCCCTATTCTTTGCAGATATATCTGGTGATAGCTCTATTCATGGAGTAGGAAATGGCAACCCACTCCTGTATTCTTGCCTGGAAAATTCCATGGACAGAGGAGTCTGGTGGGCTACAGTCCATGGGGTCACAAAAAGTTGGACACTACTAAGCACAGAACAGCCACCCTATTCTAGGACAAGCCCTTTATCTAAATGTATTCAGGGTGGAAACATGTATGAGATGATCACATAGAGAAAATGCAATTCAGTGATTCCTGTCTCTTACAGGGTACTTTATGAGTTCCCCTTAAACCTGGAATCTTTTCTTTTCTGCCATGGTCTGCATGCAGGTTGGAAAAGAATTTTCAGACGTGTGACATAATGAGGGAAAAAAACGATTATTAGAGTGGGAGACACTGTTAGAACAGTGGGCCGGCTCAAGGGAGAGCCAACACCCAACAGAGGTCCTTGATCCATTTTTATACCCAAGATATAACATGTGGGATAGGGGTCTTGTGGGTCATTTGCTGATTGGATGAGGTACATAAACTGGGTACCTTCCCTGGTGTGTCAGATGGTAAAGAATCTGCTTGCAATGTGAGAGACCTGGGTTGGGAAGATCCCCTGGAGGAGGAAATGGCAACCCACTCCAATATTCTTGCCTGGAGAATCCCCATGGACAGAGAAGCCTGGCAGGCTACAATTATGGAGTCCCAAATAGTCGGACATGACAAGCAACTAAGCACAGCACATATGGGGTAGGAGGGAAGACATGTTATACTGTTCAGGAGGATTTGAAATTCATTAATAGTTACAACATGTGGGAGGGAAGGATAATACAGGTCTAGTTTTTTCCTTTCCTGCTTTAAAAGGCCCTCCTTGGTTTTTTTCTGTTCTTTCATCCTTGGGACACCGCATTCTCCTGCCAGAAACCAGGGTGCTCTAATTGCTCCCATTACCATAAACCCCTATGGCAAAGAGAAACCGAAGACATCCAGCCTCCACCCTCCTTTAGGCAGTAACAGGTACCTACAACAAAGATATTGTGAGGCTACAAAAGACTAAGCCAGATAAGAGCAGGGGAGAGCGAAGCACCCTAAACTTTAGTATGGCACACATATGTGCAATAGTAGCTGGAAACAGTAATAAGCAGATTCAGAAAACGTTGAGGAAATCCCCACATTTCAAGAGTGAATCTTGAACACTTGCACAGAGACAGAGAAGTCTCTTTAGTTAGGTCAAGGAAGGAAGTCCCATCATGAGGAATCACCTGCTGTGAGAGTGACATGGTACATGGGCCAGAAGGTAACTCTTTATCGAATCACAATAAATTGGCACTTACCAAGAGCATTGCCAGTGACTGAACAACAAAGGCATTTGACATCTCCCTCTAGGAGATCGAATCCCATGCTGCTATACCTGTTGACCTTCAACAACCCCTGAGGGAATTCAGGGTGAGGCACTCTGTGCTCCAGGGAATCTGGTGAGACAGCTCTTTAGATAGTTGGATGTTTTAGGAAGAGGTTTTATCATCTCAATCCTTCATCTCCTCATATCTAGAGAAGCACTAAATCCTTTCATGGTGACATCAGACCCTCAGGGCTAACAAAAAAAAACTTTTTGTAAAATGAGTGCTTCATGGTATTGAATTCTCCTTTCACCTTATATATTGACTTTCCCCCACTGCTGCTTTGGCACAATCTCTGAGAACTATCTGAGATGCTGCCTCCCAGGCTGCAGTCCTCATTTTGCCCCACATAAAACTAACTCGCAACTCTCAACTTGTACATCTTTTTTAGTCGACAAGTGCAGAGCCCAGAATGAAGGTATATCCCACTGGCACTGTGCCTTGTTGATAATCCAGGCATGAGAGTGGAGGTAAAATTGACTACTCCAGTACTTTGTCCACCTGATGCGAAGAAGACTCATACTCCAAGACCCTGACCCTGGGAAAGATTGAAGGCAGGAGGAGAAGGGGACAACAGAGAATGAGATGGTTATGTTGCAGGAAAGGGGAGCCTTTTCGGGGCCTGTAACTGGGCTCTTGTCTAACACTTGGGAATAAATTGTCCAAGGAGACACATGTGCTGACAAAGCAAGAGATTTTATTGGGAGAGGGCACCCGGGTGGAGAGCAGCAGGGTAAGGGAACTCAGGAGAACAGTTCTACTGTGTGGCTTGCAGACTCAGGTTTTATGTTGATGGGATTAGTTTCTGTGTTGTCTTTAGCCAATCATTCTGACTCAGAGTCCTTCCTGGTGGACTTCCTTGTTCAGCCAAGATGGATGCCAGCGAGAAGGGTTCTGGGAGATGGTCAGACATGTGGTGTCTCCTCTTGACTTTTCTCGAACTCTTCTGGTTGGTGGTGGCTTACCAGGACCTCCTGTCATAAAAAAAACTCATGCAAATGGTTTCGATGGTGCCTAGCCAGGGTGGGCAGTTTCAGTCAATGTGCTTCCCCTAACAACTCCCCCCGAGAGACTTCCTACTCAAAACACTTCTTTGGAATTGGAGAGGAGGTCTCTTTCTTCTGTAACTTCTTCCTGCTGTGCCTAACAGCAGAAGTCTCTCTCTATCTGATGTAAGTCAAGGTATTTTTTTGCCTGAAACCAGCATTCACCCCTGTAGTAACAGCAATTTAGTTTGAAACTCTTGGCTCCTCTCAGAGTTGAGATAGACAGAAGCCAAACAGGAGCCCTAACAGGAGGGACATCACTGGTCCCCAGAAATAGGAGGCAACATTTAGGATGAGGGCTGCAGGGTTTCTGACTTTCTTTTGATTGGTTGGTGGTGAGGCTACAGAGCTGAATTCCAGGAATCAGCCCGTGCTTAGCCTGAAGCTACTACCATCCTCCACCTGGCTGGGGGCCCCAATTCTGTAGGAGAACTCAAAGACATTGTTATGCAGATTTCTTTGAGTAGGAACCAGGACCTGTCTCAAGGCTGTACCACCATTTGATTGTTTCTCCTGTTTCTGTGTCCCCTCCCTTCCCTAATTAGCAATTGTTTGAATCCACCCTTTAGAACTCAGGGAAGGTTAAGGACGGCTGAATGAAGCCTATATCCTACAGGGAAGAAATGGAGAATGAAGAACAGATCTGTACTCCTCCCAGTTTTAATTTAGGGAACTAGGCAACTATGACTGTGATAACTTCCTGTCAAAATAGGGCATAGGACTGCCTCAGCTTGGAGAATAGACACTGAGTTCCAAGTCCTAGATCTGATTTTTGTATGATGAAAATCTCAATTCCTTGGTCTGCCATTTTGGTGTAACAGATCCAATTAAAAGTAGCTGGAGGAGTGATAACTGGAATTTTAATAGACAAAATAAATTTCATTTCTCTTTAGAAGAATAGGCCTGAAACCCAGTCTGGATCTGGCACTCCTGGGAGACTTGTAGCCAGGTAGCCAGTTGCCAAGTTTTATAAAAAGTAAAGTTGCAGTTACTAACTTCCAGGTGACAGTGTTTTGAGAATGGTGGCATCCAAGTCTGACATGACTCAGAAAACTCAAGTATTTAGCAATAGAAGCTCTAATCTGAAATTACACCCATAGTATCACCTAGTTATTTCCCAGGATGTCTGAACCATGGCTACTCTGTTATGACTTTTAATTGTAAAATTTTCTTTAATAGCCAAAGCAGATGTCACCATTAATGACGTCAGTGTTTTTCTAGGTATGAGAAGATGCAAGAATCGGGACTCGTAAAATCTTCTCCCGAAAAGATCTAACTATCTGAAACCCTGTTCTGCCAGTTTTCCCCAGAGCACAGAGTGCCTCATTCCTGATTTTCACCCTGAACTCCTTTCAGGGGAGTTGAAGGTCAGCAGTTGCCGTGGCCATGATTTAATCTTTGTAGATGTAGATGGCAGGTGTCAGTTTTCAGTTGGCAGAGCCCCCTTTTGCCATGATTTTGAGGGGGGCATTTCATGGCCATTTTATCCCATGGTGAGAAAGTCCATTCTCAAGTTTGGCAAAAATTTTGTTGACAGGCCACTCAATGTGCTGTTACTGAACTAGGCCATAAAACAATATCTAAAATTCTCTGGACTACCTGTCTTACTAGCCTCTTGGTCCAGGAAAAACATTCCCCCTTGTTGCTTCTTCCCATATCTAGAGTTACACTGTTATCATTGATCTCATATGGAATTGTATATTATTTTATCAGAGGCCTCAGTCACACATTTGGCAGTGTAAGAAATAGCAAGTTTGTAAAACAGGTGAAATACCAATAACATGCAAAGTGGCAAATTGAAGTCACTCAGTGGTGTCCGACTCTTTGAGACCCCATGGACTGTAGCCTATCAGGCTCCTCAGTCCATGGGGTTTTCCAGACAAGAATACTGGAGTGGGTTGCCATTTCCTTCTCCAGGGGATCTTCCCGACCCAAGGATCAAACCCGGGTCTCCCTCATTGTAGGCAGACGCTTTACCATCTGAGCTACCAGGGAAGTCACAAATAACATAGTCAGCAATATTAGTAAAGTCACAAGTAAGACTTAAGTTAGGAGCTCCTATTAGATATAGCCCAGTATATCCCAGGTCATAGGGGTTAGTCTATTCTGTACAAATCTTTATCTTCCAGGGAAATTATATATTGGCACTGTCTATAAGGAGCATAGCCCACTTTTCTAGTGTTACTAGACTGATGGTACTTAGTATGATTTAATTGTTTCTAACATAGAGGAGACTTTAAACCTAAATTACCATAGCCTGGTGTTATCTATCTAAATCCATCCCATAATTGTGGGAGATTTTTTCCTTTGCTGAAACTTTGCTTGTTGCTCTGATTGAGTTGAGTAATAGAAGAAAACTCAAATTTATAGCCAGAGTCAGAGCAGGCATTTTTAATTGGCCAAGTAAGGGAATCTCCTCTAGTAATATCAATAGCGACCTGAATAGTACTATAATTTTTTAAGTAAATTTTCTCAGAGCCAACCAGTTAGAATCTTGTAGTAGAGAAATTTACCAAGGTAACCCAGAACTAGACACGAGTAATTGGCCACAAACTCAACAATTGGATTGATTTCTAACACTAGCATAGTGTTGTAGGAAGGGGGAGGCCCCCCTGAAGGGCCCCAAGAATGGGCTCTTGTCTAACACTAGGAAAAGAATTGTCCGAGGAGACACGTGCTGACAAAGCAAGAGGTTTTATTGGGAAGGGCACCTGGGTGGAGAGCAGCAGGGTAAGGGAACCCAGGAGAACTGCTCTGCCATGTGGCTCACAGTCTCGGGTTTTATGTTGATGGGATTAGTTTCTGGGTGGTCTTTGGCCAATCACTCTAATTCAGAGTCTTTCCTGGCTGCACAAGCCAAGATGGATGCTAGCGAGAGGAATTCTGGGAAGTGGACGGACACATGGTGTCTCCTGTAGACCTTCCCCGAACTCGTCTGTGTGGTGGTGGCTTATTAGTTCCGAATTCCTTATCAGGATCTCCTATAAAACAACTCATGCAAATGGTTACCATGGTACCTGGCCAGGGTGGGCGGTTTCAATCAGTGTGCTTCTCCTAACAATAGGATCAGGCCTATGATAGAAAAACATTGATTTATATGCAAAGGTCTAAGAAGTCAAGAAAACATTATAAATGATCATTTGAATCAGGTCTGCCAACTTGGGCAAGGTGTCTACCTCTGATGTCATTGTCTTCTCATCCTGGTGTTGTTTGAGGATCATTTTAAGGTGACATCGAGTCAGCTGTCTTCTCTATAGACCAGTCCAGTGTAGGGGAAATGGGAATTAATCTAAGAGTCAATTTCCCTTTAGTTTCATTGTGCATGAGCTAGTTAAGAGTACTTGATAAAGAGTGAAGTAAGTCAGAAAGAAAAGCACCAATACAGTATACTAACGCATATATATGGAATTTAGAAAGATGGTAACGATGACCCTATAGGTGAGACAGCAAAAGAGACACAGATGTATAGAACAGTCTTCTGGACTCTGGGAGAAGGCAACGGTGGGATGATTTGAGACAATAGCATTGAAACATGTATATTATCATACATGAAACAGATCACCAGTCCAGGTTTGATGCATGAGACAGGGTGCTCAGGGCTGGTGCACTGGGATGACCCAGAGGGATGGGGTGGGGTGGGGAGGGAGGTGGGAGGGGGCTTCAGGATGGGGAGACACATGTACACCCATGGCTGATTCATGTCAATGCATGGCAAAACCACTACAATATTGTAAAGTAACTAGCCTCCAATTAAAATACATAAATTATTTTTTTTAAAAAAGAGTACCTGATAAAAAGGTCCTTCCATCCAGGTTGGAGATAGTCCCTCAAATTATATCTTTTTCCAGTCCTGGTTGTAGGTCATGAGGCATCTGATCTTTATCCAAAGATGGATTACTGAGATAAGCTTCAGAAACAAACTTAAGATGTTCTTTAAGAATTCAGTTAAATTTTACATTAAAATATCACATAACAGCAAAGAACTGAGAGAGTCATTTCTTAGGCAGGTTGATAAGAAGTCTAGGGGTCCCCAAGGAGAGAGGGGTCTGGAATTCTCAAGGAGGAAGATAGAACAAACTTTTTTTTCCCTCTACATTCCTTAGGATTATATAACAATAATGTATCCTGTTTGAGGACAGTCTCTGGAAAAAACCTGGCTAATCCTGTTATCTTAAAATGTAAATGATAGGATTAGATCTAGTGAGATCTTTACAACCTCCAGACAGTCTTTTGATTCACCATAATAACTAATTGGAGAATATATAACTTCATTGCTGACACTAGCAAGGGGGTACTCTTTCTGCCCCCTTCTGATGCCTATGTCAGAATCTTTCTCTGTCTCCTTTATACTTTAATAAAACTTTATTACACAAAAGCTCTGAGCGATCAAGCCTTGTCTCTGGCCCCATATTGAATTCTTCTCCTCCAGAGGTCAAGAATCCTGGCCTTCCTGGTTCAGCAACAACCTTTCAGAACTATCCAAGAAATGAGTCTTACTAGATGCAGACCTCCATCAACAAACTGGGATTTAACATTTATTGAAATATCTTTTTCTCCCTAAAATTACCCTCATTTTTATCAAATAAAACCAAATTAAGGCTAGTTCATTTGCAAAATAGGTCTGCTGTCACTAATTTTGGCCTGATGATTTATATAATCATAATTGATCATAGACTATTTGTTTTGTTGAAACATTCATATAGGCTCAGACTGAACTTTTAAAATAAAATTGGGCTGGGAAACTCACACCAAAGGCTTATTACAGGTTTTACCTAACAAATCTAGGTGAATTCTCCCCTTTTTAAGGTCTCAAAAATTCCTTGAGATTTTTGTACCTGTTAGTGAGATAACCTTCCTAACTCATTGGATAAACTTACTGGAAACCTGAGAGTTTCCAATTTCTGGAGGAGTCAGAGAGAAAACATAATTCTTTTGTTTATAACATACAATTTTATCAAATTATTGTCATAATTAGTTTGAGAGGAAGGTTTTCCCTACTCCTGGGAAACACAAGATTCAAATCCATAATTTTTCAGATAGAAACCAGAAAAGTTATAAGCATATTCACCGGTTCATTCAGTCCTTTTGTTAACTTTTGTGAAGTCATGAGGTTTTCCATTAGAATACCAGCACATACCAAAATGTTAAGAACTCCATATAATTTCTAGGATATCTATATTAGTAATATTTACCATACATTATAACATGAGAGGATTTATTACTCACTTGGTAATATTTTTCATTTAATTTAACCAACCTAATAAACACAATTAGTTTAATATCTCTCTTTGGCATGTTTCAGGGGCCCTCTTAAGCACCCCAAAGTTAGCTAGAGGTCAAAGGAACTTCAAAAGAATTCAATTTAGGAAGTTTTGTCAAAAAGATCAATTAAAAGGGTTTAAAACATTTGGTCAGATGTAGCCGATGTTGACAGGTGCAACATTTAGCTTGTTGATATGTCACAATGGGTGTATGTATGGCTCAAGGTCTAGGGAAAGTCAACTCCACCATCTTGGACCGAGTTGGCACTAACCAGTTTTTCCATGGCTTTGTCATTCCTAACAAAATCCACTTATCTAACTAATTGTAATCTGATTTTAGAAAATTTTGATCATACATAACTCTTTTTAGTATTTTTTATACCTTTTTTTAGTGAAAGCACACTTCCTGCTTTCCTTTAGCAACCAAGAACTAACTTTTATATTAGCATTTTATAGATTGATGAGTATAAATACCAGGGATAATTTCTTAAACGCTTGCTTTCTTAGAACATTTTAGGATGACACCAAATATTATTCATTTGTACTCACTCATTTATACTCCTAAATCCCTTTGTTTCTCAGTAAAAGGAAATCAGTGTTTAGTAGTAAATGTTTCAAAATCTTATTTTATTTGGAAGTGACCTAACTATTCAATAGACTTCCCACACTTCGTTTTCCACAACCCTTAGAAATTCAAGCTACACCAATCTGGAGAGACTATTTTAGACAGATATTCCTGAACAATGATTATTCTTAATAGAGTTTATCTAAAAGCTCATATTTCATTTACATTTTTTTAAGAAGTTTCTTCACTTGAGGTAGTTTTCTTCTTGACAAACATGTAACAGATATGATAATATTATATTAAACCTAGGTACAATGAAAATATTCTACTTAATGTTAATTACTCTAACATTAGGTCTATATTAGGTCAACAAAAAAACATTCATATCAGGTATTTAATACTGAATATTTCCCAGTTCACATGAACCTGGAATTTATTGTTTAATTTAGAATTATTTGATTTGTAAGTGTTTACTTTTCTTTAAGACAATTAAAAAGAGCTCATTTACAAATCAACCTCAAAAATATTACCCAGAGACAAAGATATGCCAAGACATATTTAGACAGACACAACACAAGATCTAGCTTCATTTCCTAAGCTTAGTCATGAATTAGATATTACAATATAAAATTCATTAGTTTATAAAAAACAGTTAGAATAAATAAAATTTTTAAAGGCTTTGCAATATTTTTCTTCAGTCTCAGGAGTTAGAGATGGTCTAGATAAGTGTTCCTGAAAACAGAGCCAGAGCTCTGGTCTCAAAGCACAAGGAAAGGAAGTCAAGTTTTAACAAAATGGCAGCAGGTCTAAACCAAATGGTGGCCAAACAAAGCAAAATGGCCATCAAAAATCACAACACAGAACAGAGTTAAAACACACACATAGACCTGGCAGTCCTCATCAGACACTCCCTTAAATACAAGAATACAGTCTTTCAGAAAACCTCCTACAGAGACACAGAACTTCAGATCCAAGTACTAACAGAGTAAATGAAAATATCTCAGGTCTTCAAAGATTTCAAAGGGAGGAAAGGAAGCCAGGTTGAAAGAAGAAGGGAGAGGAGGCAGGAGAGGGGGGCAAAAAGGGTGGCCTTACAGATGTCTCCTGCCACCTGCAGACACCCAGGCTTTACGGGACTTTACCCTGGGTTTCCAGAGAAAGGAGGACTGGAACTCGGCCCTACCAGAAACTAGACCAGAACAGAGCCAGAATTCGAGTTCTCTGCCAAGAGGAGGTGATGAGCCTCCAATCCTCAGCTCAGGCTGAGGCCCTTCAACTAGATTCCTGCATCCAGGACTAGGGGACTAGAAAAAAGGGGAAAGATAGGAAGGGTTAAGGAGAGGAAAGAAAGGGAAGGAGAGAAAGGTCAATAAAGTCTCTTGTTACTTACCAGTCGGGGCACTCTGGCCAGTTGTCCGCGTCAGGAGGAGACCAGGGACAAAAGGGTCCCAGTTGCGGCCACTGAGTCTGGTCCATTGGCAGGCAAGCTGGCCCCTGGGTACCCCGAGTGGTCAGGATGTCAGTCACAGTGAAGAAGAGTCCCGCCAGAGTTACCATTTGTTGGAGGAAGGGGGACCCCTTCTAGGGCCTGAAACGGCTCTTGTCTAATACTTGGGAATGAGTTGTCCGAGGAGACACATGTGCTGACAGAGCAAGAGATTTTATTGGGAGACGTCGCCCGGATGGAGAGCAGCAGGGTAAGGGAACCCAGGAGAACCGCTCTGCCCCATGGCTTGCAGTCTTGGGTTTTATGGGGATGGAATTAGTTTCTGGGTTGTCTTTAGCCAGTCATTCTGACTCAGAGTCCTTCCTGGTGGTGCACACCTTGTTCAGCCAAGATGGATGCCAGCGAGAAGGATTCTGGGAGGTGGTCAGACATGTGGCATCTCCTTTTGACCTTTCCTGAACTCTTCTGGTTGGTGGTGGCTTATTAGTTTCATGTTCCTTACCAGGGCCTCCTGTCATAAAACAACTCATGCAAATGGTCACTATGGTGCCTAGCCAGGGTGGGCGGTTTCAGTCAATGTGCTTCCCCTAACAGTTGGATGGCATCACCAACTCAATGGACATGAATTTGAGCAAGGTCTGGAAATTGGTGATGGACAGGGAAGCCTGGAATTTTGCAGCATATGGGGTCGCAAAGAGTCAGACACAACTGAGGTACTGAACTGAACTGAACACTTCATAGTACTTCTGTTACCGAGTCCAAGCTTGCTGTGCTCACCGCAGGACAGGCCAATAAATCCAAGACGAGGTGTTGAGGCAAGGAGAGGACTTTATTTTGGGAGCCCCTTGACCGAGAAGATGGTAGGTCAGCACCTCAAAGTAGCCATCTTGTCGGGACCTGGTTGCCAGGTTCTTTTATGGATCAGAGATGGGATAAGGGGAAGAAACAGAGTAAAAAGACTATTCAATCCTTACAAATTACCCCTAGAATGATTGGCAAGCCTCAGGCAGGGGGGTGTGAGTTTCACTTCCTAATGGTACCTTCACAAGTGGGTGGCTCAGGTTATCTCCCTGAGACAGGCCACTATTTTGTATGCCTACAGCAATAAAAGTGGCAGGATGAAGGTTAAAGTCACAGAAGGAAATCCAGCATGAATTCAAAATTAACCTTTCCAGGTTACATTTTTCATTTGTTGAATATACATGCATTCAAGAAAATGACAAGTACAGTAACATCCTTTATATGTGGAAGCTAACAGAGGCAAACTCATTAAAGCCAGAAAGTAGAATGGTGATCACCAGGGACTGAAGAGTGGAGGAATTGGAGAGATGTTTTTTGGATTTTTAAAAAAATATTTGTTTATTTATTTGGCTGCACTAGGTCTTAGTTGCAGCAAACAGAATCTTTAAGTTGGGGCACATAAGATCTAGTTCCCTGACCAAGGATCGAAACCAGGCCGCCTGCACTGAGAGTGTGGAGTCTTAGCCAGTGGACCACCAGGGAAGTTCTCAAGGAAATGTTTTTTAAGGGCACAGATTTGTAAACAGTAGATAAACAAAACCTGCAGGTCTAATGCAGAGCCAGTAATTATAGACAATAATACTCTATTATAAATTTCCTAGCTGATGAGACACTACATCTTCATTGTTCCCACAACACACACACACACACACACACACACGCACCCACACAAACATGACAGAGGTGTGAGTTACCACTGCAGTGCAATCATATTGCAATAACAAGGTACTGAAGAGGAAAAGATAAAATTTTACATAACCTCCTGCTCGTTTTGCCTCTGTAACTCAGCTTGCTCCTTGCAAAGTCTGGATCACCTAGGTCACGTCGTCTCAGAAAGTGGAGACTTGCAATACTAGGCAGAGAAGGCACTGGCACCCCACTCCGGTACTCTTGCCTGGAAAATCCCATGGACGGAGGAGCCTGGTGGGCTGCAGTCCATGGGGTCACTAAGGGTCAGACACAACTGAGCGATTCACTTTCACTTTTCACTTTCATGGATTGGAGAAGGGACTGACAACCCACTCCAGTGTTCTTGCCTTGAGAATCCTAGGGACGGGGGAGCCTGGTGGGCTGCCATCTATGGGTCGCACAGAGTCAGACATGACTGAAGTGACTTAGCAGCAGCAGCAGCACAATACTAGGAACTGGAGCTTATCCCACTGACCCTTGTCCTGCTCTTTGAAATTGCCCAGCCCCTGCAAGCCTGCTTAATCATTCCTGTTTGTGTAAAGGTCAGGCATCCCCCTCTCCATCTTGACTGCTGTTCCCATGAGCACAAAGCCCCTTATTAAATCAGACTATTAACAGCCAGTATTACCCACTCTAGTTTGTCTATAAAAACTCTGTAATCCCTTTGTTTGGGGCTCAGAGCTTGGAGTGTTAACTCCTCTGGGCCCGCCAGCATAATAAACCTGAGTTCTCCAACTCTCCAAGTGTGGTGCTTGGTTTCTCAAGTACTGGTTTTCGCAACATTTCTGGAGGCCCCAGAGAGATCCCAACCACACCTACCCCTCGAGCCGCCAGACTGGTGGATCAGCCAGGTTGGAGCAAAGGAACCCCGAGCCGAATGAGGAGGCGCGCCACCTGATGGTATTCTGGGTTCCCTTTTGGACTGGTGTTCCGACTCTCCCAACAGCCAAGTCCCTGGATCAACTCACCAAGAATGGCCACAGGATCAGGTAAGGCCCAGGGCCAGTCCCCAGTCAGGTCCTACCCCAAAGGGTAGAAGAGGAGACTGAGCACCTCCTTGGAGCTCCTAGGAAGGGAGCAACAGTTAAGGAAACCTGAGGATCCTGGAGAAGGGAGGCATTGTGATACCCTCTGAATGATTGTGAGTACGTAATTGCTGATTGAACAGAGTGAGAAAAACTTTTTTTCTTTTTGGAAACTATAAAACCAATTCTTTTTCACATGCAATTAAAAACAACTAGCTTATTGAAAGGGCTGCCTAGGGAAAGCTTGAAGCTAACCCTTTCCATGTCCTTGAAATACACAGTCAACTTTGCCTGAGACCTCAGCCTTAGGTAAATTAGGACTTCAAGCAAAGAAAAAAAGGGGGTCAAAGAGATATTTTAAATCTCAAACAGAAAACTGTAAGATCGCTGTCTGTCTGGATGGATTTATGTATGTCTCAGTGTATGTCTTTTGTTTTTTTCTGATAATATCATTGAAGTTGTAAATGAGTTCTAATTTAATTGGCCTAAAGAAAAGTAAGTGCTTACAAATCAAACAATTCTAAATACAAGAAAAATTAGCCTAAATAAATTTCAGATTCATGTGAACTGAGCAATATTCAATATTAAATATCTAGTATTAATGTTTGTTTGCTAATCTAATAAAGAAAGTAGGATGTATGTTTTTTTTTTTTTTTTT
>ML663012.1:7907346-8194855 GCA_007570785.1 Antilocapra americana
ACCAGCCCCGAGCATCAATCCTGGGCTGGCGATTGATTAGACACATGACAATTAACATGCTTCAGTGCCCTTCTCCCATATCATCCCACCCTTACCCTCATCCACAAAGTCCACAGGTCTATTCTATACATCTGCGTTCCTTTTGTTGTCTCGCATGTTGGGTTCTCGTTACCGTCTTTCTAAATTCCATATATATGCGTTAATATACTGTATTGTTGTTTTTGCTTCTGGCTTACTTCACTCTGGATAATGGGCTCCAGTTTCGTCCATCTGAGTAGAATTGCTTCAAATGAATTTTTTTTTAATGCTGAGTAATATTCCATTGTGTATATGTACCACAGCTTTCTTATCCATTCGTCAGTTGATGGGCATCTAGGTTGCTTCCATGTCTTTGGCCTCCTGGTCTTATAAAAAGTTTTATTAGAATACAATCACATCCTTTGGTTTACAACCTGTCTAGGGCTGCTGTGCATGAGAGCGACAGAGTCGAGAAGCTGCAACAGAGACCATGTGGCCCACACGCCTAAAATAATTAGGATGTATGTTTTTAATAAAGAAGGGTATAAAAACTAAAATCACATTTTATGAAGGGAAAAGAAAGTAGGTCTGACTTACAGGTGGCTGTTACAAAAAGTGATTAGAAGGTTGGTGGAAAGTGGACCCTGAAAAAAAAAGGTTTGTGCATGGTTAGGACTGACTAAATTTAAAATAAATTTAATTAAGTTTGCCTAAATGAGTTTAAAGTTGGTGTAAAAACTTAAATTCGGCCTTTCTGTCTGTTAAGAAGACATACTTTCTTCAGATGTTGATCTGCTTTTAAATAGATTTAAGTTTCTTTACCTCTTAATTGATCTGTTCTATATTTACCTTTGAAATCATTTGTTAACTTTGGCTAAGTAAATAACTATTATTTCACAGTAACTTAGGTGAGCCTACCTGACTGTTATAAACCCTTTTGATATTTATCGACAAAACTTCCTAAATAACTTGACTTCTAGCTAACTTTGGGATGCTTCAGAGCGTCCCTGAGACATCCAAAGGGCTATTAAGCTACCTTGGTTCATTGGACATGTTAAATTTCATGAGAAGTACTGTTGAAGGGGTGATAAATCTTTTCAGGTTACACTGTATGGTTGATGTTACTAATATAGATATCCTAAAATTATGTGAAATTCATATAGGTCTGATATGCCCTGATAAAATATGGTCAATTACAATTCTAGTTATCATATTAAAGTGTTCATAACCAGGTTTCTTTGTCAGTTGCAATAGAATAGGATTTTAAACATGCCTTCCATGATTTTACTCTCATGCCTTTAGAAAAATACTGCTAGTTCTTCAAGATTTATGAGAAAGGCTTTCTAAGATTAAACAGATAAACAAACTTGGTTATTAACAGTAAGCTGATTCCAGGCTGGAATTTGGTCTTCTCTCTATTTAGAGAACAAGGTTTTCTTAGAGTGAAGCTTTTGATAACAGATTATGAATCTCTATGCCTTTAAGTGATTTACATTTGTTTTTAAAATCTTTTTGTTACTGTGGTAAAGTAAATAAACATTATTTTTAGATTATAGTACATATAGACAAAGTTCATTCTGCTTCTACAAAAAATAACTCCTCACAGTTAGACTTTTGCTATCCTGATGTCCTTAAAACATGGAAATAGTCTGCTCCCAAATCAGGAAATTAAAAATGGATAAACAATAGCTAAAAATCAAAGAGCCAGGGCTATGGGAAATCCAAGACAGCCACTTGGCTTTTCCCGGCCCCCTGACAGACCTTATTGTTATTTGATGGGTTAAAGCCTTCCCTGGATACAGTGTTAATGCCATTACTATGAGTTCTCCAAAAAGGAAAAACATGTTTCACTGAATATTAAGTTCTAGTTTTGTTAATTAAAATCTGTGCTTACCTGAGATAGTTCCTTGTTAAATTGCTAAAAGGTTTTTCTTAAATTATTAGAAAAGATACTCTAAGATTGTTTCTAAAGTTTATCTCAGTAACCAATCTCTGAATAAAGGTCAGATGCTCCATGATGTGCAACAAGAAGATGAACACTTGGCTATAATCATTTGACTGAGTCAGATGACCCCCAGGCTATACCCAATGAAAGTTCTTGACTTAAATTCTTGCTTGTGACCTTACTAACAACTGCTAGCTATATTATTTTCTATGTAGCTTGCTTCAGAACATTATTTCTTACATTACTAAACATGTGACCGGGCCTGTGATAAAATGCTGATATGCAGTTCCATATGAGATCAGTAATTGTAATAATGCAACTCTAGATATGGAAAGAAGCAACAAGAAGAACTATTTTCCTGGACCAAGAATCTAGTAAGACAGGTGCGGTCCAGAGACTTTTGCTACTTACAAGGCCTCGTCTAGTGACAACACATTGAATGGCCTGTCAATGGAATCTTTGTTAGACCTGGGAATGAGCCTTCCCAGCACGACGGGACACAGTGACCATGAAATGCCCTCAAAACATAGTCAAATATGTGGCTATGAAGGGGCCTTGCTGACTGAAAGTTGGCCCTTGCCAGCTGCCCCTACAAAGATTAAATCATGACCACTACAAGATGCTGACCTTCAACAACCTCTTTGGTCAGGGCTCAGAGTTTGGAGTATTAACTCCTCTGGGCCTGCCGCATAATAAACCTGAGTTCTCCAACTCTCTGAGTGTGGTGCTTGGTTTCTTGATTACTGGTTTCTGCAACAGTATCACATCAGTACATTGGACACCAAAAATTTACACAATGTCTTATGTCAATTATAACTCATTTTTTTAAAGTTTCCTTGACAAATTTAAATTGTTTCAGATGGATTTATTTTAAAATAGCAATTTATAATACTTAATGGGTTTTAGTTTATGGTGATACTGTTGTATGCAACAACATATATAATTAAAATGCACAAGAGGACTTCCCTGGTGGTCCAGTGGTTAAGACTCCGTCTTGTAATTCAGGGGACATGGTTTTGATCCCCGGTCCAGGAAGATCTCACATGCTGCAGGGCAACTAAGCCTGTATGCCACAACTACTAAGCCTGCACTCCAGAACCTGCAAGCCGCAACTACTGATTCAGCGTGTTGCAACTACTGAAGCCCACATGCCTAGAGCCCGCTCTTCACATCAAGAGAGTGGGCAGTGAGAAGCCCATGAACCACAGAAAAGAGTAGCCCCTCTCACACAACAAGGAAAAGCCCACCTAAAACAGGGAAGACCCAACTCAGCCAAAAATAAAATAAATAAATAAAATACTTAAAAAACAACAACAACACAAGCAATACATTAGTCAAATTAGCCAAAGTTTAAAAAAAGAAAATATTTGTATTTATGTTGGAGCAGTAACTATGCATCATTTGTCCTAAAGTTGAATCCAGTCTATCTCTATAAATTAAGTAGTAAAACATCTCAGATCAATGTAAACTGTAAGAATGTGGAAACAATTTCAAATCACACTGGAGAACCCTGAGCATCCTCCTTTGCAGAGTATACTGCGGGTTTCCTGTTACCCCTTCACATATGTAATCTCATTACAGCCTCCCAGTGGGGGATCAGGGCAGATAAACTTACATCCATTCCATCTGACAGAGGGGAAACTGAGGTTCAAGATGGTTGCATGATTCATCCAAGATCACACAAGTTGGAAGGGCCAGGCTTCTCCTCTAGGTCTTTTCTGATTCCCAACCTTCTCCACCCAAAGCCTCACATACCATTTTCCCAGAGGGGTTTTGTGGGTCCCCCAATCTAAGGAGGACTAGCTCAGTTTCAAATTAAGCACTCCAGGATCCTAAGAGCCTTTTAAGCAACAGGTGGGCAGTTATAACCCATCATGCACTGGAGCATGCATCCTTGGGACACTGATGTAACATTTCTACAGATTTAGGGCTACTTCATTGATGTAACATTTCTACAGATTTAGGACTACTTCATGATTTCAAAATAAGTTTTATTCTTGTTGGAATTCCTGAGTAACTCTTTCACACTGAGCCAAGATACTCCCCACCCTTGGCAGCAAAACAGATCTGGGCAGGAATACAAGCTGGGCTCTTTCATTTTGTTCGTTAAAGGCCAACTTGGCCTCTGGCCCTACTGGTATCCAAATGAAAAAAGAGCCTGGAAAATGATTTGATACCAACAATGAGTTGGGCACCCAATGCCTTCTGCAAACTTATTGTGATTCCTTAGGCTATCAGTTTCCTGAACACAGGAAGTCTGTCCGTCTTGCTCACCATCACACCTAGGACCTACATAGGACTTGGAAGATAAAATTTATTAACAGATATTTCTTAGCTAGGCCAATGTAGTCTTCCCCAATTAACAATGTAATCTGTGCTGAACAAGCCAGAATGTTGGCTATGAAGTTAACTGTAAGAAATCCTGCTACCTTCCAAAGCAGAGGGAAACAGTTTGTGAAAAACTATTTGAAGTCAGGACCTGGGTTTAATTCTTGCATCACATTTTCCACCTAATCATATGGATATTTTATAGATATCATTCTGGATCTGTCTAAATAATAGGATGATATGGCAGAATGGCATTGAAACATGTTAATTATCATATGTCTAATCAATCGCCAGCCCAGGATTGATTCTCGGGGCTGGTGCATCGAGATTTCCCGAGGGGAAGGGAGGAGGGAGGGGGGAGGGAAGGGTTTCTGGAGGGGGAGCATATGTAAACCCATGGTGATATCATGGCATTGTATGGCAAAAACAATAAAAGGGAGAAAAATAAATAAATAAATAATAAATTAAAAAAATAAACTTTATAAAGAGCCAAAAAATAAAAAATAAATAAAAAAATAAATAATAGGATGTTCAGAGCTGTGACATTTAAGACCAGAAAACTTCAGATACAATCATTAATAAAGGACTGATAGGCTCATCGACACAGTGAGGAAAGGAAAGGATGGCAAGAATTAAGAGAGTAGCGTGGAAACATATGCATTACCATATGTAAAATAAATAGCCAGTGGGAATTTAATGTATGACTCAGGGAGCTCAAGCCGGTACTCTGTGATAACCTAGAGGGGTGGGATAGGGTAGGAGTTGGGAGGGAGCTTCAGGCAGGAGGAAACATAGGTATACCTCTGGCTGATTCATGTTGAGGTATGGCAGAAACCAACACAGTATTTTAAAGCAAAAAATTTTAAACTAAAAAACTGTTAAACAAAATCTTGGTGCCTTTATACATGAAACACAAAACAGTTATTTAAGCCATTTGATCCTTGTATTCCATCAGCATCCTTTCTCCCTAGGGATCCCACCTGTATCATGGTTTTATGTACCTTGTGCACACAGGTAATCCTCAAATTCTTGTATTTACCCCTATCCAACTGTCTACTCAGTATCTCCAAGTGGATAACTAGAAGGCATCTCAAATTTAATGTATCCAAACCCTGGATGCTCTTGTTGGCATTATCATCCTCTCTCTCTCTCTCTCTCTCTCTCTCTCACACACACACACACACACACACACACACACACACACACACACACACACACTTCATTCTCCTACAATCTATTTTTTCTTAGAAAACAGCAACTCAAAATTCAGTCCCTTGGAATCTTACCTACTCAAATACCGTGGATCCCCTTCCTAAACATACTAAACAAATAGAATACTCTTGGCCATGTCTTTCTCTCTTGACTTACTTGACTCCCATGTGCTTATTACAACCTAACATATTGGATTGGCTTATTACTGGCATATTAGCTTATTGGATATTGTCTGTCTCTGCCCAGTAGAATGTTGCTTTGGAGAGGTCAGGGACACTCAGTCCATGTTGACCATGGTATTTGTTCACAGCCTACGTTGCCTGTGTCCGACTCTTTGTGACCCTATGAACTGTACCCCACCAGACTCCTCTGTCCATGAGGATTCTCCAGGCAAGAATACTGGAGTAGCTTGCCATGCTCTTTTCCAGACGATCTTCCCAACCCATGGATTAAAACTGTGTCTCTTATGTCTCCTACATTGGCAGAGGGGTTCTTTACCACTTGTGCCACCTGGAAAGCCAACAGCATACAGAGGTTCTCAAATATCTGTTTAACTAGTTATTTTAGAAAAGTGACGCTAAATGAAGGTAACTGTGACATTCAGCTTTTGTTTATCAAATTGGATGAGCAAAAACCTTTTTTCGGGTTCCTTAATACTGTTGGAGTGGGAGTGAGGTGCTGTGTGTCCTTAGGCAAGTACTTTAATAGGTGAATTTTATGGAATGTGAATTATACGTCAACAAAGTTTTTTGGTTAAAAATTGAAACTAGGGGCATCCCTGGTGGTCCAGCTGTTAAGAATCCACCTTGCAATGTAGGGGACAAAGGTTTGATCCCTGGTCCAGGAAAACCCCACATGCCACAGGGCAGTTAAACCTATGTGCCACAACTACTGAGCCTGCAAGCCAAAATTACTGAAGCCCGCATACCCTAGAGCCCACGCTCTTCAGCAAGGGAAGCCACTGCAATGAAAAGCCTGTGTACCACAGAGAGTAGTCCCTACTCACCAAGACTAGAGAAAACCTGTGCACAGCAATGAAGACCCAGTGCAGTCAAAAATAAATAAATAAATCTTTTTTAAAAAATTGAAGCTAATGTGAGACACAGACTATGAGAGGGAAAAGGAATAAAATATTAACGTTTATTGAGCACCTACTATGTGATAAGTATCTCTCTCTCTCTCTCTCTCACACACACACACACACACACACACACACACACACACACAAATCTTTACACCAATCTTCCAAGGTAGCTTTGATTAACCCCATTGTATGCAGGAGGGTGTGGTCATTCTTCTGCCATAATCTGAAACCACCTTCGTCCCAGCCACTCAGATGCTGGAGGGGTAGAGTTTGCTGAAGAAGGTCTTCTTCATGGAGATCTTCAGCTCCTTGTTTCTGAGGCTAAAGATGATGGGGCTGAGGAAGGGAGTGAGGACCGTGTAGGTGATGCCCATCAGCGTGTCTCCTTCCAGGGACTGGAGATCTTTGGGCTTGAGGTAGATGACAGAGGCAAAGCCATAGTGCACGACCACCACGGTGAGGTGGGACGCACACGTGGAGAAGGCTTTGTGCCGGCCCTCGGCTGAAGGGATCCTCAAGATGGCGGCCACGATGAAGGCGTAAGACAGAAGGATGAGGAGACCGCAGCCCAGCAGGGCGGCGATACACACCAGGCCCACACTCGTGGCCACAGTGGAGACGTTGTCCCCACAGGCCAACTTCAGAAGAGGTGGCACATGGCAGCCAAAATAGTGAATCTCATTAGACCCACAGAAAGTGAGTTGGAAAATGGAAGATGTCACCACTAGCCCAACAACTAAGCCTCCAGCCCAGGACCAGGCCACCAGGCAGGCACAGCCATGGGGACTCATGAGCACGTTGTAGCGCAGGGGGTGGCAGATGGCCACGTAGCGGTCATAGCCCATGACCGTGAGCAAGAAGGAGTGGGTGAAGCCGGGCGTGAAGAAGAAGAACATCTGGCTGGCACAGGCCATAAAGGAGATGGAGCGGTGGGTGGAGAGCAGGTCAGCCAGCATGCGCGGGGTGATGGCAAAGGTGTAGAGGACCTCGGAGATGGAGAGGGCACACAGGAAGAGGTACATGGGGGTGTGGAGGCTGTGCTCCCTCCAGATGGTGGCCATGATGAGCAGGTTACCAAGCAGCGTGAACAGGTACATCAGCAGGAAGAGCAGGAAGAACATCAGCTGAAGGTGGGGGAAGGTGGAGAAGCCGATGAGGATGAATTCAGACACTGAGGTGTAATTTAGCCTCAGATTGGCGGCCATACTGTTGGGAGAAAGAAGGAGGAATTCCCATAGGCAGAAACTCACAGTCTCTAATGAGCCCTCTTCAGGATTTCCTGGAGAGGCTCCTTCACCTCTTCAAACCATGATCAGCCCATCTACATAACAATGTTCAGAATAAAGGTCTGCCTTGTAGTTTAAATAGGACCACCTGAATATTCACTGGAAGGACTGATGCTGAAGCTGAAACTCCAATACTTTGGCCACCTGATGCAAAGAGCTGCCTCATTGGAAAAGACCGTGATGCTGGGAAAGATTGAGGGCAGGAGAAAAGGGAGACAGAGGATGAGATGGTTGGATGGCATCACTGACTCAATGGACATGAGTTTGAGCAAGCTCCAGGAGATAGTGAAGGACAGGGAAGCCTGTGTGCTGCAGTCCGTGGGGTCGCAAAGTCAGACACGACTTAGCTACTGAACAACAACAACATGCATCTAACGTGCTTAGCACAAGTCCTGGTACATAGTATGAATTAAATAAATTTTCATTTTTATTACCATATTTTTAAATCTTAGTGGTAGGAAGTAATGATCTCTATTTTCTACATGTGGATTAAGTCCCCACTTCAGAGGTTGCTATTCCCTCAAACTTTTTTTTAAAAAAAAAAAAAGTAAAATTAAAGAAAAGGTCAACAATACAATCTTTAAAATCAGTTATTATTCTGGGATCCCTAATAAAAATTTTTAATTGGAAAAATTTCTTGCTGGTTGGAGTTTCATCTCTGCATATCTTGTGATCACTATACTCAACATGCTCCCTGTGTTGTTTAGTTGCTAAGTCGTGTCCAACGCTATATGACCCCAAAGAGTTTTTTGCAAGGCTTAGTAAGTATTAAGTGGAGGCTTTCTTCCCTTTTTATAAAAACTCTACCATGTTATTGGAGAAGACACTGGCACTCCACTCCACTACTCTTGCCTGGACAATCCCATGGATGGAGGAGCCTGGTGGGCTGCAGTCCATGGGATTGCAAAGAGTCGGACGTGACTGAGCAACTTCACTTTCACTTTTCACTTTCATGCAGTGGAGAAGGAAATGGCAATCCACTCCAGTGTTCTTGCCTGGAGAATCCCAGGGACGGGGGGATTCTGGTGGGCTGCCGTCTATGGGGTCACACAGAGTAGGACACCACTGAAGCAATTTAGCAGCAGCAGCAGCTACCATGTTATTCACATGAATTCAAAAAAATTGAGGTGTTGTTTTAAAACGGTGCTTAAAAAAAAAAAACTTCATTACGTTGGTCCCTCAATTTTTTTGAGCCTTTGTTTTCTCATCCCTAAAAGGAAATTGATACTAATAATCCCTAGCTGACAAGCATTGACGTTGTCCCCACAGGCCAACGACATATGCACATAATATGTCTTCCAAGGACTTTCCTGATGACTCAGTGGTAAAGAATCCACCTGTCAAGGCAGGAGCTGTGGGTTTGATCCCTGGATCAAGAAGACCCCCTGGAAAAGGAAATGGCAACCCACTCCAGTATTCTTGCCTGGGAAATGCTATCGACAGAGGAGCCTGGTAAGGTACACACCATGGGATCGCAAAGACTCAAACATGACAGTGACAAAACAACAACAATTTCAGCTGTCTTCCACAGCACCTGAAATCAAGAAGTTGAGATTGAGGACAGGTATAAATGACCAGAATTAAATTATCTTAAAATACAGCAGCCTATGGTTGTACCTCTCTTTTGATGGAGGGACTTAATGCCTTTATCTTTTCATAATTACTGTTGTTTTCAGACTTAATTCTGTCACATTTAATACTTGAGCTAATACATATGTAAATATATGTTAGTATACCTAGCTACATATACAAACACAAAAACATGCACACAGTCCTATTTATTACACCAAACACATCCAAGGGAAAAAAAACCCTAAAAACATGGAATTGTCATTGAAAAGAACCTGTGTAAGGCTATAAAAGAAGTCTAGGTAAGTTATCAAGTGCCAATATTGCAAAGATCCAGAGCATCTGACCACATTACAGTAAACTGGAAATTAATAGGAAGAGAATACCTGAAAATTCCCATATATTTTAAATAAAATTTAAGATTGTACCATTTGACATTCTCATAGTCACACAAGACTAACTACCTTTGAGATAAAAGGAAAAATAAGAATTAATAAGAATGAGACATTGAAATAACAACTAAACAAAATGGCTTATGTCCTGGAATTTATAAAAAAGATATTAGTATAAAAACTAAGAAAAATCAAATAAGATCTGTTATTTGCTATATAGTATTACACAGCTAATAGTTTTCTGGGTCTAGTCATTGTATTGGCATTGTGTAAGATGGAAGTTTGATGAGGGGGGAGTCCAAGAATTTCCTATGTTACTTTTGAAAATTTTTTGTAAGTTTAAAATTAGTAAAACAAACAAGTTACCATTCAAAGGAACACAAAACTCTCAAGTATCTAGAAATTAATTTAAGTATATGCATACAAACTTCCACAGAGAACATTAAACATGTTACAATAGGCAAGACATGGAAACAATCTAAATGTACATCATTAATGAAATGAGAAAAAGAAGGAGAAACATCATATGATATAGCTTATATGTGGAATCTAAAAGGAAATGACACAAATGAACTTAAAGAGACACAGACTTAGAGAACAAACTAATGGTTGTGGGTGGAATGATGGAAGGAAGGGATATTTAGAGAGTCTAGGATGAATATGCACACACTGCTAGATATGAAATGGATAACCAACAAGGGCCTACTGTATAGCAGAGAGAGCTCTGGTTAATGTTATGTGGCAGCCTGGATGGGAGGGGAGTTTGGGGGAGAATGGACACATGGATATGTATAGATGAGTCTCTTCTCTTTCACTTGAAACTATCACAACATTGTTAACTGGCTATGCCCCAATACAAAAAAATCATTTTTTAAAAATAAAATAAAAGTAAAAAAACAATTAAACATGGAAGACATTATAAATAAGTGGATGAAATGGAAAGACAGTATCTTAGATGTTAATTCTCTCTCAGATTTCATCTACACATTCAATGTATTCCTCTCAAAAGAAGCCAGGTGAATTTTTTGAGAAAGATGTTAAACTTGCTATATAGTTTCTATTAAAGAATAGCTATCCATAAATAATTAAGTCCACCTTGAAGTGAAGAGTGAAAGAGATGGGAAGGAATTGACTTCTAAGATGCTGAGACATTCTACAAAGCCTTGCAAAGAAAGCAATGTAGAATTAGTACCAAGACAGACAAACAGATCAGTGGTTCAGAAGCTCTGAACTACAGATTGGGAAAGAAAAACAAACCTAGAATCCATGGAACAACATGGATGGCTCTTAAAAATAGCACTGGAACATCAGAAAAAATAGCAGACTTCCAGCACAACATATTGTATCACTGTCAAAACAGTATGCATCAATATACATTTTCCAAGAATTCATGCAAACAGAAGGATATGCATCGAAAAAATTAAAACAGCTACTGGTCAGGGGTGGGGATCAGAAGTAGGATGTCATGATAAATGGGAATAAATAACACAGGATCCTTCTGCAAGTCAATGTTAGTAAAACGTCATCAACGAAAGAGACTGATTAAAACTCCAAACTCCAAAGCTTAAGTTCAATAAAAATTTGTGAATGTACACAAATATATTTTACACTTAAATATGTTTCAATTAATGGTATATATGTGCTTCCCAGGTGGCACAGTGGTAAAGAATCTGCCTGCCAATGCAGAAGATGTAAGAGATGTGGGTTTGATCCTGGGTCTGGAAGATACTCTGGGGAGGAAATGGGAACCCATTCCAGTATTCTTGCCTGGAAAATTCCATGGATAGAGAAGCCTGATGGGCTACAGTCCATGGATTCACCAAGAATCAGACATAACTGAATGACTCAGCACGCACACATGTGTATATAGATCAATCAAATATATATATATATATATACATACATATATATAAAATACACACGTGTACATGCTAAGTCACGTCAGTCATGTCTCTTTGCTACCCTTTGGACAGTATCCTGCCAGGTTCCTCTGTCCAGGGATTCTATAGGCAAGAATACTGGAGTGGGTTGCCATTTCCTTCTCCAGGGGATCTTCCCAGACCCAGGACTGAACCTGCATCTCTTATGTCTTCTGCACTGGCAGGTGGGTTCTTTACCACTAGTGCCACCTCAAGAAGTGAAATAAAGACACTCAGTTGTGTCCGACTCTTTGTGGCCCCGTGGACTGTAGCCCATCAGGCTCCTCTGTCCATGGGATTCTCTAGGCAAGAATACTGGAGTGGGTTGCCATTTCCTTCTCCAGGGGAGCTTCCCAATCCAGCGATCAAACCCTGGTCTCCCGCATGGCAGGCAGATGCTTTACCCTCTGAGCCACCAGGGAACTCCCAGTGCCACCTAGGAAGCCCATTCATCAAATATAAATATATATGCACATAACCAGTTTTCAAATACACGGAGGAAAGTTCACTCAAATATTATGACATTTTACTTCATTCACTGAATCTTCATTCAACAAAAGATTGTCACAGAGTGTTCCCCTGGAGTCATGGTCAACCAACTCTTGGAGGACCCAGAATCTCACCTGGAAAATGGACGATTTGACTGAAGTTAGGATAGAGCATCTCATATAGTAAAGTAGCATTTGTGGACTAGAGGGGACCTAAGCAGCCCATCCAGTAGCCAGAGTGTCATCCTCAATTCCTCACTCTTCCTTACCTCTCCTGTCCCTCAGCCACCATCTCTGGACCAGTCCTGGCTCTGGCCTCATGCTCTTTCTTCTGTGTCTGCCCATCTCTTCTCCTCTGCACCACCCTTCCTGGCTGCCAGAGCCCATTCTTTGAGACACACAGAGTTTGTGGAGTCATGGAGACCCGAGGTTCAGACCCCAGGTCCTCACTGTGTGTTGGGATAATCAGAGAACTGTGCTCAGGTTCCCTGTAGGCATTTGATGCCAAGTGCTCAGCACAGAGAAATTTCTTAAGGAAAGCTGTATGCATTGTTGTCATCTTTTACTGTCATTGCTGGCTGACTGTTACTCATCTCCATCCCACCAGGTGACTATATTGGCACTGTAATAGTCCAGGGCTTCAGACCTAATTACAGGATAATCTTTCCTCTAATACTATGGATGTACCAAACCCTCAGCATCTGCTTCCTCTGGCAGCCCACCTCTTGGCTTCTTCTGGCTACAAATGTGTTCCAGGTATCAGCTCCTAAATGTACAAAATGTTACCAAAAACAAAACAGAAATGAGGTTTCCCTGGTGGCTCAGTGGTAAAGAATCCACCTGCCATTTCAGGAAACGTGGATTTGGTCCCTGGTCGGGCAGATCCCACATACTGCGGAACAACTAAGCCTGCGCACCACAGCTACTGAGCCTGCGCGCGAGAGCCTGGGAGCCACTACTACGGAAGCCTGGGTGCCCTGGAGCTGGTGCTCCACAGCGAGAGAAATCACCGCTATGAGAAGCCCGCACACGACAGCTAAAGAAAAGCCCGCACAGCAATGAAGACTCTGCACAGCAAAAATAAATAAATACATTAAACCAACAACAACAACAGAAAGGGCTCCCTGTCTCCTTCTGGCACTTCCTCTGTGTCACCCTTTGCCATAACAACCCCTGAGCAAGACTCCCCAAGTGGACTCTGCAAGTCGTGTGCACAAGTCTGGACCTCAGGGAAAACAAAGGCCAGGGCTGTGATCTCAGCAATTACCTCCCCAGCAGAGCCCAACCAGGGCACAGCCTGGCTGGCATTCACATCCTACTCCTGTGTCCTTTCTCCTCAGAGGGGCACTGTTTAACCCAGGTGGCTCTCTCTGCTTATCCTCCTGTGTCATAGACCTAACACCATGCCCACAAGCAAACAGTTCAATGGGATACCATATAGCCACAGAAAGGAATTAAGTTCTGATACATGCTATACCATGGACCAACCTTGAAGACCTTGTGCTGAGTGAAAGAAGCCTGCCACAAAAGACCACACATTGTATGATTCTGATTCCATTTACCTAAAATATCCAGAATAGTTAAACACATCAAGCTAGAACACAAACTGGTGGCTGTCAGGGGGTGGAAATAGTCTGGAATGGGGAATGGGTTCAAGAGTTCCTTTTGAGGTGAAGAAATATCTGAGCACTAGAGGGAGGTGATAGTTCCATGATTTTGTAAATGTCCTAAATGCCACTGAATTGTGCCTTTTAAAGCGACAAGGATGAAGAGACTTCCCTGATGGTTCAGTGGTTAAGACTCTGCATTTCCACTTGAGAGGTACAAGTCTGATCCCTGGACAGAGAACTAAGATCTCACCTGCCAAGCAGCCAAAAAAATAAAGTGACAAGAATGTGTGCAAGTTGGAACACTTGTAAACTGCCGGTGGAATTATAAAATGGTACAACAGTTGTGGGAAACAGTATGGATATTCATCAGAAATGAAAACTATTGTTTGAACTACCATATGATCTAGTAACCCCACTTCTGGATATGTATGCAAAGGAATTGAAAGCAGAATCTCAAAAGGATATTTGCACACCCCTGTTCATAGCGGCACTAGTCACAATAGCCATGAGGTGGAAGCATCCCAAATGTTCATCCTTGGATGAATGGTAAACCAAATGTGGCTTCTATCCACACAACAAAATGCCATTCTGTTTAAAAGGAAGAAGATTCTGTGTCATGCTACGTCCTAAATGAAACTCAGCAACTATATGAGGTCTCTAAAGTAGTTAAGTTCATAGATTTAGAAAACAGAATGGCACTTGCCAAAACTTGGAGTGAGCAGGAGAGAGTTGTTTAATAGGTTTAGAGCTTCCGTTCTGAAAGATGCAGAAACATCTGGAAATCTGTTATGCAACATTGTGAACAGACTTAACCCTACAAACTGCATACTTAAATATGGTTAAGATAAAAAATTCTATGTTTGTGTTTTTTACAGCCAAAAAAAAAAAAAATGTAGTAGTGACACCTGCTATAACATGGATGAAAACTTGAAAACACTGTGCTATGTGAAAAAAGCCAGGGGCAAGTATTATCTGATTCCATTAATGTAAAATACCTAAAATAAGCAAATTTGTAGGGATACGAGCAGACTAATGGCTGCCAAGGGCTGAGGACAGGGAGGATGGGGCATGACTGCTAATGAGAACAGGATTTCATTTGAGGGCAATGACCGTCTTGTGCAACTAGACAAGAGTTAAGAGCTGCACACTGTGAATGTACTAAATGCCCCTGAAATATATGCTTTAAAATAGTTAATACTGTATTATGTGAATTTCACATCCATTTTTTAAAAAGCAAAATAATCCCCTCCTTCAGCCCACTGTACCTCTGCTGTCGTTCACAGCCCAGCCAGTGCCCAGAAAGAGAGGGAGGGGGGTCTCCCTGAGCCAAGGGACTGAGAACGCATTGTTCAGCCTCCCTGCTCCTGTCCCGGGCTGGCCTCCGAGCCTCCACCCAGGTGCGTGTGAGAGCACAAGGGAAGGCACTTCAGAACATCTCTCCTCAGGGGTGGGCGGTCTCCTGTTTCTACAAACTGGGACCGTCACACACCTACACGCAGGTGTCCCCATACCTCTGCATGGCCTCCTCCCATCTCTCCCCTGACCCCCTCACACACAGCGTCTTATGTTCTTACTTCCACCAGGCATGCGCATGGCCATCTTGCTGCACACAGGGCCACGCCAAACCTCTGCACTTACACAGAGGCCAGGATGGACACACACCTGCAGAGTGCCAGCCTCTGGCACACCTGGAAGTACTCTCACACTTGCATTCAGTACAGGACAGCAGAAGCATGAAGAAGATGGCTAACGCGTGTGTCCCTGGTGGGCACTTTTCCCCTAGTATCTGTCTGACAACTGAGGCAGGCACAGCTGTGTGTGGGTGTGGGCACCCAGTGATGCCTGAGTGCATGATTCGTGGATAAGAAGCCTGTGCTCAGGCATTGCTTGCCCCAGACTTTGTTCTGCTGGGCTCCTGATCCTAAGGTCCACACCCAACACTCTTAACTACCCACAGCCCTTCCCTCTATCTGAACATCACCTTCTCCAGGAAGGGAACCAGAATTGCACACTGGCCTCTTTCGGCGGCCACCCAGGTAGCAGAGGAGACCCTGGCCCCCTCACTCACACAGGGAGCTAAGAAGGGAGTGGGCGGGCCGGGAAGCTGCTCCCTCACTTTATCCCTTTCTTCTCCAGAGGCACGTTCTGAAGGCATCCCAGGGGAGCCTGGTGCAGGAGGTGGGGGAGGGGGAGGGGGGCTCCCTCAGGGACCAGAGTCAGGTGGTGGGGGGAGTGTGGGGGGAGACTTCTAGGCACACCGGTCTCCCCTGGGGTCAACCCACAGAGGTATATGCAGTTTGCAAACTTCCCTGACAGCACTCTGTGCTCTGCTGGGAGCTGAGCTATTCTGTAGCATCAAAAGGGGATGATTAGGTTGGGAGATGGAGGTGACAAGACAGCCCCTAACTGAACCAGGGAAGGAATAGAAAAGAAGTAGGTGCCCTTGCCCTAATCTCTCAATCCCAGCCTCTTCTTCCTTTTCTGCAGTGTCCACACTGCATCTTGAAAGGCCGTCCACAGCCCATAAAAGGCACCCCTGGGCCGTTCCAGAGAAGACAGTACAAGGTTCCCAGACCAGACCTGCACCCACTTTCATTAGGAAGTTCTGGCTCCCAGATATTGGGAGTGTTTTAGCAGACAGGCTGATGTCTGGCTCCTATTGGAAGGAGAGGGGCCAGGTTAGGAATGGAATGGTCTAAAGCATGACCCTGCTGTGGTCCAGGAGTGGGGTTGCTGGATCATATGGTAGCTCTATTGTTAGCTTTTTTTTTTCATTTATTTTTTTATTTTATTTTTTTATTGTGTTGGTTTTGCCATACATTGACATGAAACCGCCATGGGTTTACATATACTCCCCCTCCAGAATCCCCCTCCCTCCTCCCTCCCGATTCCCTCCTCCCTCCTGATTCCCTCCCCCTGGGTCATCCCGGTGCACCAGCCCCAAGCATCAAACCTGGGCTGGCGATTGATTTCACATATGATAATTAACATGTTTCAATGCCATTCTCCCATATCATCCCACCCTTGCCCTCTTCCACAGAGTCCGCGAGTCTGTTCTATACATCTGCGTTCCTTTTGCTGTCCCGCATGCAGAGTTCTCATTACCATCTTTCTAAATTCCATATATATGCATTAGTATACTGTATTTTTGTTTTTCCTTCTGGCTTACTTCACTCTGGATAATAGGCTCCAGTTCCATCCACCTGAGTAGAACTGATTCAAATGAATTTTTTTTAATGCTGAGTAATATTCCATTGTGTATATGTACCACAGCTTTCTTATCCATTCGTCAGTTGATGGGCATCTAGGTTGCCTCCATGTCCTGGCTATTGTAAACAATGTGGCTATGAACATTGGGGTACACTTGTCTCTTTCAATTCTGGTTTCCTCGGTGTGTATGCCCAGCAGTGGGATTGCTGGGTCATATTGCAGGTCTATTTGCAGTTTTTTAAGGAACCTCCACACTGTTTTCCATAGTGGCTGTACTAGTTTGCATTCCCACCAACAGTGTAAGAGGGTTCCCTTTTCTCCACATCCTCTCCAGCATTTATTGCTTGTAGACTTTTGGATGGCAGCCATTCTGACTGGTGTAAAGTGGTACCTCATTGTGGTTTTGATTTGCATTTCTCTGATAATGAGTGATGTTGAGCATCTTTTCATGTGTTTGTTAGCCATTCTGATGTCTTCTTTGGAGAAATGTCTGTTAAGTTCTGTGGCCCACTTTTTGATTGGGTCGTTTATTTTTCTGGAATGGAGCTGCAGGAGTTGCTTGTATATTTTTGAGATTAATTGTTTGTCCGTTGCTCCATTGGCTATCATTTTCTCCCATTCTGAAGGCTGTCTTTTCACCTTGCTTATAGTTTTCTTTGTTGTGCAGAAGCTTTTAATTTTAATTAGGTCCCATTTGTTTATTCGTGCTTTTATTTCCAATATTCTGGGAAGTGGGTCATAGAGGATCCTGCTTTGGTTTATGTCAGAGAGTTTTGCCTATGTTTTCCTCTAGGAGTTTTATAGTTTCTGGTCTTATGATTAGATCTTTGATCCAATTTGAGTTTATTTTTGTGTATGGAGTTAGAAAGTGTTCTAGTTTCATTCTTTTACAAGTGGCTGTCCAGTTTTCCCAGCACCACTTGTTAAAGAGATTGTCTTTTCTCCATTGTGTATTCTTACCTCCTTTGTCAAAGATAAGGTGTCCATAGATGTGTGGATTTATCTCTGGGCTTTCTATTTTGTTCCATTGCTCTATATTTCTGTCTTTGTGCCAGTACCATACTGTCTTGGTGCTTTTAAAGTATCTCCATACTGTTCTTCATAGTGGCTGTACCAAATTACATTCCCACCTATAGTGTAGGAGCGTTCTCTTTTCTCCACACCCTCTCCAGCATTTATTGTTTCTAGAATTTTTGATGATGGCCATTCTGAAAGGTGTGAGGTGATACCTCATTATGATTTTGATTTGTATTTCCTTAATAATTGATGAGCATCTTTTAATGTGCTTTTTGGCCCTCTGTATGTCTTCTTTGGAGAAATGCCTATTTAAATCTTCTGCCTGGTTTTTTGATTGGGTTGTTTTTGGACATAGAACTAACTGCATGAGGTGTTTGTGTATTTTGGAGATGAATCCCTTGTTGATTGTTTCCTTTGAAGATATTTCTCCCATTCTTTGGGTTGCCTTTTCATTTTGTTTATGGTTTCCTTTGTTGTGCAGAAACTATTAAGTTTAATTATGTCCAATTTGTTTATTTTTGTTTTTATTTTCCTTCCTCTAGGAGGTGGATCATAAAAGATACTGCTGTGATTTATATCAAAGAGTGTTCCACGTGTGTTAAAAGTGTAGGTTTCTTAAATTCCAATACTGTTGCCCACTTTTCTCATTGCTTTATAGAAAGTCTCTAAACCTAGACATGAGTTCCCTGTTATTTGTATTGTTCCCGTTTAGTTTCCAACTTTTTGACTTATCTTTTCACACTGTGGTGTCTCATTAATTGTGATAGACTGTCAGTCTCTTTCATGTCTTTGGACTTTTTCTCTTTTTAGAAAACTTTATACTTTGAAGTCATGAAGATATTCCTCCGTATCACCCTGTAAAGGCTTTATTGGTGTGCTTTCATATTTCAATCTTTAATCAATATGGAAGGAATTTTATACATAAGATAAAGACATTCCACTTTGTTGTTTCCAACACTGCAATTATCCCTGTACCATTCATTGACACTTCATATTTTCCCAGTCTCTGCAATAAACCTCCTGCAAGAGATGACCACGTTTGTGTGGTCTCCGTGTGTGGGTGGGTGTTTACTCACTCAGTTGTCTGACTCTGCGACCCTTTGGATTATAACCCACCAGGGTCTTCAGTCCATGGAATTCTCCAGGCAAGAATACTGGAGTGGGTTGCATACCCTCCTTCAGCGGATCTTCCAGACTCAGGAATCAAACCCTTGTCTCCTGTGTCTCCTGCATTTCAGGCAGGTTCTTCACCTGCTGAACCATCAGGGAAGCCCTCTGGTCTCCTTCAGTTCAGTCACTCAGTCATGTCTGACTCTTTGCAACCCCATGAACTGCAGCACCGCAGGCCTCCCTGTCCATCACCAACTCTGGGATCATACCCGAACTCATGTCCATTGAATTGGTGATGCCATCCAATCATCTCATCCTCTGTTGTCCCCTTCTCCTGCCCTCAATCTTTCCCAGCATCAGGGTCTTTTCCAATGAGTCAGCTCTTCACATCAGGTGACAAAAGTATTGGAGTTTCAGCTTCAACATTAGTCCTTCCAGTGAACACCCAGACTGGTTGGATCTCCTTGCAGTCCAAGGGACTCTCAAGAGTCTTCTCCAACACCACAGTTCAAAAGCATCAATTCTTTGGTGCTCAGCTTTCTTTATAGTCCAACTCTCACATCCACACATGACCACTGGAAAAACCATAGCCTTGACTAGATGGACCTTTGTTGGCAAAGTAATGTCTCTGCTTTTTAATATGCTGTCTAGGTTGGTCATAACTTTCCTTCCAAGGAGTAAGCATCTTTAATCTCATGGCTGGAATCACTATCTGCAGTGATTTTGGAGCCCCCCAAAAATCAAATCAGCCACTGTTTCCATTGTTTCCCCATCTATCTGTCATGAAGTGATGGGACCATAGGCCATGATCTTAATTTTCTGAATGTTGAGCTTTAAGCCAACTTTTTCACTCTCCTCATTCATTTTCATCAAGAGGCTCTTTAGTTCTTCTTCACTTTCTGCCATAAGGGTGGTGTCATCTGCATATCTGAGGTTATTGGTATTTCTCCCAGCAATCTTGATTCCAGCTTGCGCTTCCTCCAGCCCAGCATTTCTTATGATGTACTCTGCACAGAAGTTAAATAAGCAGGATGACAGCCATTATGTACTCCTTTTCCTATTTGGAATCAGTCTGTTGTTCCATGTCCAGTTCTAACTGTTGCTTCCTGACTTGCATACAGGTTTCTCAAGAGACAAGTCAGATGCTCTGGTATTCCCATCTCTTTCAGAATTTTCCACAGTTTATTGTGATCCACACAGTCAAAGGCTTTGGCATAGTCAATAAAGCAGAAGTAGATGTTTTTCTGGAACTCCCTTGCTTTTTCAATGATCCAACGGATGTTGGCAATTTGATCTCTGGTTCCTCTGCCTTTTCTAAAACCAGCTTGAACATCTGGAATTTCATGGGTTACATATTGCTAAAGCCTGGCTTGGAGAATTTTGAGCATTACTTTCTAGTGTGTGATACGAATGCAATTTTGCGGTAGTTTGAGCATTCTTTGCCATTGCCCTTCTTTGGGATCAGAATGAAAACTGACCTTTTCCAGTCCTGTGGCCACTGCTGAGTTTTCCAAATTTGCTGGCCTATTGAGTGCAGCACTTTCAAAGCACCATCTTTTAGCACTTGAAATAGCTCAACTGGAATTCCATCACCTCCACTAGCTTTGTTTGTAGTCATGCTTCCTAAGGCCCACCGACTTCACATTCTAGGATGTCTGGCTCTAGGTGAGTGATCACACCATCGTGATTATCTGGGTTATGAAGATCTTTTTTGTACAGTTCTTCTGTGTTTTCTTGCCACCTCTTCTTAATATCTTCTGCTTCTGTTAGGTCCATACCATTTCTGTCCTTTTTTGAGCCCATCTTTGAATGAAATGTGGTCTCCTTATGACCTCTCTGTTTGTTCCACTTACCTATTTTTCTGTCCCTCCACTGGGAGGCTACACTTTTTTTTAATTTTATTTATTTTCTTTACATTATCGTGTTGGTTTTGCCATACATTGACATGAATCTGCCATGGGTATACACGTGTTCCCCTTCCAGACCCCCCCTCCCACCTCCCTCCTGATTCCATCTCTCTGGGTCATCCCGGGGCACCAGCCCTAAGCACCCTGTATCAAGCATCAAACCAGGGCTGGCAATTGATTTCACATATGATAATTTACACTTTCAATAGTTTTATAATCTTGACACCCACCTAGAACTACCATCTACAGTTTTTTCTTTTTGAAAAAATGTCTTTGCAGCAATTTTGTATCCATTTAAACTAACATTTTACCAATAAAGCACTACTGTTTAGATTTAAAAAAAAAAAAAAGAATGCCTTTGCTTATTCTGGCATTTGGTCTCTTTCATATGATTTTGGAATCAGCTTATCTAGGGCCCCATATTTTGTTGCTTTAAAAAAATATGTTTCCAGATGTCAGCATCATAGTGCCATGGGATGTTCCCTTTGTTTTCCCCCTTCAATCCACAACTAGCAAAATATCCATAACTTAACAAAGGGTCCTCTGCCCAACACACAAGAGTGTCAGAAACTTCCACACGTCTGTACATCAAAAGTGGGTGGATTGGAACACAGAGAAGGCAGAACTGAGGGAAGAGCAGAGGTGGAACTTGCAATCTGGATCCCCTGCAGAGGCAGCTGAGCCCACAGTCCTGGAGTACCTGGTAGCAGCAGGGAAGGTGATGGGCACGACTCTGGCCCCCAGCCACTTTGGCAACCATGGCGTGGGCTACTGGGCAGCAACAGCAGTGGGGCCTGTGACCCCTTCCCTCCAGTGGAGAAGGCACCCAGAACTCCACCCCATCCCACCTCCACCCCCAGCACTGGTACCCACAAACCCAACCACCAAAAATGATAAGATAACCTACTGACTGGGAGGAGCTATGGATATTTGCAAACCATATATCTGACAAGGGGTTAATATCCAAAATATATAAGGAACTCACAAACTCAACAACAACAACAAACAAACAACCCAATTTAAAAATAGGCAGAGAATCTGAGTACACATTTTTCCAAAGAAGATGTATAGATGGTCAATGGGCACAGGAAAAGTTGTTCAACATAACTAATTATTGGATGGCTCAGTGGTAAAGAATCTGCCTGCCAATGCAGGAATTGCCAGAGATGCAGGTTCGATTCCCAGGTCAGGAAAATCCCCTGGAGGAGAAAATGGCAACCCACTGCAGTATTCTCCCCTGGAAAATTCCATGGACAGAGGAGCCTGGCAGGCTATAGTCCATAGGGGTCACAAAAAGTCAGACATGACTGAGTGACTGAGCACAGCAAGAACATCAACAATTACTGCATGCATGCTAAGTTGCTTCTGTTATGTCCAACTCTGTGCAACTCTATGGACTATAGCCAGCCAGGTTCCTCTGTCCATGGAATTTTCCAGGCAAGAATACCAGAGTGGGTTGCTACTCCTCCAGGGGATCTTCCTGACCAAGGGTTCGAACCCACATCTCATATCTCCTGCATTGGCAAGCAGATTCTTTACCACTAGCACCATCTGGGAAATACAAATCAAAACCACAATGAGACATCACCTCATGCCCATTACATTTTCTGTTATAAAAAGGCAAGTAATAACAAGGTTTGTAAAGAATGTGGAGAAATGGGAACTCACATGCTCTGTTAGTGAGAATGTAAATTGATACAACCATTATGGAAAACAGTATAAAGATTTCTCAAAAACATTAAGAATAACATTACCATATGACCCAGCTGGGGTTTCCCAGGTGGTGCTAGTAGTAAAGAACCTGCCTGCTAATGCAGGAGACTTATGAGATGTGTTCGATCCCCGGGTCAGGAATATCTCTTGGAGGAGGGTATGGTGACCCACTCCAGTATTCTTGCCTGGAGAATTCCATGGACAGAGGGCCCTGGTGGGCTACAGTCCATGGGTCACAAAGAATCAGACACAACTGTTTATGTGTTATTATGAATTGCATTCATTACTTTAAACTTTTATTTAGAAATTTCCACTAAACATAGAAGTATAAAAAAACATATAATGGACTCCTATGTCTAGCTTCAATACTTGCAAACACTTGGCCAAATTTGTTTCGTATATACAAGTGTCCCACTTACTTGATTTATTATTTGAATAAAATCTCACACAGTATATTACTTTACTATAAATACTTCATATGTTGCTAACATATAATTTAACATATGAATGAAGTAACATACCACTAGCATGCCAAACATACTTTTAAATGCTTTAATATTTCCTGATACCCAATGTATACCTAAATTAGTGATTTCTTTGAGGCTGTCTTCTTCAAATCAAAATCCATATATCTTACACACATGAATTTAGTTACTTCTCTTATGTCCTTTTATTTTCTAATTATCCTACATTTATGCATGCCATGTGGGAGCAAAGAGGGAAACTGCATGATTTGTCTTGTACATGTTACAATTTGCTCATTGTCTTTTCCCAGTGTCATTTTACATGTGCCTCAAGCAGAATTTAAGCATGCAGACAATAGGGAAGAAAAATGCTATCAAGAAGACTGGGGCTCAGAGACATCCATTTCGGCAGAGAAGTTTGGGGATTGTTATAAGGTCAGACATCAAAACAATCTCTCAGGAGCCTGGAGACAGAGGGAAAGGGGCAGGCTCAGCAGATCTGTGGCTTCTCACAGATTGAATAAATATGCCAATATGCATCACAGTCAAACTTGGTCCAATAGCCAAACTTCATGAAGATGCAGAATTGCGATACAATCTTTCAGAACTCCAGTTTCTGTGAAAACATACAAAAGCATCAGCCACATCCCTTAGCCACAGGGAAGAAGTGAAGAATAGTAAGTTGTGTCCATTTTCAGTTCTCATACTCAAGATCAGTCCACCAGTGTGGATCCGGGTTCTGGGAAAGTACAGTCCATTCTCAGTATTTGTGTGTTACATCTCTACAGATTCAACCACCCACAGATCGAATTTGAATCTACGGAGATAGAACCCAGGAATATCAAGACCCACTTTGCTATATTGTGGTTGTTCAGTCACTAAGTCATGTCCGACTCTTTGCAAACCCATGGACTGCAGCACGTCAGGCTTCCCTGTCACTCACTGACTCCTGGAGCTTGCTCAGACTCATGTCCATCAAGTCAATGATGTCATCCAATCATCTCATCCTTTGTCTCCCTCTTCTCCTGCCCTCAATCTTTCCCAGCACTAGGGTCTTTTCCAAAGCTGTATAAGGAACTTGAAAATCATGAGTTTGGGTATTTGTGAGGGGTCCTGGAACCAACATCCCGTGGATACTGAGGGATGATGGTACTTGAGAAATCCCCCAAAATCAAAGCTCCATGCCATGTCTTACAGCAGGGTTTCTCCATCTTTGCACTACCGACATTTTGGACCATATCATTCTTCATTATGAGGGGCTGTTCTATGTCCTGTAGGATATTGAAGAGTACCCCTGGTCTCTACCCACTAGATACCAAGCACCCACTTCCCAAAGTGACAATCAAAAACATTTCCAGATTGTGTCAAACATCCTTAGGGAGGAGTTGCCCATGTTCCATCACGATCACCAGGTTCAACTTTCCATTACAAATGAAATAAATGAGACTCAAGTGGATGGGCTTCCCAGGTGGTGCTAGTGGTAAAAAACTCGCCTACCAATGCAGGAGACATAAGAGACCTGGGTTTGATCCCTAGGTTGGGAAGATCTCCGGGAGTAGAGTATGGCAACCCACTCCAGTACTCTTGCCTGGAGAATCCCCATGGACAGAGGGGCCTGATGGGCTTCAGTCCATGGGATCACAAAGAGTCAACCATGACTAAAGTGACTTAGCATGCAGCATACAAGTGGACAAGAGATTTGATGTCTCTAGATCGCTGAGATTAAGTTTGAAGACATGACATATTAACTCAGGCTGTCAAGTGATCCCATACCCTCTTTCCTAAATGTCTCTTAAAATGTTTGCAACACTCAATCATTCTGAAATGGGTTGTTCAGCATCTGTAGTGTACCAAGCCTTATACTGAGTGGTGGAGTCACACAGATGCATAGAATACTGACTCTCAGGACTTCTCTGGTGGTCCAGCAGCTAGGTCTCCATGATTCCAATGCTGGGGGCCCAGGTTCAATTCTTGGTTATGGAATTAGATCCCATGTTCTTCAATAAAGGTCAACAATCCCATGTGCACAACTAAGACCCAGTGCAGCCAAATAAATAAATATAAAAAAATAAATCTAAAAAGAATACTGATTCTGCCCTCAAGCTGTAGCCCATCTGATGGGTAAGACATATACAGTCAGAAGAAGATTATAATAGACACAATCATGAAAATCTACAGAAGTGCCTGAGATATTAAGAGGGTATGCATGAGAGATTAATTCATGCTGGTCAAAGCATGGATTCCTCCTCTGTGAGGCACAGGTGTTTTGGGCTTGACACATATATTGTGATACACCAAACTAATAAAATATGTTCCAGACAGATGCCACAGCAGAAGCAAACAAAAGGATAATTTCCAGAAAAGATGAGTCATCTGGCATGAAGTTGTTGCAAGGGGGTAGTGTGCAGGAGCTGAGAATGTGAAGATGAGTGGTACCCTCTGTGTGGGCCTTGAAAGGTGCCATTGTTAGGATTCCAAACTAAGTATTTTTAATGAGGGTGTATATCAGTTGTCTGAGGCCTGAATGGAAGCAGAAGCAATGGAGATGAAGGAAAACCAGTGTACTTGAGATAATCCAGGGGGCTTGGGGTGCAGTTCTGAGAAAGTGTGTGGACATGAAGAAAAGTTCAGAGACAGAAGGTGATCAGAAAGTGATGTCATTAAATTATATACTGAGCAGTTAGGACTGGGTCCTCCAGGCAGTGATTCTTAAAATGTGTTCTGTAGGACCCCTTGAGACTCTAGATAGGTCCAGATGAATGCTAAATAAGCTTGGCACATCACACATTCCCTATTCCCTTCCCTAAAGTACAGTAAGTCCCTACAAAAGAACATTCCATCGAAGTCAGGCATGAGGGAAACTGCAGCTTGCGTTCCGACTCCTGTTGCTAACAATCCTTCAGCTCCATCATCTCACCTCATCTCCCTTGTCCAGTCAGTAACTCATCTTGCCTGTTCACTCAATGTCAGCCTCTGTGTGTCAGATATTGTACTATGCTACTCTACTTTTCAATATTCTATACTGTTAAGATTTCAAATGTTTTCTTACCAACAAGTTGGTTGGTTGGTTTAGTCGCTAAGTCATGTCCGATTCTTGCAGACCCCGTGGATTGTAACCCGCCAGGCTCCTCTGTCCATGAGATTCTCCAGGCAAGAATACTGGAATGGGTTGCCATTTCCTCACGGTATAGCACAGGGGACTCTGCTCAATGATATGTGGCAGCCTGGGTGGGAGAGGAGGTTGAGGAAGAATGGATACATGTATATGTATGGCTGAGTCTCTTTGCTGTCTACCTGAAGCTATTACAACATTGTCAATTGCCTATTCTCCAATATAAAATAAAATTTTAAAATAATAATAAAAATGTTTTCTTTATTGTTTTATTTGTTTTTTATGTATTTGTGTGAAAAGTATTATAAACCTATCACCAAAATGCCAAATGCCAAACGGTGCTGCTGTGTTAGTTACTCAGTTGTGTCCAACTCTCTGAGACCCAATGGACGGTAGCCCACCAGGGCGCCTCTGTCTGTAGGATTTCCCTGGCAAGAGTATTGGAGTGGGTTACCATTCCCTTATCCAGGGGACCTTCCTAGCCCAGGGATCGAAGCTGGGTCTCCTGAGTCACAGGTGGAATTGTTTACCATCTGAGCCACCAGAAAAACCCTTTTATAGTACAGTAAAACTACTAAACCTACCCTAAACCTAATACAGTACAGTACTAGATGGCCAATTTTGTTACTTGGGTACCTAGGCTAATTTTTTTGGACTTTCAAACAAACCAGATAAACCAAGGCACTCTGGAACTAAACTTGTTAGTATGTTGGGGACTTACTATACTCTATTCTCTTTCATGTATCAGAGGTACTGTGACTTCCTACAATAAAGAATGTTGTTTAAAGGATGTTTTATACACACACACACACTTGTAAGTAACAAAATAACATCAAACATAACAACAGAGATTTGACAGGCATTTTGGTTTACACCCTGTAGGCAGTTGAAAGACTATCTTTGGGAAGACATCTTCCAAGATCCAACAGACAAATGAGCCAGGACTGAGTTCTAAGTCCTTGGTGGGACTCACATGAAGGTAGGGGCTGCACCATCTACTGCTTGTAGATTTCAGTGGAGGACTGTTTTCTGAGGTCAATCCAGTACTTTGGTCTCGGAGGTCAAGAAATGCTGCAGCCAGAGATGGGAAAGTGGTGAAATCAGTCCATGAATGGGACAAACACCTAGAGATCTTGGGCTGGGAGGCTGAGTAATGTAGTAATTGAGCACACTGGTTGAAAGATCAGGAAGACTTCCATTTCTACAATTATGATGACCTATGTGGTCAGAAAATTACAGCCACTTATGACTCTCAGGCTGAATATCTTAATGGGGGCATAACAGCGGCTTCCAGAATTTCTCTGTAGAGTCAATGACAAAGTAAGAACCCAGAATGGTGCCTGGTTGAGCAGTGGGTAAGATGGAATTACGAGTATTATTCAAGGGCATGATTGACAGGGTCAGGAGTTTGGATTCTCCCCAGTAAAAGTGGTTCTGGCAAGGATTCTACTGACAAATATTGAGCCTTGCTGTGTGTCCAGTCTTGATCCAAGCACTATGGACTCAAGGATGAGTCAGATCCATGCTCTTTTCTGCAGGGTCCTCATGAGTGGGGAGGTGGATCCATGATCTAGAAGTACAGTCTAGTGTTAAAGAATAGACAATGGGAAAGATCTTGAGGGACCATGTGTGATCTGATAGTGAAGAAGAAGTAGTTATCCACATAGATTAAAAGAAGGAGGGCACATCAGGTTGAAGGACCAGCAGGTAGAATCGCTCAGAATCAGGACACAGAATAATCCTGGCCAACTCTACTTGCCAAGAGAGTGGATATGTAATATGAAGCACAGCATGAAGACCTGCATGAGATTCCACAGGGGACAAGGACATTGGCTTGCATTGGCCCAAGGACCCCAAAGCACCCCTTCCTCCTCACCTGCTCTGCCTGGCTGTGGATGATGACCAGATGAGCACCCTCCTCAGCACAGCGACCCATGGCTTTGAGCCAAGGGAGTTCACCAGTGGAAAAATTGTAGCAGGATCCCTGGAATGCCTTTCAGGTCTTTGGGAAGTACTCAGGAGGATTCTGGGAAAGGGAAAAGCACTCACAAGAGGATTCTGGGAAAAGGTTGGCTGGGGCTGGTAGCTGCTCTGGTCTCTGAATGGAGACACCAATGAAATGACTTGAACTTGACCCACCTGTGCATCCTTGACACTTTGCAAAAGCGAAACACACCAGCTTCCTAGTTGTTCGCTGAAGGGATGGACCTTATCAGAGGTAGTGGAATGCAAAGGAGGGTTGCCTCAGACTTTGTGTTAACATCAACAGTGACAGGGTTTGACTGACATAACCCACGTGACACACCCCTGTGCTACAAGAACCACTACCACCAACAGCGCTGGAAAGAACAACCTCCCTCTCCCAGCTCTGATCTTCACCACTCAAACCACCCCATCTCCTTACCATTGCCTGCCCTCACAGCCTCCATTTGCCAGAAGATTTCTCCCCGAGTGATGTCTGTCCCATTTGTGTCCAGCATCTGCCAGACCCTATGGAACTGCTGCTGCTGCTAAGTCGCTTCAGTCGCATCCGACTCTGTGCGACCCCACAGACGGCAGCCCACCAGGCTCCCCTGTCCCTGGGATTCTCCAGGCAAGAACACTGGAGTGGGTTGCCATTTCCTTCTCCAATGCACGAAAGTGAAAAGGGAAAGTGAAGTCGCTCAGTCATGTCCGACCCTGTAGCGACCCCTACAGGCTTAGGACTGTAGCCTACCAGGCTCCTCCGACCATGGGGCTTTCCAGACAAGAGTACTGGAGTGGGTTGCCATTGCCTTCTCCGCTATGGAACTGAGAGACTCGTAAAAGCTGATCGAAACTTGGTGGAAGATTTGTTTCCCAAAACATTACAGTAATTTAATTTATTGCTTACATTTAATACTGAGGATGAAAGGTTGTTACTAAACCACAAAAGACGCCGGGATTCTTCCGGGGCCAGAGACGAGGCATGATCACTCAGAGCTTTTGTGTAATAAAGTTTCATTAAAGTGTAAAAAAAGATAGAGAAAGCTTCTGACATAGACATCAGAAGGGAGCAGAAACAGTACCCCGCTGCTAGCTGTTATATAGCTACTAGCAGTCAATTAAAGAAAGGAAAAACTCAGAGAATGGCACCAAGTAAGTCACCCTGGGCCATAAAATGATTGACAGGAATCTTGAAGAAAGGCAGATTTCCATACAAATATATAGTTTCATTAACATAGATTAGGAGAACAATGTATAACATATTGGTTAGTCAAGTTGGTTCTGGGCCTAAATATGAGCCTTTAGGCAATCCTGACCTGAAGACAGAGTTTGGGGTAAATGCATAGTACATTAACATAGCTTAAGACAAGCATTTCCATAAGAACATTGCATTGGTTAGCACAAGGTTTGAGAAAAGTTAAGTTCTGGTGGAACCAGGAGTCATTATGGCAACACAGAATTCTAACAGAAACCTCTTTTTAAATTTGTATAGAGAAGGGGAAAAAATATAACACTAGTCTGTTTCCTTTTGCCACTTAAGAGAGAGATAAAAAATGTCTGACATTTGCAGCCTATTTCCTCCATTTGGAGACCCCAGGCCTTCCTGCCTGTTACCCTCTCAAGGGCATCTGGCCACTTTGTTTATGTTTACGTTGCTGTATGTTTGTTTTAGGGGGTGGTTGTCTTCTGTTGCTTTTAAATTAAGTTAACTGAGTGGTTAATAAAGCAAAAGTCTTAATTTAAAAAAAAAAAAAAACCTGCTGGCACACAGGGGAAAGGGCTTTGTAGGTGGCATTAGTGGTAAAGAATCCACCTGCCAATATAGGAGATTTAAAAGATGCTGGTTCAATCCCTGGGTTGGGAAGATACCCTGGAGGAGGAAATAGCAATCCACTCTAGTATTCTCCCCTGGAGAATCCCGTGGACAGAGGAGCCTGGCGGGCTACAGTCCATGAGGTCACACAGAGTCGGACATGACTCTGCATACATGGGATAGAAGCCCACCATTCTGTTCGGCACTCACATTTAACTTCCAGTTGCTTCAGTTCTTCCTTCATCTGATTTATGAACTGCAAGACTAAGGAGAGAAAAGTGACAAACTCTAGACCTTTAGACACACAGCTCTTTCACCATCCCCCAAATTCTCCAGGTTGAAATGGGGAGGGCAGTTTTTTCCTAAAGTCATGTGTCCAAGAACATGATCCAGCCACCCCTTACTCCTCCATCTCTCTCATAGCCCCATAAAACCCTCTTCTGAAGACCAGACTTGGGGTCCTGGCTGTGTTGCAGGAAAGGGGACCCCTTCCAGGGCATGAAACTGGGCTCTTATCTAACACTTGGAAAAGAATTGTCTGAGGAGACACGTGCTGACAAAGCAAGAGATTTTATTGGGAGAGAGTGCCTGGGTGGAGAGCAGCAGGGTAAGGGAACCCAGGAGAACAGTTCTGCTGCGTGGCTTGGAGTCTCGGGTTTTATGGTGATGAGATTAGTTTCTGGGCTGTCTTTAGCCAATCATTCTGACTCAGAGTCCTTCCTGGTAGTCCACGCCTTGTTCAGCCAAGATGGATGCCAGCAAGAAGGATTCTGGGAGGTGGTCAGACATATGTTGTTTCATGTCTTTTGATCTTTCCCGAACTCTTCTGACTGGTGGAGGCTCATTACCAGGGCCTCCTGTCGTAAATCAGCTCATGCAAATGGTCACTATGGTGCCTGGCCAGGGTGGGCGTTTTCAGGCAGTGTGCTTCCCCTAACAGTTCTATCTGATCACCTTTCCCACCGGCCCTGCCAACTTACCTTCAGCCAGGACTGCACCAAAGATTAGGACTAACAGAAGCAGCATCGGGGTCACTGCCAGGCGGAAAACCTCAGGGATCCTCCTGGGGAGGCTTCTGATCCTGCTGTGTTGTAGAAACTGGAGCGAGAGGGCATCATCCCATACTGTCAAGGAAAAGTGCTGAGGTGGTACAAGGACTGTGGAGGGCTGAGACTGAATCACTCACTGGAGTGGGAGGTGGTGAGTGATCACTGGTATCAAGGAGGGCTGCTCCTGCCTCACCTGAGTCCCTGGGAAGGGGCAGAGATTTTTCCCCCATTGGTGTGAGGCCCTGAAGGTGTTGTGCCCAGATCCCAATCTCCACAAACCACCAGGAGGCCATTCACCAATGCAAGCGCAAGAGGGAGTTTATTACAGACCCGGGTCCGGACCGCACATACACACACCCGACGCAGCGGAGTGAGGGCGGCCGCCCCGAGCCGCATTGTACAAGGCTTTTAAGGGAAAGAGACAAAGGGCAGGAGGGCTCGGATGGGGTAATGTGTTTCAGCGTCCTGTGAGGGGCCAGGACAGGAGGGGAGGTGAGGGGATTTTCGCGGGCTAACCCCTGATTGGCAATCGTGTCTAGGGTGGTGACCTGGGGGTGGGGGAACTTGAGTGATGTCTTCTATCACAAGATGGCAGCTCCTCTTTTTAAGAGGGAGTCACTTAGGCTCTACAAAGGCAGCTGCCCTCTGTGCCTATCTATGTCCAGCTGGAGCTGCAGCTCCTTCTGCTCTAGCCGCCCACAGCCCTTCTGGTATTATTGAATACTGTAGAGCCTAAGTGACTCCACCTTAAGAAAAGGAGCCACCATCTTGTAACAAAGGGCAACACCTAGGTTCCTGAAAAAAATAAAATAAAAACACCTGCAGTGTAGTCCAGCCCTCACCCCCTGGCACCATCCTAGACACAACCAATCCCCGTGCATTGGGGAAGCGCCACAAAATACGCCAGTCAGGGGGCTGTTTGCAGATGAATATACCTGTCAGGGGCTAGCGCGCRAAAAGCCCCTGACCTCCCCTCTTGTCCTGGCCAGTTGCAGGACGCTGAGGCACATTACTCCATTCGCGCCATCCTGCCCTTTGTCCTSTCCCTTTAAAAGCCTTGTACATTTGAAGCAATTCTACTCAGATGGACGAAACTGGAGCCCATTATCCAGAGTGAAGTAAGCCAGAAGCAAAAACAACAATACAGTATATTAACGCATATATATGGAATTTAGAAAGACTGTAACGAGAACCCAACATGCGAGACAGCAAAAGGAACGCAGATGTATAGAATAGACTCGTGGACTTTGTGGATGAGGGTAAGCGTGGGATGATATGGGAGAAGGGCACTGAAGCATGTTAATTATCATATGTCTAATCAATCGCCAGCCCAGGATTGATGCTCAGGGCTGGTGCAGCGAGATTTCCAGGGGGGGAGGGAGGAGGGAGGGGGGTTCCGGAGGGGAAGCATATGTAAACCCATGGTGATATCATGACAATGTATGGCAAAAACAATCAAAAAAAAAAAATGCCTTGTACCATGCGGCTCGGGGCCGCTGCCCTCACTCCGCTGTGTCGGTGTGTGTGTGTGCGGTCCAGACCCGGGTCTGCAATAAACTACCTCTTGTGCTTGCATTGGTGAATGGCCTCCTGGTGGTTTGTGGAGATTGGGATCTGGGCATAACAATACACACCCTTCCTGTGCTGGAAAATTCCACCCCCTTGTAAACCATCAGATATTTCCTTCCTGGCCTGGCAAAGCTGCTAAGATCTCTAGATGGCAGTTTATTATCATTTACATTGTTGAGAGATGATACTGAAGGTAGGAGAAGGCATTTTGCTCCAAGTCTTCTCTACAGCTTTGGTCTCCCTGCATGATAAAAGAGACAGTAGTTGCCGCAGAAGTCTGCCTAGAGGTCCCTGGCACAGCAGCCCTTTGGACTTCCAGTCGCATTCTTTTCGAAAGATCTTTTGTTTTCTCACTGATAAGGCAGTGGTTCTTTCAACATAATAGTTATTCTTGTGACTTGTCTCTTTCAGAGCATGTAACCAAAGTCCACCCATACACATTAATTTGCAACTTTATCTTTTTTTAAAATAATTTTTATTTGTTAACACCAAGAACAGTATAGCCGATTAACAATGTTGTGGTAGTTTCAAGTGAAGAGCAAAGGGACTCGGCCATACATATACATGTATCCCTTCTCCCCCAAGCCCCTCTCCCATCCAGCCTGGCGCATAACATTGAGCAGAGTTCCTTGTGGTATACGGTAGGTCTTTGTTGGTTATCCACTTAAAATATAGCAGTGTTTACATAACTTGACCTTTTAAATGGAGAATGAGATGCATCAAAGAGGAGAAGCAAACCAATGTCGGTGGAGAGGCTTCCGTTTATCCAACCCACGCTAGGACACTTTCATGCATCATGTTGTTTAATGTCTTTTTTCCTCTGAATACCGTTATGATTTTTCTCTTTATCTTTGGGTTTTAGCAGCTAAATATGTCTAGGTATGCATGCACAAACGTGTGCACGTGCTTTTAGGAATTCACACAGCTGATGATTCAATGAGAGGCTCAAGCACTGCAACTAGAGAATAGCCCCTGCTTTCCACAACCAGATAGAAAGCCCAAGCACAGCAGTAAAGACCCAGGGCAGCTAAAAATTAACAAATAAATACATTTTTAAAAGAAAGAAAGTCAGTTTGAAAGAACTTCCCTGGTGGTCCATTGGCTAAGATTCTGGGTTTCCAATGTGCACAATGGGGGGGTTGGGGGAGTGGGGTGCTGGGCAGCTGGGTTTGATCCCTGGCCAGGGAACTGGATTGCTGCTGCAACTAAGAGTTGACATGCCGCAGCTATAAAGACTCCACATGCTGTAACTAGGACCCAGTGCAGCCAAATAAGGTAAAATAAAAACAAATCTAAGAAAAGCAAGTCAGTTTGAGAGTGTGGACTCTTGGGCACTAAAAGTGGCTTTGCCACTGAATTTCATTCAGGAGACATAAGCTGAATCACTATTGTGACTCCAGCGAGCCCTGGAGACACAGGGAAATTAAATCCAGTCCCAGATCCACCATCCAGCAGACCTAGAACAATGCCTATGAGGGAGACATCTGCTGGTTACTTAGGGAAAATATAGAGAAAGGAATGTTTTCTCTGGTATTTAAAAAGATGAATGGGCCTTCTCTTGGCAGACAGCAAATGAAAAGAAATTCCAGGCACAAGGGCTGAAATCGAAAGTAGGAAGTAGGAACATGTGTAAATAGATAGCTAGTGGGAAGCTGCTCTGAAACACAGGGAGCCCAGTCTGGTACTCTGCGACCACCTAGAGGGGTGGGATGTTGGGGTAGGGTGGGAGGGAGGCTCAAGAGGGAAAGGGTAAAAGTATATATATAGTTATGACTGATTCGTGTTGTACAGCAGAAACCAACACAACTTTGTAAAGCAACTATCCTCTGATTTTATATATATATATATATATCTGTAATATATATTATACATATATAAAATGTATTTATTGTTGTTATTTAGTCACTGAGTCATGTCCAACTCTTTGTGATCCCATGGACTGTAACCCACCGGGCTTCTCTCTCCATGGGATTGCCCAGGCAAGAATACTGGAGTGGGTTACCATTTCCTTCTGCAGAGGATCTTCCCGACCCCGGGCTCAAACTTCAGTCTCCTTCATCGGCAGGTGGATTCCTCACCACTGAGTCACCAGGGATGTCTATGTATACATAAAATATGAAGCAGGGAAATTCATGGCTGGACCATGTCCACAGGCTGGGGCAGTGGGGGCATACCGGCCAGGAACTACATCCGAATTACAGGACTTGGAGTTGCATCCGGCAGGGAGCAGAGACGTGGCAATACACTGGCTTAGGAAAGGGCCATAAAGGTCCCGCCTATCCTGGATTTGACCTGGAAATGACCAGTAAATATTATTTCAACTCATTTCATTCCCCCAAACATTCCTGAGCCCCTGCAGTGCACCCTGCCTCAATGCCCTGCTCTGGCAGATGAGGAACTCATTCCTCCCTTAAGAATAATGTTCTTCACCTACTTCTCTCTACTGCACCAAGACCTTAAGTTAATTTTTTCTTATTTATTTATTTTTAATGGGAGGATAATTGCTTTATAATATTGTGTTGGTTTCTGCCATACATCAACATGAATCAGCCGTAAGTAAACATATGTCCCCTCCCTCTTGAACCTCCCTCCAACCTCCCACCCCTTCCCATCCCTTTAGGTTGTTGCAGAGCCCCTGTTTGAGTTCCCTGAGTTATACAGCAATTTCTCATTGACTATCTGTTTTACACATGGTGTTGTAAGTTTCCATGTTATTCTCTCTATAGATCTCACCCTCTCTGTGCTTCCCCTGGCCTGTGTCCATAAGTCTGCTCTCTATGTCTGCATCTCTATTGCTCCTACAAATAGGTACCTCACTACCATCTTTCTAGATTCCATATATATGCCTTAATATCTGATACTTTTTTCTTTCTGACTTACTTTACTCTGTATAATAGACTATAGGTTCATCCACTTAATTAGAACTGACTCAAATGCATTCCTTTTCATGGCTGAGTAATATTCCATTGTATATATGTACCACAGCTTCTTTATCCGTCCATCTGTTGATGGAATCTAGGTTGCTTCCAGGTCCCAGCAATTCCACTGCTAGGTATATACACTGAGGAACTGAAAAAGACATAAGTATCCCAATGTTCACTGCAGCACTATTTACAATAGCTAGGATATGGAAACCCTTTAGTTAAGGAATGTGTTGGCAACTTCCCATGTGTATTTGATCTGATATCAAATATATGAATCTAGCAGAAACCTTTAGCACTGATGACAGTATAACAGTTGGATTTCCTTTTTATGTCTTTTTATCTTAATTGGTTACAGAGGAGGAAAAGGGACTGTGACTGTCCCAGGAGTTTGTTGCATCTTCATTGTATTTATCTTGCAATATCCTGAATGACGTATGAACTTGTCTCTCTCGCTCTCTCTCCCTTGTTCAGGACTGCTTAGAAATGAAATCTGAGCCCCAGTGATCTTTCATCTCTAGTACAAACTAGGTATATTATGAATATTTGGGGGCAAATTTTCTATTGAGGATTGGATAATTGGGACTTCCCTGGTGATCCAGTGGCTAAGACTCTGTGCTCCCAGTGCAAGGGGCCTGGGTTCAATCCCCAGTCAGGGAACTAGATCCCACATGTAGCAACTAACAGTTCACATGCTGCAAAGAAGACCGGAGATCTTATGTGCCTCAAATAAGACTCAGCACAACTGGATAAATAAATGTTTTCAATGAGATTACCTTATTTTTAAAAGAAAGGATTGGACAGTTAAATTGAAGGGCTCTTCAAATCCTTGGTCAACATTTTGCTCTCCTCTTTTCTTAGATAAATAAAGGAATGAACCTTATGCTGATCTGCTCTTTGCTAACTGGAAAAAGTCAAAACTGGCCACATAAGCTGTATAGTTTGATACACGTGACCAGCCTCAGTACTATGCACGAGATAATTCTTATCTCCAGCTCAAAGGAAGGCCAGCCCCAGAAACCATGTATTCAACAAATGTGTATGGAGCATCTGAGCCTATCACTAATCCCCTTGCTGGAAAGACCACATTGAGCACGACAGACATACTTGCTTCTATGACACTACAGTGGAGGCAGGGGGAGAGGGTAGATGATGAAGAACTGAATCTAGACAAAAATGTCAGGAGTTTGAGGAAGGGAAGGCAAGGGGTTATGAAAGCTCAACAACCTAATACATAGAGAACAGGGAAGGTTAGGAAGGCTTCGTGGAGAAGATGGCACCTCAATTTTATTAATTTTTTTCTCTGTTTATGTATTTTTAGTTGGCTGGTTCTCCTTTGCTAGTTGTGGGCCTTCTCTAGTTGCAGTGAGTGAGGACTCCTCTCTAGTCGCGGTGTATGAGCTTCTCACTGCAGTGGCTTCTCTTGTTGTGAAGCATAGGCTGTACAGCACGAGCCTCGGTAGCTGTGGAGCACGGGCTCAGTAACCTCTTGGCATGAGGGATATTCCCGGACCAGGGATTGAACCCATGTCTCCTGCATTGGTAGGCGGATTCTTAACCACTGGACAACCAGGGGAGTCCTGAAGGTGGCATTTCAACTGAGACATTTGTTGCAGAGGTATAGGAGAGGAAAGGGTACATTACGCAGAAGGATTAACGTGTGCAAACGAACTGAGGTACGGACATGATTGTTCCCTTGAGGAAAAGAAGATCAATGTGACAGAACTCTTGGGCAGCAAGGAAAGGAGAGTGGCTCAAACTGGGAGGGCTCCAATTACAAAGGCACTTACTCCATACTCCCCAGAACCAGTAGATGGCACTCACCTACACAGTGTATACAGTCTATAATACAACATAAAGCAATGGATTCCAACAATGATAATCACACCAGAAAATTTATGTTTCAGATAAATTACAGAAAATTTATGTTTCAGATTCATATCTCAGAAGGATTTTGCAGCTCTCAGACTTTCCATAGGGTTGTAATGAGAGATTCTTTTACTTGCTTTCTCAGCAAGTATTTATTGAGCACTTATTAGGGATTCTTAGGTGGCTCAGTGGTAAAGAATATGCCTGCCAATGCAGGAGACATGGGATCAATCCCTGGGTCAGGGAGATCCCCCGGAAGATGGCATGGCAACCCGCTCCAGTACACATGCTGGAAAAATCTCATGGACGTGGAGCCTGGCAAGCTATGGTCCATGGGGTCACAAAGAATCAGATACGACTGAGCAACTGAGCATGAGCATATTAGGTGTCAAGATATAGGAGCGAAACAGAGCCAGATCCTGTGGTCCTTGGCCGCCATGCTCTCTGCCTGCCTTTTGTCTGTAGCAAAGCTTTAGTCAAAGAATAAGCTTAATCGGAGACATGAGAAAATGCAGAAACAAAGGAAAGCAGTCAAAGGAGACCAAGTAATAATTGGTTAGCCATTGTTGTTCAGTTGCTAAGTTGTGTCCAACTCTTTGCAACTCCATGGACTACAGCACACCAGACTTCCTTGTCCTTCTACCTGTCTCCCGAGGTTTGCCCGGATTCATGTCCATTGAGTGGGTGATGCTTTCTAACCTCCTCATCTTTTAGTCATTAAACATAGACAAGGACCTTTAGTTCTTTCTCAAGGGCTAGAGATAATACTCTGAGCCATATCCTATGAGCTGTCTTATAGACAATGAAATCCCCACCAAGTGGAGAAGTTAGCTGCATGATGACCAGCCTGTAGAATGACATAAGATGACAAAATTCTGAGGACTGGCCTCAAGGAATGTAAACAAATCAGCCCTGGAACTGAAGATTAACTGTGCTTAAAAGAATCAAGATGATGCTGGCCAGACCACCCATGACCAATTTCAAGATGACTATCAGAGCTGATGGTGCTGTTTCTGCACCTAGCCCCCTTCCCTCAGCCTATAAAAGCTCTTGCCCACTGATTGTCTGGGATGGGGTGAGAGGCAGTTAGCATTTGGACAGGTATTTGTGCCCTTCGATTGCCAGCATACAAAATGAAGCAAGCCAATCTTGCTTCTTTGATATCTTTTGAGCCTTGAGGAGCCAGACCTCACTTTTGGTTACAGGAACACAATGGTGAGCAAGCCCAGGGTGGTCCTACCCTCTCAGGGATACCAGTCTACTGTGGAGAGATGGGAAGGTGTCAATCAATTATTTATATAACACAGTGTAGTGAGCATTACGATGGAAGTAGAAGCATCAGCCACCCTCAGAGCTCCAGAGACCTTCACCTCTGTATATGATGGGCGGCATGGGATGCTCCCAGAAGCCATACACGGTTCCAGGTGCTTTGAAAGTTATGGCTCTGCTGTACAGGGCACCCTGTTGTAGGCTGTAGCATTTGGCACTTGGTGTGCAAGTGCGTTTGGCAAAGGCTGTTAACTTAGTGCATGAGTCAAGTAAAGATCACCTTTATTTCCCACTTGTGTTTCTTGGCGTTAATCAAACACCCAAGTTTGAGCTTGAGACTAAGCAGGAAAACTATCTGGGGACCATTTCTCTGGAGTGGAGTGAAACTGTGGCTCTGTCTTCACCTCAGTCCTGAGGCTTGCATCAGACCTCATCTTCTCAAAACTCAATGGTTGATCTCTAGGGACTCTTTAATTTGTGCAAATAATGTGGAGATGGGAATTGTGTGTTGAATTTTAATGAGCTCCCAGTTGTCACAGGAAATCGTATTGCTTGTTCAGTAATGAAACTTGGCATTGGCTTCCAAGGATTGTTATACCCATGGAATTTGGCAGGTTGAGCAGGTGAGTGTCCTACTGGGCTCTTTAAAAATATCAGTAAAGAAGTCTAACCTTGGGACTTCTCTGGTGGCCCAGTGAGTAGGAATTCACCTTCCAGTGCAAAAGACTTAGGTTCTACACTTTGTCAGGGAACTAAGATCTCACCTGCTGCAGGGCAACTAAGCCCATGCGCCACAACTACTGAAGCCCTGAGCCCTAGAGCCCCTGCTCCAAAACAAGAGAAGATAGCACATTGAGAAGCCTCCACATTGCAACTAGAGAGTAGCCACTGCTCGCTGCAACTACAGAAAGCCCATGCACAGCAAAGAAGACCCAGCACAGACAAAAGTAAATAAGGGTCTAACCTTGTTTATTTCTCTGTGACCTCCAAGAGGGATGCCACAGGGAGTGGCAGATACGCTAAGAACATCGGGGTGAGGCTGGAGGTGACCAGTTCAGATTAAATCTACTACTAATTGCTTGCAGTGGACACCCTAAGACATTACTTCAGCCAAATTTTCTGGGATGTGCTTAGTTGTTTAATGAAAGACTAGCTAGCCATCAGTGTGAATTGCCTGCTTCTCCGTACATGACAACTGAGTTCTTTTCTAGTAGTCATGTACGGATGTGAGAGTTGGACCATAAAGAAGGCTGAGTGCTGAAGAACTGATGCTTTAGAACTGTGCTGTTGGAGAAGACTCTTGAGAGTCCCTTGAACTACAAGGAGATCAAACCTGTCTATCCTAAAAGAAATCAATCCTGAATATTCATTGGAAGGACTGATGCTGAAGCTAAAACACCAATACTCTGACCACCTGATGCAAAAAGCTGGCTCATTAGAAAAGACCCTGATGCTGAGAAAAATTGAAAGCAGGAGGAGAAGGGGACAACAAAGGATGAGATGACTGGATGGCATCACCAACTCAATGGATGTGAGTTTGAGCAAACTCTGGGAGATGGAGAAGGACAGGGAAGCCTGGCATGATGCAGTCCATGGAGTTGCAGAGATTTGGACACGACTTAGCAAATGAACAACAAAAACAATAGGTGAGGGAGACTTGTGTAAGTAGCCTGGATGGTTTTGTGCCTTATGAGGCTGACTCACATTAGACAGAGTTGGGTTCAACTCCTGGCCCAGCCACTTCCTGGCTTGTGACCTTGAGGAAATGAATTTATGTCTCTGAGCCTCTAACTGAAAACAGGGAAGCTACTAGTAATAACTCCTGGCTAACACCAGTGTGCATTAACTTGCTGCTGCTGCTGCTGAGTTGCTTCAGTGGCACTTAGTAAATGTTCAACGAATGCTAGATAGTGCTATTTCATTACTCGGTAAAGTTCTGTTGGAGTCTGGACACAGTTTTCTGACTTGATTCACTGCTTCACTTACTTTACCCCAATGAGTTAGAGCTCATTCATTTACTCATCAAACGTTTATTGAATAGTTTCTATTTTCAGGCTCTGGGAATTAAAGCGGAGAGCAGGACTTCCCTGGTGGTGCAGTGGATAAGAATCCAAATCTGCCTGCCAATGCAGGAGACATGGGTCTGATCCTTGGTCTGGGAAGATTGCACATGCCATGGAGCAACTAAGCTCGTGTGCCAAAACTCCTGAGCCTGCTCTCTAGAGCCCAGGAACTGCAGTTACGGAGACTGAGTGAGGCAACTACTGAAGAAGAGAGCCCGTGCTCTGCAACAAGAGAAGCCACCACAATGAGAAGGCTGTGGACTACAAGGAAGAGCAGCCACCACTCACCACATCCAGGGAAAGCTCATGCAGCAACAAAGACCCAGGGCAACCAAAAATAAATAAATAAATAAAATAAAAATTTTTATAAAAAGAGCAAGCAAGATGAGGTATCTCTTAGTGTTTACCTTCTCATGGTAAGAAACTAGATTATGAGTTAACGAATAAAATGCTAATCTCAAGGAAATGGATTTGGGGTTGCGGTTCTTAGATCAAGTTTAGCAGCAAAGTGAAAAAGTAAATGGATATTATTGTTGCAAGAAGGGGGACCCCTTCCAGAGCCTGAGAGTGGGCTCTTGCCTAACACTCCGAAATGAATTGTCTGAAGAGACACATTAGCTGAAAAAGAAAGAGATTTTATTGGGAAAGGGCAGCCTGGCAGAGAGCAGGAGGGTAAGGGAACCAGGAGAACTGCTCTGCCACTTGGCTCGCAGTCTCGGGGTTTATGGTAATGAGGCTAATTTCCAGGTTGCCTTTGACCAATCATTCTGACTCAGAGTCCTTTCTGGTAGTGCACACATTGCTCAGCCAAGATGATGCCAGCAAGGAGGATTCTGGGAGGCGGCAGGACACGTGGTGTCTCTTTTTGATCTTTCCCAAACTCTTCCGGCTGGTGGTGGCTTATTAGTTCCATGTTCCTTAATAGGACCTCCTGTTGTAAAATAACGCATGCAAATGGTTACTATGGTGCCTGCCCAGGGTGGGCAGTTTCAGCGTGCTTCCCCTAACATTATATCAGAGTCCGGTGGACTGCGATGAAATGAATTTTCTGGATTTGGTCCCCTCTCCCATGAGGACCAGGTCCCACTGTTGCTTGTTCAAACCTGTTATGTCTTCCCGCACAGGTCTGAATCCTGCTTATGGCACCAAGTAATGTTCTGCAGAAAATTTTCACTTTCGTCTCAGGTTCAAAGGATTTGTTAACAAAATACGCCACTCATTATATACAAATAAATAATACCATTATTTATTAGAAAATTATCTAGTTTGCTTTCAGTATACTAATATTAAAAAAAGAGAGATAGAAATAGAAACAGCAGAGAACACATCACCAACTTGGGTTTTGACCAACATCTAAACTCAAACAGCTCTGGGAAGTTCCATGACACAATACATCTAGAGTCCCAGTTGGGAAAACGTCCCAGGCAGTGCATCTCTTCTGTGAGTGAGACTTCAAAAATTGCAGTTCGGGTTCCAGCTTATAATCCCAGGATGCAAACTGATATCAGCATCAAGCTGTGAGCAAATATCTCTCAGTCAGTTCAGTTCAGTCTCTCGGTGGTGTACGACTCTTTGTGACCCCATGGACTGCAGCTCTGGTTTCATGTTAGTACTGTTTGTTTTATCCTGCAAAATTTGGAATGTTGTTAAGCTGGGGCTTGGTTGGCCAGACCCCCTTCAGGGGCCCAACAATCTCAAGGTCCATCCCCTATCTTACCTGTGGTGCCACAAGATTTGCACTGAGCAGGCAGCCAGGTCACTCGCAGTCAGGGCAGTGTCCAGGCAGGTTAGAAGCAAGGTCAGAGACCTCCTCTGCTTTGTCTCTGAAGCCTAAACAGGACATGAGTTTGAGCAAACTCAGGGAGATAGTGAAGGACAGGGAAGCCTGGCCTGCTGCAGTTCATGGGGTCGCAAAGAGTCAGACACAACTCAGCGACTGAACAACAAAAAACTATCTATTTAATTTCCCTAAGACTGCAGAGCCCCAAGAAAGCAACCCAGGGACAGCTTTGTCCATCCTGGCTCTTAATCACTGTGGCATGTTGTAGGTACATGTAAGTTTTTAGGGAATAAGTCAATTGCAAAGTGCACCCAAGAAAGCATAAGGTTTGGTGTGGGGAGACTGCAGATGCGGTGGGGCAGCTAAGCCCGGGCATCGCAACTGCTGAGCCTGTGAGCTGCAACTGACAAAGACCACGTGACTAGAGCTGCTGCACAACAAGAGGAGCCCCCAAATCCCCAGAGAAAGCCTGTAAGTGATAACAAAGAGCAGGGAAAGGGGCAGGGCACAGCTTTTGAAAGAATGACAAAGGACACAACACAAACCAATTATAATCAAATGGGACCAAGATAGCAGACAAAACTAGACCTTGATCCTCAATCAGCAAGTGAAAGGACACACCCAGAGGTGCCACGACAGTTCCAAGACACTGTTAAAAGCCAAGGGGTGGGCGGTGGCTCAAATCCTGAAAATCTCCACCCCTTTCCAAAAATAGTTGGAATAATCCTTCCATTCATTAGCATATGAAATTACCCAGCCTATAAAAACTAAACAGGCCAAATTTTGCATCCCAGCCATGTTGGTTCAAGTCCCATGCAGAGTTTTGGCTGGGTTTGAGTCCCAAGCAAGGTTTTGACTTGGGACAGGGGGCAGAGAGGGCTTGAGTCCCAGCCATGTGGGTTCAAGTCCCAAGCAGGGTTTTGGCTGGGTTCGAGTCCCAGCACATGGGTTCAAGTCCCAATCTGTGATAAACGGTTTCACCAGCACAACCAAAAATAAATAAATCTTTAAAATTTTTGAAAAAAAACAAAGAGTCTGACCCACTTCACTGAGTCAATGTGGGGTGTCTGATCAGCCTAGAAACTGCATCTTCTTCAATAGCTGACCTTAAACTAAACTTTCCCACAAAAGCAAGCAGCCACTTCTAGTTTCTGACATCTCTTTCCCAAGATCCTTGAAGAGAGTTGTATTTTATGTCCTCTCTTCTCCACAGCAAGGATTCAGGCACACACCTCATTCATCCCCATGTAGTTTCAGCTTCTAAAGATAAAGCGCTATGACCAAACCCAATTGCCATTTTAGCTAATTCAAAATTACACTTGCTGGAGAAAAGTTGTTCCTACAGATCCTGGCTTTGTTGTACCATGACTAGGTAGCCATGAATGATACTCTAGCCTGTATATAAGTGAGTCTGGGCCAGGTCGTGCCTAATCCCCATGCCAGATGCCTATAACTCCAATGGGTCTTGGCTTCAAGAACCCAGGCTTGCAAATGTGGAGGAAACTGTCATATGTTTTAGAATTAACAGAAGGAAGCTATGCATAATTAAGAGGTTAAAAGATTTTTTTTAATGGGATAGCGGTCACATTAAAGGTTTGAAGATTGTTAAAAAATAGATTGGCGATCACTGCATCTACCTAGTGTAGATCAAAATCACAGTTAATAAAGTACTCCAAGGGAGGAAGGCAAGTATCAGATTCCAAGTAGCCTAGGCAGATGGTCCTAGTTGAGATGGACCTAAGGAAGAAAGAGGAGGTGTCCCACGAGAAGCTAGGAGCAGAGAAAGCATTCCAGGCAAAGGAAACCACAGGAGCAAATGCATGGAGGTATGAAGGACATAGAGAAAGGGAAGTGGCCAGACTGGGAATGGGGCTTTGGAGATGTCTTAGAACAATCTCCCTGGGAACTAGAGGGGAGCTTGGACCCTAAGTGAGACTGAAAAGGAAGGTGGAGGGGCTAGCTAAGCTAGTGGTAATGCTAAATGAATCTGAGGGGCCCAATTGTGGGAAATAAAGCCCACTGGCCCAAATGCAAGGAATGGACTTGGAGACATGAAGAGCAGCAAGAAGCGAGGCTTTAATAACCACCTTGCAAGGTCCGGTGTCTGGTGGGCAGCCTCACCCAGAGTAGTTACAATTGGGTTTTTATCCACTCAGCACACAAGTCCCTCCCCCAGTCCCTCATTGACTGAGTACTACAGGGTTAACAATCTTCCTGAGGAAGTCATCTGGATTTATTATTCTCTCTTTGGATTTCCCCACACAAGTATCCTGACAGCTATTACATCGACAAGCTATCACTCTAGGCTAGTTGTCCTTGAAAATGGACCACTTTAAGTTTTTGTTTCTTATACAGTCACCCCTGACCCACAAGCATCAGGTTTTTTAATGTCAGAAGAAAGCTCCAGGTCTGGACATTTTATGAAATGAAACTTGGTCCCCTAGATCAGTCAGCTTAGGTTAAATATGCTGCAGAAACAAGTAGTGACCTCAAAATCTTAATGACTGACAGCCACAAAGCTTCATTTCTTGGTCAAGTCAATGTTCATCATAGCTCACCAGAAGCTTCCCCTGAAAGGGTTTTCTTCACTGCAGGACCAAGGTTGAAGGAGTTACCCCTCTCTAGGAAGAGCTGGTCTTGTGTCAAAAGCAAAACAAAGATTAAACACGCACACTCACACACACACACACGACTCTTAAGACTCCTTCTCAGCAGTGGCACACAGAAATTCCTATAATTCCCATTTCATTATCTCAAGCAAGAACATGGCCAAATCTGGATTCAGTGGGGGTGATCACTAAAATCTTCCTATAAGGATGGGCCTGAGATTGCCCCTGGAGAATTTCTTCTATTCAGCAGAAATTAGGAAAGGAGATAAAGGGTGAGCAAATCTTATGCCAAGACAAGGAACCTGGACTTTGGAGAAATGTCTTTATTGTTGCCTTTGGGATCTCAGTAGCCAGAGAGGACAGGGATGGAGGATTGAGAAGGCATTGCAAGGGGTCTAAACTAGTCCTGAGGAGTGGAGTGGAGGGGACTAAGTCAGCAACTCTGCCACTTCTCACAGATGAAAGCAAGGGATTCTGATTTGCAAGAGAAGTTACTCCAGTGCCCATGGTGGAGCATCATCATGCAGGCAGGGACAGTTCCATTATCATGCAGTTCATTGGAATCCCAGTTCCTGTAAAGAGCAGCCCACCAAATCCCTCAGAAGTTGGGCTAGGGCCTAGAGTTCCTCAGCCCTACCCTCTGTGAGTGAGGTTTGGCCCTGAGGCTCTTGCAGCTCCCCAATAGAAGTTATTTAGTGAGGCCAGCTACAGTAGCCATCTGGTCAACCCCTTCTTATTTTTTTTTTTTTCCTCCAAGTGGAGACACTGAGCTCAAACAGAAGTGGCAATACACAATGGTCTTCAGAGAAGTTGAGGGTCTCCAAGCTTCTTGGCCACCTTCTCTTACTGTCCCATCCCACTAGCCCTCTCCCTTTCTCTGAGATCTATTTCACCCTGAAGCCAGACAGACCTCATCCAGATTCTAGTTCTCGTCATTTATTATCTATGTGACCACGGCTACTGTCTCAATGTCTCTGAGCCTCTGCTTTCCTCTTTTGAAAAATGGGAGTATGTTGAAAAGGTGATGACTAGTGCAGTTAAATATACAGCAAGTGCTTGGACAGCTCAGACTTTACCATGGAGATGACTTCTGCCTTGGACTGGGACCCATACAGACAGGAAAACGCGAGGCAGCAGAAGGAAACATCACAAGTAAAGACAAAGGTGAGGATACAGGTAAATGCTGGGAAGGTACAGTGGGTTTAATTTGTCCCCAAGGAAAAGATATGCCTATATCTGGAGGAAAACATGATTTGAAAGGATACATGAATGTTCATTGCAGCACTGTTTTTAATAGCCAAGACAGGAAAGCAAACTAAATGTCCATCAGCAGAAAGCTAAAGAAGATGTAATACATATATATGATGGAATATTACTCAGCCATTAAAAAGAATGACATAATGCCATTTGCAGCAACATGAATGGACCCAGGGATTGTCATACTGAATAAAGTAAGTCAGACAGAGAAGGCGAAGTGTCCTATGACATACCTTATATGTGGACTCTAAAAAGAAATAATACAAATGAGCTTACTTTCAAAACAGAAAGAGACTCACAGACTTAGAAAATGAACTTATGGTTACTGGGGGAAAGGGATAGTTAGGGAGTTTGGGATGGACAGTTACACAGTGTTATATCTAAAATGGATAACCAACAAGGACCTACTGGTCCTTGGAACCAAGGAAGCACATGGAACTCTGCTCACTGTTATGTGGCGGCCTGGATGGGAGGGGGATTGGCGGCAGAATGGATACATGTGTACATACGGCTGAGTCCCTTCACTGTTCATCTGAAACTATCACAACATTGTTAGTCAGCCATACCCCAATACAAAAATAAAAAAGTTCAAGAAAAAAGAAAAGATATGCCTACATCCTAGCCCCTGGTACCTATGAATGTGACCTTACTTGGGAAAAGCGTCTTTTAAGATGCAGCCTGATTTTGTATCCACCTGATGCGAAGAACTGACTCATTTGAAAAGACCCTGATGGTGGGTCTTTCAAGCATCTTTCAAAGATTGGAAGCAGAAGGAGAAGGATAAGACTACAGAGGATGTAATGATTGGATGGCATCACCAACTCAATGGACATGAGTTTGAGTAACCTCCGGGAGCTGGTAACGGACAGGGAATCCTGGCGTGCTGCAGTCCATGGAGTCTCAAAGAGCTAGACATGACTGAGCAACTGAACTGAACTGAACTGAAGATGCAATTAGGTGAAAGATCTTGAGATCATTTTGAATTGAGCAAGCCCTAAGTCCAAGGACAAGAATCAGTGTAAGGAGAAAAGGAGACACATATACAGAGGAGAAGGCCATGTGAAGATGGAGGCAGAGACTGGAGTGATGTGGCCACAAGCCAAAGACACCTGTAGCCCCCAGAAACTGAAAGAGGTAAGGAAGAATGCTACCCTAGAAACTCTGGAGGGATTGTAGCCCTACCAACACTTTTATTTGGGACTCCTAACCTCTAGAACTGTGAGAGAACAAATTTCTAATGTTTGTAATCACCCCGTTTCTAGTACTTTGTTACAGTAGTCACAGAAAACTCATACAGTTGGCAAGTGATACATTGTTATACCTGGACTGCAAGCTCAAACCAGTAAATCCTAAGGGAATATTCATTGGAAGGATTGATGCTGAAGCTGAAGTGCCAATACTCTGGCCACCTGAAGGAACAGCTGACTCATTGGAAAAGACCCTGATGCTGGGAAAGATTGAAGGCAAAAGGAGAAGGGAGCAGCAGAGGATGAGATGGCTAGAGAGCATCATTGACTCAATGAATATGAATTTGAACAAACTCTGGAAGGACAGGGAAGCCCGGCATGTTGCAGTCCATGGGGTCACAAAGAGTCGGACACAGCTTAGCAACTGAACACACATTGTTATACTCATGAGTAGACCCAGTTCACACCTCAGCACACTGGAGGCTCTGAGAAGTTCTGCAACAAAGAAACCAGACCAGCATTAAATCCACTGTTTCTCAAGCATTTAAACTGAGAAAACTATTTTTGAGTAACAGAATAGCAATAGCTGACAATAGAAAGGATGTCAGGTGGTTCAGGAGCTGCTGAGGATGATCTCATATTCGTGAATGAATGAAAGGAGAATAACTATATCATAAACTCACTCCTTGAAAGTCCTCCAGTCTCTCAGAGAGAGACTGTTTTGTGTGGCAAAGGGAAACTGCATCCCAGGCAGGGAGACTCATGTATAGGTGGGGGGCTGAACCATCAGTCCACCTGGGGGCACCTCCTTGGCCCTGGAAGAGGCCTATCTTGTGTGTCACCTGCCCAGTTGGTGTCAGGAAGTCCTAGATGGGAAAAGACACGTTTGCAAGGTGGAATTCCATCAAAACTGAAAGGATGGAGGTCCAGGGGGTTGAGGGTGGCTAAAGTGCAGAGGAACCCCCAGGTGGGCAGAAAGACAGATGCAGCCCCAAAGAGCATCACTTTCCATCCTGAGTCCAAACTCCAGATCCACTGTGTGCAACAAAGCCCATGCACCACTACTGCTGAGCCCGAGCTCTAGAGCTAGTGAGCCACAGCTCCTGAGCCCACATGCTGCAGCCACTGAAGCCTGCACACTCTACAGCCCCATGAACCACAGCTACTGAACCTGTGCCATAACTGGTGAGACCGTGCCTAGAGCCTGTACTCTGCAACAGGAGAAGCCATCACAATGAGGAGTTCTCGTTCATTGCAACTGCAGAAATCTCATGCACAGCAGCAAAGACTCAGTGCACCAAAAACTAAATTTAATTAATTAATTTTTTAAAAAGAGTAAATTGTGTGAAAGAAGCACTGGATAAATATTGTGAGAGTTCCCCTTAAGAATAGTGCATGTCAAAGCAAGGGATTTGACCTAAAGGCAGTAAGAATATTTCTGGCTGAAAACTCAATTCAAAGAATATTCTTGATGCCCTACTTGGGCCAAGCCTTTTTCCTGGTCTCAGAGACGCAGAGATTATTAAACCCAGCCCAAGATTCATGATCAAGACACCTCAACATGACATGAAATGCTAGCAAGAAGGCCTCTGATGATGCCACCAGCAGATATGGAGGAAGGGATGTCCATAGTGGGGTTTTAACAGGTGAATAAGAGTTCTCCATGCAGACAGCAAGAGGAAGGGCACACCAAGCAGGGGAATCCATGTGATTCAGAGCCTGGGGGCAGGACTCCGTACACAGAGTCCATACCCTGCATATCAGAGCAGTGAGGTTGAGTTTAAGCAAAGTGTATGTGTGTGTGTGAGTCATTCAGTCATGTCCGACTCTTGCGACCCCATGGACTGTAGCCCACCAGGATCCTCTGTCCATGGGATTTCACAGGTAATCGTACTGGACTGGGGTGCCATTGGCCTTCTCCAGGGGATCTTCCTGACTCAAGGAGTGAACCCGGGTCTCCTGTACTGCAGGCAGATTCTTTACCGTCTGAGCCACCAGGGAAGACCTCAGCCAAAATGAGGCAGGTCGTAAAGACCACACTAGGAGTATTGTGTGTCCAAAGGGGACAAGGATATGAAGCGCAAAATTATTTTAGAATCACTCCCCCACCCTTTCTGCCTTTCTCTTTGACATCTGATCTGCTCGGCTACTGATGATAACCAGGTGAGCTTGCTTCTGGGCACAAGTATCATTAGCCTGGGTCCAGGTGAGGCTGTCCAAGGAGAAAAAGTATGAGGAGCCCTGAAAGGCTGTCCAATTCAGGGGGCAGTCCTGGCAGGATTCTGTGAGCATAGAAGCATGAGCAAAGTCAGCATATCCAGCTTTCCATCCAATGAAGAGACGTGTCACCCACCACCTCCCAGTCACATTCCTGATGACCATCACTTGAATACATCTAATAACAAGAAACTCACTACCTAGTGAGCTGGTGCTTCCCATTACTGGACCATATCATAAAGAAATAGAAAAATGCTACAATATCCTATTAAGAAGTGGTGGAAAGTGACTCAAAAACATACTGTGAAAAATATGCTATTTTTACATGAAACCAAGGCACATATGCTTGATGTTCTTTATTTGCTCAAAGACTTTAGAGCGGTAGTTATCAATCAGAGAAAATTCTGTTCCCAGGGGACATTGGGCAGCACCCAAAGACTCTTTTTATTTGTCACAACTGGTGAGTCAAAGCCAGGGATGTTGCCAAGCACTCTAAAAGACACAGGACAGTTCACTATTACAAAGACTGAGCCAGCCCCAAGTGTCAATAGTACTGAGTTCAAGAAACTCTGCTCTTACAGAATTAAAATTAAAAAACTAAATTGGAAACAACCTAAATGTCCACTGAATGGATAAAGAAGATGTGATACATATGTACAATGGAATACTACTCAGCCATAAAAAAGAATGAAATAATGCCATTTGCAGCAATCTGGATGGACCTAGGGATCATGAGGCTAAGTGAAGTAAGTCAGAAAAAGAAAGACAAATACCATAGGATACCACTTACATGTGGAATATAAAATATGACACAAACTTACCTATTAAACAGACTCATAGACACAGGGAATAGATTTAAGGTTGTCAATAGGGAGGGGGACTGTGGGAGGGATGTACTGGGGTTTGGGATTAGTAAATGCCAACTATTATATATAAAATGAATAAACAATAAGGTCCTACTGTTATAACAGAGGGAACTACATTAAATATCCTGTGGTACCTAGCCACTACACCACCAGGGAACAGTAGGACATAGAAGCAATCTAGATATCCACCGACAGATGGATGGATAAAGAAATTGTGGTACATATATACAATAGAATATTATTCAGCCATAAACAGGAACAATTTTGAGTCAGTTGTAGTGAGGTGGATGAACCTAGAGCCTGTTACACAGAGTGAAGTAAGTCAGAGAGAAAAACAAATATGGTATATTAAAGCATATATGTGGAATCTAAGAAAATGGTACTGATGGGCCTATTTGGGGGAAAGAATGAAGACGTAGACATAGAGAACAGACTTGTGAAACCAGTAGGGGAAGGAGAGGGTGGAATGAATTCAGAAAGTAGCATCGACATATGTACACCATCATGTATAAAATAGATAGTGGAAAGCTGCTATATAACATAGAGAGCCCAGTCTGGCACTCTGCGATGACCTAGAGGGGTGGGATGGGGGTGGAGTGGAAGGGAGGCTCAAGAGAGAGGGGATATACATATATATATAGTTATAGTTATGACTGATCAGCAATGCTGTACAGCAGAAACCAGCACAACATTTTAAAATATTATTCTCCAATTAAAAATTAAGCAAAAATATCTTATGATAAGCCATAATGGAAAATATAGAGAAGAATATATATATATATGCACACAACTGAGTCACTTTGCTATACATCAGAAATTAACACATTGTAAATCAACTATTCTTGAATAAAACAAATTTTTTCATGATTATATGTTTTAATTTTTTTTTATTGAGGTATAATTGCTTTACAACATTGTATCAGTTTCTGCTGCATAACTCACTGAATCAACTATATGTATACATATAACCTCCCCTCTTGGATCTCTCTTACACCTCACCCACATCCCATCCATCTAGATCACCAGAAAGCACCAAGCTGAGCTCCCAATTTAAAAAAAAAAAAAAGCTAATTACACTCAGAGAAGAAAATGGCAACCCACCCCAGTATTCTTGCCTGGGAAATCCCATGGACAGAAGAGCCTGGCAGTCTACAGTCCATGGGGTTTCAACAAGAGTCAGACATGACTCAGTGACTAAGCGACAGCTATAGTTACATCGCTAAGTTGTTTGTAATTTCTTCCTGATTTTATCAAGGTTTAAAACATGTGTAAGATTGCTTCTCTTTGACCTGTGACAAGCCTAATGCTAAAATGTTTATGTGACTGACTTACTATTGTGAAATTCATGGGGTCCATGCTGCATTATGTGTTATTAATATTTTATGATTATCTTGTTTTTCTAGAATTAGTTTATAGATTTTAAAAAATAGCTAATTACATTAGTTCCTGAGGGTTAGGTGGGAACTTGGCAACAAGGGCTCAGGGAGTGGGAGGGAGACCTCTCACTGAGTTAATAATCCATATTCATTTAGTGAATCCACATATACACAAGGTCAACCCTCACTGCTTGTGGAATTCATATTTGTGAATTCATCTTCTGGTTAAAATGTATTGGTCTTCCCAACCCAGAGATCAAACCACCATCTTCTGGGGCTCCTGCATTGCAGGCAGATTCTTTACCAATGAGCCACCAGGAAAGCCCAGTGTATCTCATCCGCCCATGCAAAAGTTATATATACAAAAAAAAAAAAGCAGCACCAAGGTTTCCCTGCTCGCCCAGTGGTGAGGATTCCACCCTTCCTCTGCAGGGAGCACAAGTTCTATCTCTGGTGGGGGAACTAAAATCCCACAAGTCACACAGCATGGCCAAGTAAATAAATAAAATGAAGCTTTAAAAAGAATATGCAGCATCCAGGACAACCCCTCCAGAATCCAATCCAATAGTGTTGTTTGGGACCCAAGACTCTGTATTTTAGCAAACTCTCTGAGTACTTCACAGGTGGCTCTAGTGGTAAAGAACATGCCTGCCAGTGCAAGAGACTCAGGTTCAATCCCTGGGTTGGGAAGATCCCCTGGAGGAGGGCTTGGCAACCAACTCCAGTATTCTTGTCTGGAGAACCCCATGGACAGAGGAACCTGGCAGGCTATAGTCCATGGGGTTTTGTGGCACACTGAGGTGTAGAGATTAAAAGTGGAGCCTCTGGATCCTGACAACCACTCTTGAAGAAGATACTCTAATTTCCCCCCATTTTACAGCTGAGGAAACTGAGGCTCAAAGCGGTTAAGTGAGCTGCCCAAGATCACACGTGATCCTAAGCCTAGACCAGGACAGGGTATCTCAAAAGCCTTGCTTTTCTGAGAGCCCTCCACTACAGACATGACAAACCATGTCACTCTTACTTTCTAAAAAGATCAGAGAAGCCTGTGATGGGATACCCCTCTGAGACCCACTGCGGCACAGTCCCTTCCCTTTCCCTCCACCATTCCCTCCACTCCTCACCATTGCTTATAAGCACAGCTTTCATTTGACAGAATATTTCACCCCAAATGAAGTCCCGGTCATGTCCCGTGTCAGCCAGTCCCTGTGTCACTGGGAAACCCAATAGAGGAAGGGCTGTTGAATGTCTTAGCAGAGAGCGGGAATGCGTTTTGCATTCCTGGGAGGAGACCAACCCTTTCGACCCACATTTACCTTTTTCATTCAGTTGACGGACTTCCTCCTGCACCTGCTTTGTCATCTTCAAGACTGAAGAGAATATATACAATGGAATATTATGCAGCCATAAAAAGGAACAGAAATGAGTCAGCTGAACTGAGGTGGATGAACCTAGAGCCTGCTTTACAGAGCAAAGTTAATCAGAAAGAGAAAAACAAATATTATATATTAATGCATATATATGGAATCTAGAAAAATGGTACTGATGAACCTATCTGCAGGACAAGAACAGAGACACAGATGTAGAGAATGGACTTGTGGACACAGCAGGGGAGAGGAGATAAATTGAGAGATATACACTATTGTGCGTAAAATAGATGGCTAGTGGGAAGCTGCTATATAACACAGAGAGCCCAGCCCCAGCTCTCTGATGACCTAGAGGGATGGGATGGGAGGATGGTGGGAGGGAGGCTCAAGAGGAAAAGGATGTATATATATATACTTATGCCTGATTTGCTTGGTTGTATGGCAGAAATCAACACAACTTTGTAAAGCAATTATATGACCCAGCAATCCCACTGCTGGGCATATACACCGAGGAAACCAGAATTGAAAGAGCCACGTGTACCCCAATGTTCATCGCTGCATAGTTTACAATAGCCAGGACATGGAAGGAACCTAGATGTCCATCAACTGATGAACGGATAAGAAAGCTCTGGTGCATATTCACAATGGAATATTACTCAGCCATTAAAAAGAATACATTTGAATCAGTTCTACTGAGGTGGATGAAACTGGAGCCTATTATACAGAGTGAAGTAAGCCAGAAGGAAAAACAGCAATACAGTATACTAACACATATATATGGAATTTAGAAAGATGGTAACGAGAACCCTGTATGCGAGATAGCAAAAGAGACGCAGATGTGTAGAACAGTCTTTTGGACTCTATGGGAGAGGGCAAGGGCAGGATGATATGGGAGAACGGCATTGAAACATGTTAATTATCATATATGAAATCAATCTCCAGCCCAGGTTTAATGCTTGATACAGGGTACTCAGGGCTGGTGCACCAGGATGACCCAGAGGGATGGAATCAGGAGGGAGGTGGGGAGGGGGGTTCTGGAAGGGGAACACATGTATACCCATGGCAGATTCACATCAATGTATGGCAAAACCAACACGATAATGTAAAGAGAAAAATAAATAAATAAATAAAAATTTTAAAAATATATAAATAAATAAAAATAAAGACTGAGGAGAGGTACAAGCAGCATATTCTGGACCCCCAGAACCTCCCTGGGGTCTCTCTCTCTCTGTTATTCAAACCCGAAGGGCCAAGGCTTTCTTCCAGTCCCGGGACAAGGCACTCTGAGGCTCTGAAATGCCCCACCCATTTTTCAGATAAGAAAAACTAGGCTCAGAAAGGTACATGCCCTTGTCTAAGGCAACCAGCTAGTGAACATCACGGCAAGGGTTTTACTCAAGTGTTATCTGACTGCAGAGTCAGTTCTCTATACAAAGTCAGTAGGGAACCCGGGGTTCTAGTTGGATGAGCTTTGGGAGACACTCATTAATGACTCAGGCCAACTCTCACTCCTTTTTCAGCCAATGCAGATCCTCAAATGCCTCTGAGGCTAGTGGGGAGGTCAGCTCCATTCTGTTACCATTGTCATCCTCCCGGGACACAGACCAGCCACTGCATTGCCAGCTCTGCAGACCCACTTCTGCAGGTTGGAAGCTGATGGACCTGCTTGTCTAGAGCCACCCTGTCTCCCCTGGCCCAGCTGTCTTACCTTTGATCAGGACCATGCTAAGGATAATGACTTTGAGAAGCAGGATCAGGGACACAACAAGGCAGAGATACTTCCAGGTCTTGTTCTGGGACTTAAGTCCCCATTGCCCTGGAGGGAAAGCAGGTCAGCCTCCTTCTCCTTCTCCCAGAGACATACACTCTCTCACTCTGATGGCTAAATGTACTGTCAGACCAGCTGGGGGAAATTACCATATCCCTAGTGGTATTCTGGGTTCCCTACTAGACCCACTTGATGTTGAAAACTCAGGGAAGGCTGGGAAAAGAAATCCATTATTTCAGGATGAAGCGTCATGAGGATGAAGGCTGATGAGATGAGGAAGGGACCTCAGGAAAGTTCGAACTTCAAGCATTCTATTCCTCTGACCTGTGGTTGGGGTGTTGGTACAGCCCAGCATCTGGAGAGTCTGGCTCTCAATACTGTACAGTCCCTGGGATCTCTGTAGCCTCTGGCTTCAGCTATGGTTTCAGATTACTCAGCTCTGAGATGCCCCCATCCCTCAGGGTTGTGCTGGGCAGCACCACTCCGCCCTTGAAAGGAAACACACACAAACACACGTACCCTCTTCCCCAGCTCTTCTACATTTCCCTTACTTCCTGGCTCAGCATGGGGCCCAGAATCTCTAGACGGCTGATGAGCAGTTATTATAATAGAAGGAGGGACCTGGGCACCTGAGTGCAAGACGCAGTGGATATCCAAGTGGTTAAAACACAAAATAACCCAGAACTAAATCCATTGAGAAATTTTTAGAGATAACGGAAATGTTCTCCATCTTGATTGTGGTGGTGGTTCCATGCCAAATTCATTAAAATATATAATTTAAAATAAAGGCTGGACATCCCTGGTGGCGCAGTGGATAGGAATCTACCTGCCAATGCAGGGGGCACAGGTTTGATCCCTGGTCGGAGAAGATTCCACAAGTAACTAAGGCCATGTGACACAATTACTGAGCTGTACTCTAGAGCCTGGAAACTGAAAATTTTGAGCCCACATGCTGTGACTGCTGAAGCCTGTGGACCTAGAACCTGCGCTCTACAATAGGAGAAGCCACTGCAATGAGAAGCCCATGCACCACAGCTAGAGAGAAGCCCCCATGTGTGGCCACTAGGGAAAGCCTGTGCCCAGCAACGAAGGCCCAGTGCAAGCAAACACATGATCCATCAACGAATGAATTAAGGGCTATGTGCATAGCTGATTCACTTTGCTGTGCAGTAGAAACTTGGAGGAGGAAATGGCAACCCACTCCAGTATTCTTGCCTGGAGAATTCTATGCATAGAGGCGCCTGGTGGGCTACAGTCCATGGAATCGCAAAGAGTCAGACACGACTGAATGACTTTCAATTCACTCACAGTAGAAAGTAACACAACATTGTAAAACAAATAAAAAACATTAAAAAATTTAATGCAAGAAAACATTATGAAAATATTCATTATATAATGAAAATATTTCATTATATGAAAATATTCATTATATAAAAATATAATGAAAAAATTTTTAAAAACTTATCCAGAAAAACTTTAAAAATTTTGAGTTATTTCAATATTTTTTATTTTTATTGGCAATCAATGTTAATTTTATTGCTGAAGTGCAATTAAAGAGTGTCGTCTTATTTAAATGTTCATTTTCTCTTTGGAATAGAGAGAAAAGAAGTTAAAAATAAAATAAAACAAAGGCATTTATGTAAGTTATACATAGTGGAGCTCTTAATGGCAAATTATATTGTTTATGGATATACACAGGGGTAGAAAACAGTAAAGAAAATCAGTAAATGATTGTTAAAAATTCAGGATAATAGATAACTGGAGAATTAAACTATGTAATATGAGAGGAATATGTGGAGGCTTCTGGGTCTAGAACAAGCATCTTTCATCTTTTGCTGTGCCTGGGTTGCAGATGTGTGAACATTCATTATGTATTAATAACTACCTGAATAAATCCCCATTACATATATGTCAATGTATTTTTTTATTTTGCATTATTGCTGTTGTTCAGTCACTAGGTCATCATGTTGAACTCTTTGCAACCCCATAGTCACACATCAGGCTCCCCTGTCCTTCACTATCTCCCAGAGTTTGCTCAGACTCATGCCCATTGAGTTGGTGATCCCATCCAACTGTCTCATCCTCTGCCACCCTATTATCCTGCCTTCAGTCTTTCCTATCATCAGGGTCTTTTCCAATGAGTCAGCACTTCGCACCAGATGGCCAAATTATTGGAGCTTAGCATCAGTTCTTCCAGTGAACATTCAGGGTTGATTTCCTTTAGGATTGACTGTCAAGGGCCAGTTAACTTGGTTAGAGCATGGTGCCAAAATCACAGGTTCAACCTCATGTATAGGCCACACTCTTTGGCCTCCTCAGCAAGAAGGTTGCCAACTGTTTGGAGAAGGGAATGGCAAACCACTTCAGTATCCTTGCCTTGAGAACCTCACGAACAGTATTCACATTACATTTCATAGTAAAATGTTAAAAATGTTGTGATAAAGGATACAAAAATACTTTGCAAAGTTAAACTGCTATATAATTGCTAAGTGTTAGATAGATAGATAGATAAATATACTGTGGCACATATACTCTTATAACTCTTTTGCTTTTTGTGATGAAACTTTTTTTTTAAAAAGGTGAATTTTTCAATTTGGATGACCTACTTGAGATGCATGTATCATCAAAATGGCATTTTCTACGGACCTACTTTTGAGGTCAGCATAATAATAATATCATCTTATTTTTGAACAATATTGTTGGCTCTTATGCAACTACCTATTCAGATTCTTTTTCTATTTAATATTTTCTAAAATATAATTTCATGGACTGCAGCACTCCAGGCTTCCCTGTCCATTACCAACTCCCGGAGCTTGTTCAAACTCATGTCCATCAAGTCGGTGATGCCATTCAACCATCTCATCCTCTGTCATCCCCTTCTCCTCCTGCCTTCAATCTTTCCCAGCATCAGGGTCTTTTCCAATGAGTCAGCTCTTCGCATCAGGTAGCCAAAGTATTGGAGTTTCAGCTTTTGCATCAGTCCTTCCAATGAATATTCAGGACCAATTTCCTTTAGGATGGACTGGTTTGATATCCTTGCAGTCCAAGGGACTCTCAAGAGTCTTCTCCAACACCACAGTTCAAACGCATCAATTCTTCAGCGCTCAGCTTTCTTTAGAGTCCAACTTTCACATCCATACATGACTACTGGAAAAAAAAAAAAAAAAACGACTACTGCATTTGCAGTGGTATTTTGTATTATTCATTCCTTTTTATTTTCTTTATTTCCTGGTGTTTTGACACCTATTGTGGATCCTGGAGAGACTAGCCAATTCCTGAAGACAGCAAACAACTTACCCAAAAGCATGCTTTTCATATGTAAACCAACCATATCCCCGAATAGCCTCCTTTGTCTAGTTCCAATTCTTCAAGCCACCATCTACCTGCCAAGCCAGGTAGGACAGCTAGGGAAAGCCCTTATGCTCCAGAGCCTGCCAAAATTATTCAAGTTAGCCACCGCTAAGCCTGTTCCTTCTCACAGAGAACACTTTAGAAACTCTTGCTCATGTTTTCTTCTCTCTCCCTCTGTCTCCTGAATGATGCTGCTGCTTGCCCATGTGGCCCTGCGTGGCATGCCATGCCTCCGGTTTCTGGGGTAACATGAGTAAAACCTGCATCTATGGCACTAATTCCCATGTCTGTGTGTCTTGCCATAACTGGCTAAAACAAGTGCAACTCCCACTTTTAAAATAAGTAAGTCACGGTGATGGAATGTACAGCATGGTGACTGTAGTTAATTAATATTGTATTACATATTTTAATATTTCCCTGTGGCTCAGCTGGTAAAGAATCTGCCTGCAATTGGGGAGACCTGGGTTCGATCCCTGGGTTGGGAAAATCCCCTGGAGAAGGGAAAGGCTACCCACTTCAGTATTCAGCCCTGGAGAATCCCATGGACTGTATAGTCCACGGGGTACAAAGAGTCAGACACAACTGAGCAACTTTCACTTTCACATACTTTAAAGTTGCCAAGAGAATGAATCTTGAAGTCCTCATCACAGGAAAGAAAACTCTTTTTGTAGCTATCTACTGTGAAGGATGTCAGCTAGATTTATACAGTGATCATATTGCAATGTATACAAATATCAAAATGTTACATTGTATGACTTCAATCAATATAACCCTTATAGGTCAGTTATACCTCAATAAAATAATACACAAGTCTTAGGCATCCTTAAAACATATTTACATCAAATTCAATCACACATCCTGTTCTTCCTAATTCTTTATCAGTACCTCCTGTGCTTCCCCCCGACAATGCATCTAGCACATATGATGGTCTCATGGTTCAGTATTCCTCAGTAAGTTTAGATTAAATTTAGTTTCCCAAAAAGTTACATTGTCTGATGCTGGATCTCTTCCTGATACATTAAGGGAGAAAACCATTCCCTGGTGGCTCAAACAGTAAAGACTCTGCCTGCCAGGCAGGAAACCAAGGTTCGGTCCCTGGGTCTGGAAAATCCCCTGGAGAAGGAAGTGGCAACCCACTCCAGAATTCTAGCCTGGAAAATTCCATGGACAGAGGAGTCTGGTGGGTTACAGTCCATGGGATCTCAAAGAGTCAGACATGACTGAGCGACTAACATTGACTTTTTTCACTTTCATTCCCCATAACTATACCCTGCTGGACTCTAGGAGGAATCTAGATGGAAGCATGATTTATGCTGAAGCTTTAGAATACCTTACAGCAAATTCCCTGGCAGTCTGGTAGATAGGACTCCGCACTCTGACTGCTAAGGTTGTTGTTGTTTAGTCGCTAAGTCGTGTCTGACAATTGTGGACCCCATGGATTGTAGCCTGGCAGGCTCCTCTGTCCATGCGATTCTCCAGGCAAGAATCCTGGAGTGGATTGCCATTTCCTTCTCCAGGAGACCTTTCCCACCCAAGGATCAAATCCATGTCTCCTGCATTGAAAGTAGATTCTTTTACTGCTGAGCCACCAGGGAAAGTCCAGCTTCAATCCGTGGTCAGGAAACTAACATCCCAGAAGCCACGTAGTGTGGGCTTAAATAAATGATAAAATACCTTGCAAACCTAGCTGAGACTTCTACAGAGAGAAATGTTGGGAGTGAGGATTAATGGGCACAAAGAAGCAAAGCCCCTCCTCTCCTGTGGTCAGAGCAAATGCATAACACCAAGGTCCAGCCAGTGAAATAGGATTAAAGGTCTCACTTACCCAGGTCCCTGTCTTGCCTGCTTCCCACAATCTGAGAGGAGGTTTGGACCCTAGGACGCTGAGCTTCTGTGGAGCCCTCTCATCCCATATATGCCTTCAGGCGAGGCCACAGCTCACTCTGCTCTGAGCTGCTCCTGACGAAGCAGAATTTTCTCCCCAAATCCTTGAAAGGAAACCTCTCCCTTCAAGCCTCCTACACCTCTCCTTCTTCCTTGCCTCAGCATAGGAATCAAACCTCTAGACAACTTACCATTCAAAGAGAGTGGCAGGGAAGAAAATACAGGGAGCTGGAGGTAAGAGGTGTGCGCCACGTGCATGCAGGCTGTCGCTTCAACCACGTCCTGCTCTTTGCGACCCTATGGATATAGCCCACCAGGCTCCTCTGTCCATGGGATTCTCCAGGCTAGACTACTGAAATGGGTAGCCATGTCCCCCTCCACGGGATCTTCCCCACCCAGGGACCGAACCCGAGTCTCTTACGTTGCCTGCATTGGCAGGCAGGTTCTTCACCCCTAGCACCACTTGGGGAGGCCATGAGCCACAAGCTTCTCACCACCTGGACCACTCTCCAGCATGTATGCCTCATCCAGATACTGGTCAGCTTAGCGCCCAATGTGCATCCTTCCAGGTGTGAAAGTGGAAGTCACTCAGTCATGTCCAACTCTGCAATCCCATGGATGCAAAGGCTCTTTTGTCCATGGGATTCTCCAGGAAAGAATCCTGGAGTGGGTTGCAATTTCCTTCTCCATTAACTTTCTCTATGGTTTTTTCTCTCTCTCTTTCCCTTTTTTTTTTTTAATGTGGACCATCTGGGGCAATTGCCTTCAGCATGAAAACCTCCCTTCAGTGTTTCTTGTAAGATGTCTCTCCTAGCAATAAATTCACCCAGTTTTTAATCTTAAATTGTCTCTCACTTTCATTTTTGAAAGATAGCTTTACTGAAAATATGACTCTTCTTTGTCTCATCCCCTGATCTGGTGGTCTCTGCCTTGAGACACAGGTTCATGGAACCTTGAAAAAGTGAAGAGTGAAAGTATTAGTCACTCAGTCATGTCTGACTCTTTGTGACCCCGTGGACTATAGCCCACCAGGCTCCTCTGTCCATGGGATTTTCCAGGCAAGAATACTGGAGTGGGTTGCCATGCCCTCACTTCAGGGGATCTTCCCAACCCAAGGATCGAACTCAAGTTTCCTGCATTGAAGGCAGCTTCTTTACTATTGGAGCCACCAGGGAAGCCTCATGGAACCATAAAAACAGACAATTACTAATGACCTACTTCTCCTAAGATTCTCAGAGGAGCAAGAGGATCCAAAGTTTATCTTTGAGCCAAATTTGATATTCATGGCTGAGTACCTACTAATATCATGTCTGACCTCCTCCCCCATACCCTAAGGGCTTCATCTTCTCTAATTCTTCCTTTAGTTGACATCTTTTTACCACCACCGTGGTCCTCAAAGTACATCAAGAAAGAAACAAAGCAATCATTTTTGCAAACTGACTCACCTAGATATCCCTTGTCCTGGTTTTAGCTGGGATGAACAATTGACTATGTTCACCCAAGGATGATTCCTTGGCTATGATTTATGTGTAGCCACTGTTCTTGCCTGCCTTCATGACTTTATGAAGTCACAGCCAGTTCTGTGTCTTGGCTTATTACTCTTGTGTACTCATGCTTCATCATCTGGTATTGGCTTAGATATCATTGCATGAACACTAAGATCCTCCCTTTTTCTTCAGTGACCTAGTCACAGTCCTCAGGGAGTCTAACACCATCAGTCTTTACTTACTTCTCTAGTGAATTCTGTGAGCACCCTCAGAGACTATAGATTAGAGAAGGGAATTACTCTAGAAAAGGTAGTATAAGAAAGTGGGGCTATTTCCTGGCTAGTCCTCCAACATCTCACTTTTATTGCTTCATTCAGAAGTCTCTTTGAAGGTCAGAAATGTTATTTGTGTGTATATACACGTGTGTCCATGCTAAAAAATAAAAAAAAAAGATTCTCACATGCCTTCTCTCACAAGAGGACAGGTAGGGCTTCCCTGCCATCTCATTGCTAAAGAATCCACCTGCCAAAGCAGGAGACACAGGTTTGGTCCTGATCCAGGAAGATACCACATCCCATAGAGCAACTAAGCCCACATACCACAACTATTGAGCCTGTGCTCTGGAGCCCGGGAGCCACAACTGCTGAAGCCTGAGCACCCCAGAGCCTGTGCTCCGCAACAAGAGAAGCCACCACAATGAGAATCCTGTACCCCGCAACCAGGGAGTAGTCCCCACTCACTGCAACTAGAGAAAAGCCTGCATAGCAGCGAAGACCCAGCACAGTCAAAAACAAATAAATAAAATTATTTTTGTAAAAAGGACAAGCAAAGAATTTTGCATTTGAATTTAGATTCTCTGGAAAGTTTAATTGTCTATCACAGTACTTCCCACATTCCTGGAACTGAGAGATGAAAAACATATCTCCTGGGGTCATTCCAGTCTCTAGGGCTCTGGCTCCCACAGCTGATAATTTTCTCTCTGGAAAAAAAAAATAGAGATAAAATGAAGCTTTCTGATGCAACACTGTTCTCCAGAGCCTCTATCCTCAGACGATTATATCAGTCTCCCCATAGACCAAGGCCAGATGCATTAACCGAAGGTGTTGGATTCCAGGGCGGTTTTATCAAGGCATCCCAGGATAAGAGTTGAAGTATACAGAGAGGCTGTGAGGCAGTCTCTTCAATCCTGGAAAATAGAGGTGAGAGTCTGTTTGTAGGGCTTTCTGGGATCTAGGCATGATTAGAGGGGAGATACTGGTGGGAAGAAAAATACCCAGGAACTATGGCTTTATTTGATTTTTATGATCACACAAAGTTTGAATATAAGCAAGCGCTTGGCAAGAGAGATTATGTATGCCTCTTAATCTTTCCTCACTGGCAGGGAAGCATCTATTTATTTTATCTCAGTCAGCTGGCACAGTCATGAGTCTGAGTAAGCCAGACTGTTGGTGGGGAGGTCATTTATTTTACTCTGTGTGTGTGTGCGTGCATGTTCAGTTATGTCCGACTCTTTATGACCCCGTGGACTGTAGCCCACCAAGCTCATCTGTCTATGGGATTTTCCAGGCAAGAATACTGGAGTGGGTTGCCATTCCCTCCTCCAGGGGATCTTCCTGACCCAGGAATCGAATCTGCATCTCCTGCATTGGCAGGCCAATTCTTTATCACTGAGCGACCTGGAAAGCCTCTGTTTTACTGTGCACACTTGGATTTCCATGATAGCTGCTGAGCTGGGCAATCTTGGAGCTCTTGAGAGATCTGACTTTGACAGAACCTTGGGCACGACCCAGAGACACTTTCAGCAACCTTTTCAGGGACAGTCTAAAACTCTAACACCCTGGAGCTGTTTTCAGAGATCAAATCAGACTAGCTTGAAGAGCCAGGGCAGAAGGAACCAAACCTCAGTTGAACTGGCAGAGTTGGAAGAACACAACTTAGAACTGGTCATAATGTGTTCTTCTCCCAGCTCTGCCAGTCAATCTCTTTGTCACCTTAGACATCTCATCCCAGTAAGTTTTTCCCTTGAAGATTTTAGTCATTCAGCAAATGCTTATGGAGTACTTGCTGTGCACCTGGTGCTGTGTTTGGGGGTGAGTGTCAAATGGATCAAAAGAGGAGAAAATACTTGTGAACTGGGCTTCCAGGTAACTCATTATTTGATTACCAAACTATCGAAGACAACGAAAGGCAGGAATGCAGTGTAACTTTAATGAGTCAGAGGCATGTTTTTATTTTTTTTCCTGCCCCTTCACCAATAGAAGCTTCTTTTAATTTTTATTTTATAGATTATTGTGGGTATAAAGACACGTGTAATGTGTTAGTGGCTCAGCTGTGTCCCCTCTGACACTGTGCAATCCCATGGGCTGTAGCCCACTAGACTCTTCTGTTGAATAATCCTCTTTTTGCTTCTAAGTTTAAAAGAAATCAAAATACTTTCATGGACTCTGGGCCTTCTGTGTTTGATGGAGAAAGGATTTGTTCATGTTCCATCATAGATGGGAGCTGCTGTGAAGGTTTTATTCACAATAAGGAGTCAGTTAACCTCAATTCCCCTTCTCTCATCATTTTCAGTAAAGGACATCAGATCTGAAATGGAAGCAGCAGCAAGGGAAATGTGAAAAGAAAGGGTTTTAAAAATCAACTCAAAAAACTAGTTGGAAGGATTCTTCATCCTTAAACATGAGCGCACTGATTTAGAACAAAAAAGATTTAAAAAAAGAAGAAGAACAAGAACAAGAGAATAATGCACCCAAAGCCTAGACTTGTCTCTGTCCAGTACTTCCTGTCTAACTGGAGAAGGTGGGTTTAGTGAAACGAAATGCCTGCTTCCTAAATTGTTCTGAAGGAAAAAACTGTGTCCAAAACTCAAAGCAAACAAAGCAAACTATGACATGTGTGTGGCTGTGGCTTTGTGTTTGCTCACTCATGTCCAACTCTTTGTGACCCCACAGACTGTAGCCTACCAGGCTCCTCTGTCCATGGAAATCTCCAGGCAAGAATACTGGAGTGAGTTGCTGTTTCCTCCTCCAGATGATCTTTCCAACCCAGGAATCAAACCCGAGTCTCCTGCATCTCCTGCATTGGCGGGCAGATTCTTTATCACTAGCACCAGTTGGGAAACCATGACATAGGGGATCATTATCCTATTGGAGAAGCTGCTTACAGAAGATTCCAAAAGTCAGTAGTGGGTGAATGTGATTCTTGGTTAATGCATATTTAGCTAAAGAACCATCTGGAAATATTGGAAGGTAAGGGAAGGTCAGGGAAACACCATGGAGTGTGTGAGGCTAGGAAAGAGGCTTTCATCAGGGAAGACATTGTAGAGACACCATACGACCTTCAGAGGTAGAGGATCCAAAGCACCAGGGCCAGTAGTATTTAGTTCACGTCATGTTTCAGACCAATCAACACTTCTTGGCAGTAAACTAGAGTCAATCTGCATGGTTTCTTCTTAAGACAGAGACTGGAAGGCTGTTAACCAATCAGCTGAATGGACCACCAGACCAGAACCAGGTGAGTGACAAGGGAAACATCAGGCTAAGAGCATCCAAGGGGGCTGTTGACTCATGGCTGGTGAGGTGGCTTCTGCCCCAGGCCAGGCAGTAGGACAGTTTCAGACAGAGGAGATGTGTAAGTGTTTAGTTGCTTAGTCGTGTCTGACTCTTTGCAACCCCATTGACTGTAACCCACCAGGCCCCTCTGTCCATTGGATTTCCCAGGCAAGAATACTGGAGTGGGCTGCCATTCCCTTCTCCAGGGGATCTTCCCTACCCAGGGATCGAACCCAGATCTCCTGCACTGCAGGCAGACTCTTTACCACCTGAGCCACCAGGGAAGCCCATTGGAGCAGGAAAGTCATAGGCGTACTTAAGGAAGTAACATTAAGGAAGAACAATTCATTACTCTTTGTTGGAAAGAAAACTATGAAGAGAAAAGCAGGAACTCCGAAGTTACACCTATTATTTAAAAATGTACTGCTTGTTTGCAGGGTGATCTTGGGTTGACGCATTAATTTCCTGTGTCTGCTGTAACAAACGGCAGAAATGTATTCTCTGTTTGTAAATGAGGTGATGCAAAACAACAGAAATGTATTCTCTTACAGTTCTGTAGGCCAGATGTCTGAAATCAAGGTGTTGACAGGACTGATTTCTTTTGGAGTCTCTGAGGGAGAATCTGTTCCATGCTTTTCTCCTAAATTCGGGAGGCTCTAGCAGTTACTGTTTGCTGGCATGTAGCTGTTCACTTCAATATCCGCCTCCATCTTCACATGGCCATCTTCTTTGTGTCTCTGTGCATCCTCTCCTCTTCTCATAAGGAAACTGTTCATCAGATTTCAAGCAAACCTTAAATCCGGAATGACCTCCTCAAGATTCTTTTTTTTTGGATGTTTGGCTGGGCTAGGTCTTTTCTGGAGAAAAGCTGTGCAGGCTTTTCTCTAGTTGCAGAGAGCAGGGGCTACTCTAGTTGCAGTGCGTAAGCGTCTCGTTGTGGTGGCTCCTCTTGCTGCAGAGCACAAGCTGCAGGGCGGGTGGGCTCAGCAGGTGCAGTTCCCGGCTCTAGAGCACAGGCTCAGTAGTTGGGACACATGGGCTTAAGTGCTCCTCGGCATGCTGGATCTTCCTGGACCAGGGATTGAACCCCTGTCTCCTGCACTGGCAAGCAGATTCTTTACCACCGAGCCACCAAGGAAGCCCCTCAAAATTTTTAATAATTACACCTGTGAAGACTGTATTTCCAAATAAGACACGTTCTGAGGATTCAAGTGTACATGAAGTCATGGGCAGCACCATTCAACCCAGTTTATAGTTTGTTACTGCAATGCTTTGGATCTCTGCTCCCCTGCCCATACCAGGCAGATAATAACAACACCAACTGGTAAGGATCAAGTGGGGAAAAAAAATATGCTTATAACATACTTTAAATTATTCAGCTCAAAATGTCAGAAGTGCCAATGGTGATAAATATTTCAGGTGAAATCCATCAGCCTTTCTCTAACCTTAGCCCGATGGCCAGTACACAGTGAATGCTTAGTAGGAATCAAACCCCTTTTCTCCCCTTCAAGGGGGTTGAGGAGATATGGCATGGAAAGAGAAGAACCAAATGTAAAATCCACTTGAAAATCACTGGACAAGATCCAGAGATACTATATGACTATGAGTTGGCCCCAAAGGGTAATAGTCAGAAAGCAAATCCTTCTCTATACAGACTACCCCAAGAAGTTCTCCATTCTATTTTGGGGTAGATTTCATCCTTAAAGAATTCTGCATTATACAGAACCATAATTGGCCTGTCTGATTTTCACCCATGTATTTAGGTTTTCTCTTTCCTTCTTATAACAGCTAATTTGTGGGTGTGTGGCTGTACCAGTCTTAGTTGCCACACACAAGATCTATTTTATTTGTTTTAGTTGCAGCATGTAGGGTCTTAGTTTCAGGCTGAGAGATCTACTTCTCTCATCAGGTATTTAACCCAGGCTCCCTGCATTGGGAACAGGGAACCTTAACCACTGGACCAGCGGGGAAGTCCCATGACACCTAGATTTTGAAAGCAGTTCTCACACGTCCGGAGAGGCCTCCCTCAATCACTTCATCCAAAGATGATTTCTCTAGCAATTCCCTATAAGATCACTCTGCTTATTTTTCCTTGCATTTATTTCTAGTAAAATGGGATCAACACATTTTAAAGTAATTTTCCTCCACCCAAACCCATGTTCATTTAGCCGGTGATGCCATCCAGCCATCTCATCCTCTGTCATCCCCTTCTCCTCTTACCCCCAATCCTTCCCAGCATCAGGGTCTTTTCCAATGAGTCAGCTATTCGCATCAGGTGACCAAAGTATTGGAGTTTCAGCTTCAACATCAGTCCTTCCAATGAACACCAGGGACTGATTTCCTTTAGGAATGACTGGTTGGATCTCCGTGCAGTCCAAGGGACTCTCAAGAGTCTTCTCCAACACCACAGTTCAAAAGCATCAATTCTTTGGCGCTCAGCTTTCTTCACCATCCAACTCTCACATCCATACATGACCACTGGAAAAACCATAGCCTTAACTAAATGACCTTTGTTGGCAAAGCAATGTCTCTGCTTCCCAATATGCTGTCTAGGTTGGACATAACCTTCCTTCCTAGGAGTAAGGGTGTTTTAATTTCATGACTGCAATCACCATCTGCAGTGATTTTGGAGCCCAGAAAAATAAAGTCTGACACTGTTTCCCCATCTATTTCCCATGAAGTGATGGGATCAGATGCCATGATCTTAGTTTTCTGAATGTTGAGCTTTAAGCCAATTTTTTCAGCCTCCTCTTTCACTTTCATCAAGAGGCTTTTTAGTTCCTCTTCACTTTCTTCCATAAGGGTGGTGTCATCTGCATATCTGACATTATTGATATTTCTCCCAGCAATGTTGATTTCAGCTTATGCTTCCTCCAGCCCAGCATTTCTCATGATGTACTCTGCATATAAGTTAAATAAGCAAGGTGACAATATACAGCCTTAATGTACTCCTTTTCCTATTTGGAATCAGTCTGTTGGTCCATGTCCAGTTCTAACTGTTGCTTCCTGACCAGCATACAGGTTTCTCAAGAGACAGGTCAGATGGTCTGGTATTCCCATCTCTTTCAGAATTTTCCACAGTAGTTCGAGCATTCTTTGCCATTGCCTTTCTTTGGGATTGGAATGAAAACTGACCTTTTCCAGTTCTGTGGCCATTGCTGAGTTTTCCAAATTTGCTGGCATATTGAGTGCAGCACTTTCACAGCATCATCTTTCAGGATTTGAAATAGCTCAACTGGAATTCCATCACCTCCACTAGCTTTGTTCAAAGTGATGCTTTCTAAGGCCCACTTGACTTCACATTCTGAGATGTCTGGCTCTAGGTGAGTGATCACACCATCGTGACTATCTGGGTTATGAAGATCTTTTTTGTACAGTTCATCTGTGTATTCTTGCCACCTCTTCTTAATATCTTCTGCTTCTGTTAGATCCATACCATTTCTGTCCTTTATCGAGCCCATATTGGCATGAAATGTTCCCTTGGTATCTCTAATTTTCTTGAAGAGACCTCTAGTCTTTCCTATTCTGTTATTTTCCTCTATTTCTTTGCCTTGATTGCTGAGGAAGGCTTTCTTATCTCTCCTTGCTATTCTTTGGAACTCTGCATTTAGATGGGAATATCTTTCTTTTTCTCCTTTGCTTTTCACTTCTCTTATTTAAACAGCTATTTGTAAGGCCTCTTCAGACAACCATTTTGCTTTTTTGCATTTCTTTCCCATGGGAATCGTCTTAATTCTTGTCTCCTGTACAATGTCATGAACCTCTGTCCATAGTTCATCAGGCACTCTGTCTATCAGATCTAGTCCCTTAAATTTATTTCTCACTTCCACTGTATAATCATAAGGGATTTGATTTAGGTCATACCTGAATGGTCTAGTGGTTGTCCCTACTTTCTTCAATTTAAGTCTGAACTTGGCACTAAGGAGTTCATGATCTGAGCCACAGTCAGCTCCCAGTCTTATTTTTGCTGACTGTATAGAGCTTCTCCATCTTTGGGTTGGAAATCAAGTTGGGCAGTAATTTAAGGAAGTCTCAGGGCTTCCCTGGTGATTCAGTGGTTTAGAATCTACCTGCCAATGCAAGGGACACAGGTTTCGTCCCTGACCCGGGAAGATCCCACATGCTGCAGAGCAACTGAGTCCATGCTACTGAAGCCCACACCCCCCAGAGCTCTTGCTCTGCAACAAGAGAAGCCACTACAGCAGGAAGCCCACGCACCACAACTAGAGAGTAGCCCTGCTCACTGCAACTCAAGAAAGTCCCCATGCAGCAATGAAGACTAGGCACTATCAAAAAAAATTAAATAAAAAAAATTTTTAATAAAGTGTTAAATGCCAATTGAAGTATGGCATTGATCTAGGCAAAATAAAGAGACAGATGGAGAAAAGAGAGCAGGGACTTCCCAGGTTGTCCAGGGGTTATGAATCCACCTTCCAGTGCAAGGGACACGAATTCAGTCACTGGTAGGGGAACTAAGATCCCACATGCCATGGGGCAACTAAGCCGGAGGGCTGCAATTTGTGAGCCACAGCACTCTGGACTGCATGCCGCAACCAGAGAAACACATGTGCACACTGTAGCAAAGATGCATAGTCAAAGAGAGAGAGGGAGGGAGCAGTTAGGCAAAGGGAACGCTCTAGACCAGATTTCATAATTAGAAGAAATCAAGTCAGAGAGGATGAAGGATATTTAAGGTGAAGTGAAGTGAAAGTCACTCCGTCGTGTCCGACTCTTTGCAGTCCTGCGGACTATACAGTCCATGGAATTCTCCAGGGAAGAATGCTGGAAGTCCTTTCCCTTCTCCAGGGAATCTTCACCAACCAGGGATCAAACCCAGGTCCCCAGCAATGCAGGTGGATTCTTTACTGGCAGAGCCACAAGGGAAACCCCAAAATACTGAAATGGGTAGCCTATACCTTCTCCAGTGGATCTTCCTGACCCAGGAGTCAAACTGAGATTTTCTACATTGCAGGCAGAGTCTTTACCAGCTGAGCTACCAGGGAAATCCTGATATTTAAGGTAAGTGTTGCCGATGGCTTGGGCACCAGAGGGTCTTGAGTAGACAGCCACCCAACACCGACTCCTCCTGGCCTCTAAGCAGCCTGCTGCCTTTGGACATCTGGGGAAGCAGACCCTTACTGGATCTACCCAACACCAAACCCTCCTGGTCTTCGCAGGATGGCTTCTCTGGACTTCTGTGCGCACTTCTGTGCTCTCCCTCGTTGATGGTGGTGTTGGTTGCCATGATCACTTTGACAGAAGTCCTCAGCCTTGATGATGACGTGTGTGAACAGTATTCTGGGACAATATGAGTTCCTGAGAGGTGATGATGAAGGCAAGGAGGTCCTAAGTATTCTTAGGTGGGGGCAATCCCTCCTGATCCTTCAATCATCTCCCTGGTCCACTGCATTCCTTTGGCAGGGTTTTGTGGAGTGCTTAGTACACACACTTAGCATAATGTTCTCCACTCTTACCCTCTGAATTCGAGCCTCAGATAGATGACTGATACTGTGGACAACTAGTCACCCACAACCTTAGACTATTGGGTTCCAGACTTTGTCGTTCATTCATTCCCTTACAGTGTAGATTTCTTGGGTTAATATCCTAAAAACCATCCCATACTGACTCTTCCCAGACTGTGGCCCCTGCATTCTCTCATCCAAGAATTTGGCAATGAGCCTTTCCTCACTGCTTTTGGATGCAACTTCATTATCTTCTACCATCCTTGGCAAGTCTACTTGTCAACTTCATATGCTAGTCTCTTCAGAATCCCATCTTTGCTTTGACACCAGGGTATCTGGGATGGAGTGCATTCCAATATTCCACTGCTCCTGTCTTTTACTCTCTAGCATGGGTACAGAGGGTTTAACTACACGTCTTGGTGGGTAGTGCTCTCCTGGAAGGTGAAGGCAAGGCTTTTACACAGAAATGGTAAAATTGCGGCTTTGTTTTTCTGTTCCCCATCTCCCATAATGAATCAATCTTGGTGGGGTTTTTTCCCTATTGAGACTGAATGTGCACATCAGTCCTTCTTAAGAGACTCCAGACAGTTAAACAATTACAGTTGTCATATAAGATGAAATTTTCCCCACTGAGACTCCTTGCAAATACCCTGTTCTTCCTGCAGATGAACGACGCCTCTCAGAGGGTGAGGGAAACAAATCAGTCAGTGACCTCGGACTTCACTCTCATGGGCCTTTTCAACCACTCAGGGTCACATCTGGCCCTCTTCTCTCTGGTGGCTGCCATATTCATGATGGGCCTTCTGGGCAATGCAATCCTGATCTTCCTGATCCACACAGATGTCAGGCTCCACACGCCCATGTACTTTCTTCTCAGCCAGCTCTCCCTGTTGGATGTTGGCTTTCCACTGGTCACCATTCCCAAGATGGCATCTGACTTCCTGCAGGAAGAAGGCTCCATCTCCTTTGGAGGCTGTGCAGCTCAGATGTTCTTCCTGATGCTTATAGGTGTCTCTGAGGGCGTCTTGCTGTCCCTCATGTCTTATGACCGCTACATCGCCGTGTGCCATCCCTTGCATTATCCTGTGCTCATGAGACGTCAGGTCTGCCTGCTCATGGTGGGCACCTCCTGGTTGTCAGGTGTGCTTGTAGCCTCCATCCAGACCTCCATCACTCTGCACTTCCCCTTCTGTGCCTCACGCACTGTGGACCACTTCTTCTGTGAGCTGCCTGCCTTACTCAAGCTCTCCTGTGCAGACACCTCTGCCTATGAGTTGGCGCTGTCCATCTCTGGGGTGCTGATCTTGCTGCTGCCTCTGTCACTCATCGCCACCTCCTACAGCCATGTGTTGGGGGCTGTTCTCCACATGCACTCAACTGAGGCTCGGCACAAGGCCTTCACCACCTGCTCCTCACACGTCACTGTGGTGGGGCTCTTTTATGGGGCAGCAGTGTTCATGTACATGGTACCAGGCACCTACCACACCCCACAGCAGGACAACATGGTCTCCCTCTTCTACAGTCTCATCACTCCCACACTCAACCCCCTAATCTATAGCCTGAGGAACCGAGAAGTTCAAATGGCTTTGATCAAGATCCTTTACAGAACTGGCTTCAGATCAAAGAGATGACCTCCTGGGGGGATGCCCAGTTGTCCCAGGAGCCCTGCCTTACAGTTGAGACCCATCTTTACTTTGCAGTCCATGTGATTCAAGACATATTCTTACCAGCTCCCTTCATCCTCCAAGACTCGCTTTTTCTCTTGTGGATTTAATGATCCCAATTATTTAAAAAGGAGGAGGGGTTTGTTTGTTTGTTTGTCTTAAACCAAAGAAAATTTTTACTGTGAAATTGTCAACCCAAGAACAGAGATGGATCACAGGATCACAGCTTGTAAATGGTTCGGCCACCTATTAGTATCCCACATTATCCCATTCTTATACATTTACATTCAGTGAGCAATAGATCAAATCCAACTCTTGAAATCCAAGCCCCAGAAAATGGAATCGAGGGGCTGGTGCTCTGACAATAATGTTCTCGCCACAGTCATCCTTGAGCTGATCACTCTGAGGTCATACATGGCATTCAAGTCAGAGGCATAACTGGAAGCCCTTTTAATGGTCTTACTGCATGAAGGACTGACCAGATAAGTGGGGTGGAGTGGAAATGTTTCATACAGTATTACAAACCAGCAAGATGAAGCCAGAGTCTTTGCTACTGCCCTTCCCTTTAATTTCTACCCCTGCTCCTCCCAGGTCCATTAGAGCTTCCCTGAAGTTACAAGAAATAGGCTTGAAGTTTAAAAGAGGTAGACTTGAGATGTGTTTATTCCTCCCCAAACCTCAAATACTTTTTAGAACTATTCCACTGTGGTAGACATAGTGGAAGGAATATAGAAAAGAATAAGATTCCTTGGGGTGGGTTGGTTTTATTTCTTAGACAACTTATGAGTATTGACAGAAGGAATGAAAGGCTTTAAGCCATGTTCAGTGGGCAAATTGATTTCAGATCTGATTTAGGTTCCTCCTCTACCTTTGTCTACACCATTAACCTTGTCAGAAGCACTGGATCACTTATCTCTTCCCTACTCTTCTTCTTCCTTCTCACACACAATCAAAATTTCTAGAAGATGAATCAATCTATCATAAAGTACATGCATTTTTAGTTTTAATAAATATTGCCTGATTGTCCTGCAGAGACTGTCACCCATGAATAAGTGTTCATTTCCCCAAATACATCAGCAACATTTTGAAAAATAACTTCAAATTTCTGCCAATTTCATGAAAGAAAAATACATTTCTTGATTGTTTTACTTTCAATGTCCCTGATTTCTAGTGAAGGTGATATCTTTTCATAAGTTTTTTTGGCCATTCAAATTTCCTTGACTATAGATTTCCTGTTTATATCAACTCTGTAAAGAGCTGTTCTTACTGATTTGTAGAAGTTTTTTATATCTTTATATGTTATATATTAAGCAAAAATACTCTTCAAAGTGCCTTTGAATTTAAACTTTGTGGGCTTTTGATATTTTTTAATGGGGTCATAATCATAAATCTTTTTACTTATTTTTATGCCTACTTTAAAAATTCTCTTCTCCTATATATTATAAGAATATTGTCCTCAACTGTATTCTGATTATTTTAGGATGTATTTGGGGGCCATAATGTGAGGCATAATTTTTCCCATGTGGCCTTCCAATTTCCCTGTAATCTGCCGTAAGTCTCTGCTTATATTTTTCACTTTGTCATGCTGTATCCTAACAGAATTGCTCTTTGGTCTTCCAGCTTTCCAGTTCTCTCTTATGTTTGGCTTGCTATTGCTGCCATCAATCTATTGTAGAATTTTCATTTTAATTACCTACTGTTGGTTCTTTTATCAAGAGTAACTATTCTTGTTCCATGGATATGACCTTGTCCTTTATCACTGTGAAGCTATTAAATGTACTTGTTTTAAAATCATTTTCAGATTATCTATTATCACTACCTCTTGAATGTGAATTTTTCCATACATTGGATTTGTGATCACTCATGGAACTGCTTCTTACATGATGTGTAATTCTGGATTGGCACTCATTTAGGGGGTTGGGAATTCTCATAAATTCATCCAGCACTCTGATGATCTCTTTACAGAATGTCTTGTGAAAATGACTTCCCATCTTGGAGGTACCATGGCTTCACCCCAGCTTTGTAATGACACAATAAGCAGCCCTTACTTATTACTGTGAATCCCTATACTGCAATTCTTTCTTTCAAGGGTGACTCTACAACTCCTTATTTTTCCTCTATCATTACCACTTCCTTGTTTACATAAAGGTTTGTAACCATTAGAGAAACTTTTGAACATGGATTTCAATGTTTAATGGATTCCTGAAGTTTTTATAAGTTCCACAATACAACAACAAAAAACAAGATGAACTAAAAAGTCATTTATTTGAAGCTTTTCAAAAGTGATGGATGCAAAGAAGTTTCAATAAACTAAACTTCAAGAGGGATAATCCTTTCATAGGTGAGCGAAGACTAGCAGCCTCTTTCATATTGGCAGGAGTTTCGTGGAGAGATTCTGCTGAGACAAGAGAAAATTTCCCAATGTTTAAAGATAACAAGTGTGCTGCCATGATCGTTACTATTTATTGGAATCTTGGATAACCTCAAACACAGAAATAAGTCCCTCAGTCTGGCAATTTTCTACCATGAAAATTTTGCTGAGTAAAGAGTAGGGAGAATGGAGCTGAAAGCAGACACAGAACTCACAGTGGAGATGAATCCAAAGCAATCTGAAATTATTTTAACATTTTAACCCAATCCCCTACCACCCCAAATCTTCCTAAGATCAAAGGAATCATCTGCTTAGCAGTAGGGGAAAGATTGGGGTCAGGATGAAAGGCACAGAGATATCTGTGCCTTTGAACTAATGTGGCAGAAAGTGAAGAGGAACTAAAGAGCCTCTTGATAAAAGTGAAAGGAGAGTGAAATAGCTGGAAAAACTCAACACTCAAAAACATTAAGATCATGGCATTTGGTCCCATCATTTCATGGCAAATAGATGGGGAAACAGTGGGAACAATGGCTGACTTTATTTTCGGGGGCTCCAAAGTCTCTGCAGATAGTGACTGCAGCCATGATATTAAAATACTCCTGCTCATTGGAAGAAAAGCTCTGACCAACCTAGACAGCATATTAAAAAGCAGAGACATTACTTTACTGACAAAGGTCCGTCTAGTCAAAGCGATGGTTTTTCCAGTAGTCATGTATGGATGTGAGAGTTGGACCAAAAAGAAAGCTGAGTGCTTAAGAATTGATGTTTTTGAACAGTGGTGCTGGAGAAGACTCTTGAGAGTCCCTTGGACTGCAAGGAGATCCAAACAGTCCATCCTAAAGGAAATCAGTCCTGAATATTCATTGGAAGGACTGATGCTGAGGCTGAAACTGCAATACTTTTGCCACCTGATGCAAAGAGCTGACTCATTTGAAAAGACCCTGATGCTGGGAAAGATTGAAGGCAGGAGGAGAAGGGGACAACAGAGGATGAGATGATTGGATCCCATCACCAACTCGATGGACATGAGTTTGAGCATCTCCGGGAGTTGGTGATGGACAGGGAAGCCTGGCATGCTGCAGTCCATGGGGTCACAAAGAGTTGGATACAACTGAGCAAGTAAACTGAAACTTAAACATGTGGTATATACATATAATAGAGTACTACTCAGACATAAAAAAAAAGAATGAAATTTTACCATTTGCAGCAACATGGATGGTTGCAATAACATGTTTTAAGTTATTAATGGTATACAGTGTGTGGTATGGGTTCCCAGATGGCACAGTGGTAAAGAATCCACCTGTCAAAGCAGGAGATGCAAGAGACATGGGTTTGATTCCTGGAGAGTGAAAATTCCATAGAGTAGGAAACGGCGACCCTCTCCAGGATTCTTGCCTGAAAAATCCGATGGACAGAGGAGCCTGATGGGCTACAGTCCATGGGGTCACAAAGAGTCAGACATGGCTTAGTGACTGAGCACACAATATGTGGTATAAAAATAATCTAAGGAAAAATGTGATAAATGAAGAATACCTATTGAATTCACCATAGCCATCACTTCAAAAAATAAATCCAAGAGATGTACCTAAAAACTTAAAAGAGAAGATAAAAAGAAAAATTTTTAATGCTTAATTAATTGAAAAAAGGCCTAAAAGGAAATAACAGATGATACAAATAGAAAGCAGAGAGCAACATGTTTAACATAATGCCTATTTTTTTTGCAGATTACATCAATATTTAGTAAAGTAGATTCATATGACAGGTCATAAATCAAGTCTCAATCAATTCCAAATGACTGAGATCGCTCCCAGTATAATTTCTAACTATGACACAAGTAAATCAGAAATTAATCAAATGGTTAATTAGAAAAATCTCCAAATCTGTGGAAATTAAATAACAAATTGCTTAAAAACAAAACAGGAACTTCCCCAGTGGTCCAGTGGTTAAGAATGCCCCTTGCGCTTTTTCGTCTAGGCCGCCGACATGCCATCCAGATTAAGGAAGACCCGGAAACTTAGGGGCCACGTCAGCCACGGCCACGGCCGCATCGGCAAACACCGGAAACACCCGGGAGGCCGAGGTAATGCTGGTGGCATGCATCATCACAGGATCAACTTCGACAAATATCACCCAGGATACTTTGGGAAAGTTGGTATGAGGCATTACCACTTAAAGAGGAACCAGAGTTTCTGTCCGACTGTCAATCTTGATAAATTGTGGACCTTGGTTAGTGAGCAGACACGAGTAAATGCTGCCAAAAACAAGACCGGAGCTGCTCCTATCATTGATGTGGTGCGATCAGGTTACTACAAAGTTCTGGGGAAAGGAAAGCTCCCGAAGCAGCCTGTCATCGTGAAGGCCAAATTCTTCAGCAGAAGAGCTGAGGAGAAGATTAAGGGTGTAGGTGGGGCTTGTGTCCTGGTGGCTTGAAGCCACATGCTGAGAAACTCATTAAATGTTAAGTGCTTTTAAAAAAAAAAAAAAGAATGCCCCTTGCCATGCAGGAGGCGTGTGTTCAATTCCTGGTCTGGAACTGTGACCCCACATGCCACAGAACAACTAAGCCTGCACACCACGACTAGAGAGTCTGTGCACCACAGGAAAGATCCCACATGCCACAACTGAGTCCTGACACAGTCAAATAGATAAATACCTTTAAAAGCAAAAACAGCAACCCATGGGTCAGAAAAAGAATCACATCAAAAATAATTTTTATTTTAATTATAATGAAAACAATTTATCAAAATGTATGAGATTCTCATTAAAGCAGAGCTTAAATATGAATTTATAGCTTTGGTTAGATACATGGAAAAATAAGAAAGATTTAAAGACATTGGTCTAAGTGTCTATATTTTTTTTGAAAAAAAGATCAAGTTAAGCTTAAAGTAAGAGTGTGTGCTCAGTGTCCAACTCTTTGCAGCCCCATGGACTGTAGCCCTCCAGGCTCCTCTGCCCATGGGATTTCCCTGGCAAGAATACTGGAGTGAAGTTGCCATTTCCTACTCCATAAAGTAAGTAGAGGCAGTAAAAAATAAAGAGAAGATCATAAATCAATAAAGTATGTGGGAGGCAAACAATAGAGAAAATTTATAAAGCTAAAAATGGTTTCTTTAAAAGAGTAATAAGAAAATAACTCAACAATATACTGACCAAGAAAAAAAGAAAGAGAAAATACAAATTACCAAGACCAGTAATGAAAGAGAGGTCATCATTACAGCTCCTCCAAACATAAACCGTGTATTATTAACAACTCTCTTCCAATAGTGTTAAGTAGATAAATTTTATTTATTTGTTTATTATTGAAGTAAAGTTGATTTACAGCTTTAGTTTTTGGCATGCAACAAAGTTATGCATACATATGAAACTTCTTTGACCAAAAGAATTCATTCCTGTTTTCCCATAAGATGTTATAGGAAAACTCAAATTAACTCTTTGGCCAACTCAATGTACATATAACTCAGAATATTTTCAGTTATAATTTATTACAGGATCTTGAGTATAGTTTCCTATGCTATACACACAGGACCTTGTTTTTATTTATTTATTTTAATTGGAAGCAATTACTTTACAATATTGTGGTGGTTTTGCCATAAATCGACATGAATCAGTTATGGGTGTACATGTGAACCACCATCCTGAAACCCCTCCCATCTCCCTCCCTACCCCATCCCTCTGCGTTGTCCCGGAGCACCAGTTTTAAGTGCCCTGTTTCATGTATTGAACTAGGACTGGTCATCTATTTGACATACGGTAATATTTCTCTCATATTGTACCATTCTTGTCCTCTCCCACATAGTCCAAAACTCTGTTCTTTACATCCTTGTCACTTTGCTGTCTTGCATATAGGGTTTTCATTACCATCTTTCTAAATTCCATATATATACATTAATAAACTGTATTGGTGTTTCTCTTTCTAACTTACTTCTCTGTGTATAATAGGATCCAATTTCATCCACCTCATTAGAACTGACTCAAATGTGTCATTTTTAACAGTTGAGTAATATTCCATTGTGTGTTATGTACCACAGCTTTCTTATCCATTTGTCTGCTGATGGACATCAAGGTTGCTTCTATGTCATGGCTATTGTAAAGAGTGCCGTGATGAAAATTGGGGTACACGTGTGCCGGGGTCCAGCCCCGGCAGGGTCCAGGGGTCTTGAGGGATGAGTGGCGTCGGCGGAAGAACTGAGCTGAGTCGATATGTGGTGATGAAGCAGTCTCTCTTTATTGCTGTTAGTTTTGTAAGGTGATGGAGAAGTCTCTCCAAAAGACGATGGAGAAGTCTCTCACTTCATTTCTGTTAGTTTACAGTTTTATAGCCAAAAACCATCCCATTACATCACAACTATTTTATGCAAACTTTTGTTTTCTGCCTACCATCAACAACTTTAACATTAAGCTCATTTTCCTTGCAAAAGGTCGGATTTCTGCATAATCAGACTTAACAATAGTATGTTTACCATTTGAATGTCTCTAGCATACCTTTATTTAGCATAATGCAGGCAAATATTCACTGCCTTCAAGATAGCCTTTTCAGCAAAGATAAAAATCTTGCAACTTAAGAGAGGGGGTTGTAAAAACTCACTTTTCATATCCTAGAGGGAAGAAGGCTGTAAATGGTTACTTTACTTTAAGAATGTATGCATTTCTTTTGTCCCCGGGAAAGGTGTGCCAGGAAAGGAATTGACACAGGAAGCCTCCTGCCAAATGTTCCCTGACAAGGTGCAACTATGTAGAAGCTAGAAAGAGGGGCTTAAGCTTGAAACTGTTTTATTCTATTAACCTATTTTGGTTTTTACAAGGAAAGAGAAATGAAGACAAAGAGACAGTTTAGCAGCACTGCTTTAACAATGAAACCCTATTAACCTTATAACTACTAAAAGGAATTCCTATGTCTACACTACCCTAAAGCAATCAGTGTCTCCAACTATGCTGGCCACAGTTATGAGCATTCCTAAGTCCCATTCCAGCCTGGTTTTTTCAAGGAAGGGAGCCTCTTCTGTGGAGTGATCGGGGGAGTGGGATGTGGAAAGGTGACCCAAGTACGAGCCCTTCTGGTGGTGGCTTTGCCATGACCCCCAGAGAACTCTTGGTAAACTCCCCAGTAGCTAGTAGGAGGTGTAGTAATCTATTTAAATGTCCCTTATTCCTTCTTAGTCCTCAGGAAAGGGAATCTGCCTTCCTGGATCCTCTGAGGGAATTAAGGTCTGAGGGAATTATCTCAGGATGAATTTTTTCTAACTGGGACTGACCTACTGAGATGAGCTAATGTTCAGAGCATAAACAGAACTTCCCAAGAAAAATACCAGGAGGGGCCTTGCCTTGGGATGCCCTGAAGGAAAATCAGCATTGCAGTTTCCTTCTCAGGATGACTTTGTCATCCAAGTGAGGGGGCATCCTGACGGCTCCCGGCACATGTGTCTCTTTCGATTCTGGTTTCCTCGGTGTGTATGCCCAGCAGTGGGATTGCTGGGTCATATGGCAGTTCTATTTCCAGTTTTTTAAGGAATCTCCACACTGTTCTCCATATGGCCATACAAGTTTGCATTCCCACCAACAGTGTAAGAGGGTTCCCTTTTCTCCATTCCCTCTCCAGCATTTATTGTTTGTAGAGTTTTTGATGGCAGCCATTCTGACTGGTATGAGATGGTACCTCATTGTGGTTTTGATTTTCATTTCTCTGATAATGAGTGACGTTGAGCATCTTTTCCATATGTTTGTTAGCCATCTGTAAGTCTTCTTTGGAGAAATGTCTGTTTAGATCTTTGGCCCACTTTTTGATTGGGTCGTTTATTTTTCTGGTATTGAGCTGCATGTGTTGCTTGTATATTTTGGAGATTAATTCTTTGTCAGTTTTTTCAATTGCTATTATTTTCTCCCATTCTGAAGGCTGTCTTTTCATCTTGTTTATAGTTTCCTTTGTTGTGAAAAAGCTTTTAAGTTTAATTAGGTACTATTTGTTTATTTTTATTTACATTACTCTGGGAGGTGGGTGACAGAGAATCTTGCTGTGATTTATGTCAGAGAGTGTTCTGCCCATGTTTTCCCCTAAGAGTTTTATACTTTCTGGTCTGACATTTAGATCTTTAAGCCATTTTGAGTTTATTTTTGTGTATGGTGTTAGAAAGTGTTCTAGTTTTATTCTCTTACAAGTGGTTGACTACTTTTCCCAGCACCACTTGTTAAAGAGATTGTCTTTCCTCTACTGTATGTTTTTGCCTCCTTGGTCAAAGATAAGGTGCCTATAGGTGTATGGGTTTATCTCTGGGCTTTCTATTTTGTTCCATTGATCTATATTTCTGACTTTATGCCAGTACCATACTGTCTTGATGACAGTAGCTTTGTAGTATAGTCTGTCATCAGGCAGGCTGACTTCTCCAGTTCCATTCTTCTTTCTCAAGATTGCTTTGGCTATTCACGATTTTTTGTGTTTCCATACAAATTGTGAAATTATTTGTTCTAGTTCTGTGAAAAATACCACTGGTAGCTTGATAGAGATTTCATTGAATCTATAGATTGCTTTGGTTAGTATACTCATTTTCACTATATTGATCCTTCCAATCCACAAACATGGTATATTTCTCCATCTATTTGTGTCATCTTTGACTTCTTTCATCGATGTTTTATAGTTTTCTATATATAGGTCCTTTGTTTCATTTGGTAAATTTACACCTAAGTACTTTATTATTTTCATTGCAATGGTGAATTGAATCGTTTCCTTAATTTCTCTTTCTGCTTTCTCATTGTTAGTGTATGGGAATGCAAGGGATTTCTGTGTATTAATTTTATATCCTTCAACTTTACTATTTTCATTGATTAGCTCTAGTCATTTTCTAGTGGTGTCTTTAGGGTTTTCTGTGCAGAGGATCATATCATCTGCAAATAGTGAGAGTTTTATTTTTCTTTTCCAATCTGGATTCCTTTAATTTCTTCATCTTCTCTGATTGCTGTGGCTAGGACTTCCAAAACTATGTTGAATAGTAGTGGTGAGAGTGGGCACACTTGTCTTGTTCCTGATTTTAGAGGAAATGCTTTCAGTTTTTCACCATTGAGGATAATGTTTGCTGTGAGTTTGTCATATATGGCTTTTATTATGTTGAGGTATGTTCCTCCTGTGCCTGCTTTCTGGAGGGTTTTTTTTTGTCATAAATGGTGTTGAATTTTGTCAAAGGCTTTCTCTGCATCTATTGAGATAATCATATGGTTTTTATCTTTCAGTTTGTTAATATGGCATATCACATTGATTGATTTGTGAATATTTAGGAGCTTGCTGTTTATCTACTTTATATGCAGTAGTTTGTACCTGTTAATCCCCAAACTCCTAATTTATCTCTCCTCCACCTCCTTTCTCCTTTGGTAACCTTTGTTTTCTACAAGTCTGTTTCTCTTTCATAAATGAGTTCATTTGTGTCATATTTTAGATTTCACACGTAAGTGACATCGTATGGTATAGATTTTTCTCTTTCTGACTTACTTCACTTAGTATAATAATCTCTAGGTTCATCTGTGTAGCTATAAATAGTATGATTTCATTCTTTTTATGGCTGAATAACAGTCCATTTTGTATATATACCATTTTATTCATTCTTCTGTCAATGGACACTTAAGTTGCACCCACATCTTGGCTAGTGTAAATAGTGCTGCTATGAAACTGGGGTCTAATTTGTGTTCCCACCCACAGAGAAGGGGAGTTCTCTTTTCTCCACAACCTCTCCAGCATTTGTTATTTGTAGGATTTTTAATGATGACCATCCTAGCGTGAAGTGGTACCTGGCCATAAACTTGATTTGCATTTCTCTAATAATTAGTGATTTTTAGCATCTTCTCAGGTGCCTATTGGCCATCTGTATGTTAAATTTTATTTAATTTTTTTAAAACTGACATAGAATATAGAAAACTTGAATTGCTCCATGTGCTTCCAAGAATATGAGGAAGAAATAATACCAATCTTAAACAAATGTATCCAGTGAAGATAAAAAAGGGACACACACTAACTCATTTTAGGAAACCAGAAAAAAACCCGATATTCACATAAGCATAGGTGAAAGTTTATATAATTACAAGCACAATCCAGTCATCTATTAAAAGGTTAATACACCATAGCTATGTGAGGTTTATTTCAAGAATGAAAGTATGGTTTAATATTTGGAAATCAATCACTATAATTCAACAAATGGAGAGAATAAATGAGAAACACATGTTATCATCTCATAGATGTAGGAAAAGCATTTGACAAAATTCAATACCCACTCCTCTTTAAAGCAAAAACAATTCTCAAACCAGGAATAGCAGGGAACTTCTTAAATATGATAAAGGATAAATTTTTTAAAAACCTATCTAACATCAAACTTAATGTGAAAACTGAATTATTTCCTCTTTAGATTGGGAAGAAAAGAATGTCTGCTCTCATTTATATTTAACATTGTTCTGGAGGTACTAGGCAGAAAAATAAATAAAGTGATTAAAAAATTAAACTGCTTTTGTTTGCAGACAACCTGATTGTGTACATAGAAACCCACCCCCCAAAAAAATCTACAAGCTACTGGAACTAATAAGTGAACACAGCAAAGCTGTAGGAGACAAGGAAGCCTGGCATGCTGCAGTCCATGGGGTCTCAAGAAGTTGGACACTACTTAACTACTGAACAACAAGGGGAGGAGGTTAATGTATTAAAACATCAATTGTATATCCTCTTCTGGCAGTAAACAATAGGAGGGGGAAAAAACTTTATCAAAAGACACAATATAACATCTTAAAAACAACACTACTTAACATCAAAAATATAAAATACCAGCAATAAATCTAATGAAATATGTGCAAGACCACTACATTGAAAACTGCTAAGCTTTTTTGAATAAACTATTTTAAAAACAAATGAAGAGATATACCATTTCCTATATAAGAAGACCCAAAGTGGTTAAAAATGACAATCTTCTCAAAATTAATTTATAGAGCCAAAACAACCTCCAACCTAATTCCCACCAGGATTCTAACAGAAATTCACAAACTGAACCTAAAATTGTTCTAGAAATTTCAATGACTGTGAATAAAATAAGGCAATCTTGAAAGGGATGAAGCAGGAGGACTCATATTATCTAATTTCCAGGCTTACTACAAATTTACAAAAGTTAAGACGTTTTCTCACAAATATTAGAATGGACAAATATACCAAGAACAGAATAGAAGGTCTTGTGGTCCAGTGGCTAAGACTCTACCCTCCCATTGCAAGGGGACATCCTTCCTCAGTCAAGGAGCTAGATTCCACGTGCTGCAATGAAAGATCCTGCATATCACAGCTAAGACCCAGCACAGCCAAATGAATAAACAAATCAATTTTTAAAAATAGGATAGAGAATCCAGAGATAGCCCCATGCATGTACAGTCAATTGGTCTTCTACAAAGGCTCTATAGTTAAGGGATAGGAAAGTCTTTTCAACAGAGTGGCTAGACTTTGAAAGAAACCAGACACAAAAGAGTATACAACCATTCAATTTATTGACATTTCCCCAAAAACAGCAAAATTCTGATCTACAATGGTAAAAAAAAAAAAAAAAACCATAATAGTGGTTGTTTTGGTGATGGTAGGATGGACTTGACTAGAAAGAAGGCAAGAGAGAGGCTTCTGGGGCAATGGGAATGTTCTACATCTTGATTTGGGCGATAACATAGATAAATACATTTGTCTAATTTTAGCAAGCTTAAGTTCGGTGCATTTTACTGTATATAAATGATACCTCAAAAAATTGAAGGATGGAGGAAAGGACAGTAGGAATGCCAGGTCAAAGACAAAGAACCATAAAATGAAATAACACATTGGTGCTTGAACAAAGTCTCTGTTCAAAGCGTCCAGAGCTGCACAGGGAGGAAGTGAGGATAAGGCTGCCATGAGACAAGCAGCAGTGGTTGAAACCATCCCTGAGATGTCTTTCAAACACAGCAGATAAGTTTATTCCTCAATCCCACTTGGGCTTCCCTGATAGCTCAAGTGGTAGAGAACCCGCCTGCAATGCAGGAGACACAAGAGACGCGAATTCAATCCCTGAGTCAAGTCAGGAAGATCCCCTGGAGGATGGAAAGGGAAACCCACTGCAGTACTTTTGCCTGAAAAATCCCATGGACAGAGGAGCCTGGAGGGCTACATTCCAAAGGGTTGCAAAGAGTCAGACATGACTGAGCGACTGAGCACAACCCCATTTACATTGATGCCCAGCTCTTCTGTGGCGTCTATTCCAAATGGCTTGGGAGTGATAGTGTTTCAAAAATCAAGTACCCTAGGCCATTTAGGAAGACTCTCTGGGGTATATTTCTCGACTGGGCATTGAGCCAGGCCCAGCTATTTCTTTCCTCAAGAATCAAAGCTGGGCAGTGCCTGCCCCTACTACTGAAGCTTGACTGGAAAGAAGGGCTTTCTTCTTTGCAGAAAGTAATTGCAATCAAGGGATGAAAAAAAAAAAAGAAACACGAAGCAGAGGACAAATGGAAAGCCACAAAATTGAAATCAGTAAGTGTTTAAAGAAATGACACCCAAGAGAAATGTTGTATCAACTTCACTCATTGTTGGCTTTGCTATTTATAAAAATGTCATTGCACCTACTCATATATAAACCTGCACACAAGAAAGATAAATACTGTATGATTTCAATCATTTGTGAAACTTAGAAATATCAAATTTATTGAAACAGAGTAAAGTGGTGGTTGCCAGATCGGAAGGCAAAGGAAGGGGAAATGTTGGCCAAAAGGTGCAACTTTCGGTTGTAAGGCAAATAAGTTCCAAGGATCTAATGTACAGCATGGCGACTGCAGTAAGTACGACCATATTATACTCGTGATTTGCTAAGAGAATAGGTCTTAAGCATTCTCACCACACACAAAAAAGATAGCTGTGTGACATGATGATTGTTTTACTTAACTTGCTTGTAATAATCATTTCACAGTGTATGTGTGTGTGTGCTAAGTTGCTTCAGTCATATCCCACTCTTTTTGACCTCATGGATCGCAGCACGCCAGGCTTCCCTGTCCTTTGCTATCTCCCAGAGTTTGCCCAAACTCATGTCCATTGATTCAGTGATGCAATCCAATCATCTCATTTTCTATCACCCCCTGTAGTAGAGATACATAATTTATGGGTAAGCTTAAATATATGGCTCACATGCCTTTACTTGAAAAATCTGTGTCAAAAATGTATAGCGGCCCTCTCTAGGGATGGGATCTTGAGCAAGAGATGGGCACCATTGACTTGCCACCATTAACCTGGAAGCACCAAGAGAATTCCACCATTTCTAGGGCCCTTGAGCATGTTCTCCCCAAGATATGTGCCTTGGAGATGGAGGTCTCTTGCTACACCAGGCCTTGCAGAAGTGAAGGAGAAGGAAAAAGAAAGAAATGCTGGGTGTTGCCCTCTTTCCCCAAGCTGCTACATCCAGGAGTGGTTCCCTTTGAGGCAAACATTATTTGGCATCTGGATCCCTAACAAGGCATTTGGGGGCTAAGCCTGGCAGACAGGGATTGAGGTATAAATGTCAAAAGTCTTTCCTGAGAGCCCTCAGACCCACTTCCCCATCCTTCAAAGCCTCCAGACCCCATTCTCCCTGCAGCCCAGCTTGCCACCCAACAAATACCTCCAAATCCAAAGAATAGAGAAATATGTTCTACCCTTGGCTGAGTGCCTGACATCATAGCTCACCTGCCAGGTAAGTGGGGAATGAAGTAGAACAGTTGGAAGCATAAAGAAAGAGCAGAAGTTCTGGGGTCTGCCAGATTTTAGTCCAGCAAGACTAAAAAAAGTACTTAAGGAAATAACAGCTAACATCTTCCCAAATATGGCAAGAGAGAAAGCCTGGAGATCGAAGCTCAGTGAACCCCAAGCAGAATAAACCTATAGCAATCCAAGCCAAGATGCATCACAATTAAATTTCTGGAAACCACAGATAAAGAAAAATCTTGAGACTCGCCAGAATAATTATCCCTTATCTATAGGGGAAAAGCAATGAGTAACAGTGGATTATTCATGACACCATGAAGCCAGAAGGAAATGGCACAGTATTTGTTCAGATGCTGAGAGAAAAGAATTGTCAGTTCAACAAAATATCCTTTAGAAATGAAAGGGAAATGAAGACATTCTCGGATGAAGGAAAACTAAGAAAATTTATCTCTAGCATATCTGCTCTAAAAGAATATAGAAAGGAAGTTCTCTGAACACGAAGGAAAATACACGCGTATCTGTGCATGCTGAACATGAGTATCCACAGAGATACGTTTAAACAAAGAGAACTTTATCTGAGTACACTCATCAAGGAGTAATGACCTCACTTGTTTGCACTCAACAAAAATGAAAATATAAAATACTGCTAAGGTTCAAGACAGATGCTCCTTCACTGTGGAAAACAGCACGGAGGCTCCTCAAAAAACTAAGCGAATTACCACATGACCCAGAAACCCCACTCCTCAGCATGTATCTGGACAAAATCATGACTCAAAAAAATACACACACCCCTATGTTCACAGCAGCACTGTTCACAATGGCCAAGACGTGGAAGAAATCTAAATATCCATCAACAGATGAATGGATAAAGAAGATGTGGTACATTCATACAACTGAGACCTAAAAAGGAACGAAATAATGCCATCTGCAGCATCACGGATGGAGCTGAAGATTCTCATACTAAATGAAGTAAGTCAGAAAGAGAAAGACAAATATCATATGATATCACTTATATGTGGAATCTACAACAGGACACAAATGAACCTGTCTACAAAACAGAAACAGGCCCCCAGATATAGAGAAAAGATTTGTGATTGCCAAGAGGGTGGAGAGGAGGGACAGACTGGGAGTTTAGGGTTAGCAGATACAAATTATTACATATATAATGGATAAACAAAAAGATACTATTGTTTAGCACAGGGAACCATATACAATATCCTGAGATAAACCACAAAGGAGAAGAATATAAAACAGGATATATTTACATACATGTATAACTGGATCACTTCATTGTACAGCAGAAATTAACACAACATTGTAAATCAACTATACTTCAATTTTCAAAACGATAAATGCTGCAGGTCCTTGTAATAAGAATCATACAAACTTTTTATAGATAGAATTTCCAAGTTTCACTTAGGGCATCAATTCTTAACTTTAATTATGATTCTAATCACTGCAGTTTTCTTAAGTTACTGATATTCCTAGAGCTTCCTGTCTCATTTGTGTGCATTTGTATAAAAGCTCTAAAGTTAGAGGTCAGATGTAAAAGTCCCTAACACTGTTTAGCACACATAAAACACACAACAAACTGTAGCAATATTATGATGGCTATTGTTCCCTGCTTCTCCAGCCTGGAGAGAAGAAAATTAGAAAATGTGTAGGACTTCTCTGGTGGTCTAGTGGTTAAGAATGCACCTGCCAATGCAGGGGACATGAGTTCGATCCCTGGTCCAAGAAGATTCCGCACACCTCGGGGAAACTAAGTCCCCAAGCCACAACTACCGAGCCGACAGGCTACACCACTGAAGTGTGAGCACCCTAGAGCCTTCCGCAACAAGAGGAGCCCTGGCAATGCGCCCCACAGCTGGAGAAGGCCCGTGTGCAGCTACAAAGACCTACTGCAGCCAAAAATAAAGTTAAAAATCAAATTTTTAAATAGAGAAAATGTGTAGATGAACAAACTAAGTAAATGGGGTTTTGGGGTGCAGGGGTTGGCTGCACTGGGTCTTCACTGCAGTATCTGACCTCTCTTTAGCTGCAGCACACAGGCTTCATTGACCCACAGCACATGGGCTCTTGGTTCCCCAGCCAAGGATCAAATCCGTGTCCCCTGCACTGGAAGGCAAATTCTTAACCACCAGACCACCAGGAAAGTCCCAGGAAATGACTTTTTTAAAGGAACCTTGGAACCTCAAAAATAAAGGACCTGGTAAAATAATATGAGTAAATAAATACACTTTCCTTCTCTCCATGAGTCATCTAAATTATGTTTGAGGGCTGATGCAAAAATTATGACACTGTCTAATGCAGTTCTACACGTATTCTATGTGGAGGAAATCTTTATATTTATACAGCATTATTAATCAATGTATTAAGTATTAATACAGCATTAAAATCAATAATCCCTTTTCAATGAAAGTATACTCCCAGCCTGTAGAGTTTTTCAAAGATGCTCACGCCATCATTACCAAGGCATTTCTCAGTTCTTAATGGAGGGGGTGTTCTCTGAAACCTCTTGGGGGTTTAGGGCAATGAAGAGAAGTGGAAGAATTGCACATAATAAACATACTTTAGCTTTCCTGTTTCCCTATGCTCTTTGATTCTGACCTTTAAGTCATATTAAGTTCCTGAATTTTAGTCTTATTAAAGTACATCACAGTGGTGTCCAAGTTTCTGTTACCCAAAGTATCAGAAAATTCTTGGCTACTTGAACTCAGGGTTTCTGATAATTGTTGCTACTGTTGTTCAGTCTCTCTTTGCAACCCCATGGACTGCAGCACACCAGGCTCTTCTGTCCTCTACTCTCTCCTGGAGTTTGCTCAAATTCATGTCCATTGAGTCGGTGATGTTATCCAAGCATCTCATCATCTGCCACTCCCTTGTGCTGTTGCCTTCAATCTTCCCCAGCATCTGAGTATTGGAGCTTCAGCAACAGTCCTTCCAATAAATATTCAGAGTTGATTTCCTTTAGGACTGACTGGTTGGGTCTCCTTGCAGTCCAAGGGACTCTCAAGGGTCTTCTCCAGAAACACACTTCGAAAGCATCAGGTTGCCATTTCCTTCTCCAGTGGACCAAGTCTTGTCAGAACTCTTCACTGTGACCTGTCCATCTTGAGCAGTCCAGCACAGCCTGGCTCATAGCTCCACTGAGTTAACACAAGCCCCTTTGCCATGACAAGGCTGTGATCCATGAAGCAGTTCTGATAACTGCATTCATATAAATAAATGCAGATTCATCCAACATTATGTTCTCTCTTCCTAGATATAGAACGTTTAGAATTATTTCCCAGTCATATTCCCCTAGATTTCTGTAACATAAGCTAGCAGTAGTTTATGGCTATTTTGATCTTCTAGATCAGACACTTCAGTAAAATATCTCTTCCTAGCCATACCTTCTTGGTTTCTGTGTTTCAGTAATGAGTTTGGGGGTGACTCTAGAAATAAAAAAGAAACAGCACAGTATCAGAATCTATTGAGTCTCTGAGTCTTGGATAAGCAGAATAATGAACCTCCTCCAAGAGCCCCACATAGTAATCCTCAAACCCTGTGAACAGGCTAGGTTCAAAGAGGAATTAAGACAAAGAGGAATTAAGATTGCAGATGGGGTTGTTTGCTAAGCAGCTGAACTTAAAATAAGGAGATTATCCTGGATTGTCCAGATGGGTCCAAGTATAATCAAAAGTGTTCTTCAAATTTTGAGAACTGCTGAATTTGGGTGATAAACATATTAAAGTTCATTGTTAAACTCTCTCAATGTTTGTATCCATTAAAAAGTTTTATAATAAAAAATTAAAAATATTTTTAAATGTTCAATGTCATGAAAGACCAAGAAAAGTTGAGGAACCAAGAAAAGGTTCGGATCAAATGAGATGAAAGAAACATGATTATTAGATGCACCTGATACTGGACTTGGATCAATGAGAAAAAAAATATTGCTATAAATTATAAACATTTGAGAGACAGTTGGAGACACTGAAGTCTAGATTATCTATTAGAAAATAAAACTGTGTCAATGACTAATTTTCTGTACTTGATAAATTTATTGTAGTTTTTAAGACAATATTCTTGTTCTTAGGAAACACACAGTAAAAGTATTTAGGGATTAAGGAGCATCATATATGAAACTTTTCCTATTACATGTATATATAATGTAATATATATACACATTTATCAGTTCAGTTCAGTTCAGTCACTCAGTTGTGTCCGACTCTTTGCGACTCCATGAATTGCAGCACGTCAGGACTCCCTGTCCATCATCAACTCCCGGAGTCCACCCAAACTCATGGCCATTGAGTTGGTGATGCCATCCAGCCATCTCAACCTCTGTTGTCCCCTTCTCCTGCCCCCAATCCTTCCCAGCATCAGGGCCTTTTCCAATGAGTCAGCTATTCACATCAAGTGGTCAGAGTATTAGAGTTTCAGCTTCAGCATCAGTCCTTCCAATGAACACCCAAGACTGATCTCCTTTAGGATGGACTTGTTGGATCTCCTTGCAGTCCAAGGGACTCTCAAGAGTCTTCTCCAGCACCACAGTTCAAAAGCATCAATTCTTTGGTGCTCAGCTTCCTTCACTGTCCAACTCTCACATCCATTCATGACTACTGGAAAACCCATAGCCTTGACTAGATGGACCTTTGCTGGCAAAGCAATGTCTCTGTTTTTTAATATGCTATCTAGGTTGGTCATAACTTTCCTTCCAAGGAAAGGAAAGTTTCCATTGTTTCTCCATCTACTTCCCATGAAGGGATGGGACCAGATGCCATGATCTTAGTTTTCTGAATGCTGAGCTTTAAACCAACTTTTTCACTCTCCTCTCTCACTTTCATATCAATAGTGAGAGAAGGAGCAACTTGGAAAAGTGGGGGAAAAAAGACTAACAACTGGTGAAACTGGGGGGGAAAAGCAGAGAAGTCCTGGGTAATATTCTTGCAAATTTTCTGTGAGTTTGCAATTATTTTAATTTTATATTATTTATATGTTATCTATCAAGTTATTATTTTAAGCAATTATTATTTTTAAATGACCATTTAATAGATGTAATCGTACATCAAAACTTATCTGATTGTTCACTCCAAATGTGTGTGGTCTCTCGTATACTGATGACAGCTAGGTGGTCTAGAAATTAAATAAAAAATGAAGAGGGAACATCAGGCACAAAGGCAGAATGGGGAGTGAAAGGAATGCTGTATTGGGAAGGAGGGACACTTGTTTTTAGTTAGAGTTTGGGTTTCATGGAGATAGGACAACTGGGAGGGAGGTCATCATGGCTGTTCAGTTCAGTTCAGTCACTCAGTTATGTTCAACTCTGTGCGAGCCCATGGACTGCAGCACACCAGGCTTCCCTGTCCATCACCAATTACTGGAGCTTGCTCAAACTCATGTCCATCCAGTTGGTGATGTCAACCAACCATCTCATCCTCTGTCATCCCCTCTCCTCCCATCTTCAATGTTTCCCAGCATCAGGGTCTTTTCCAATGAGTCAGCTCTTCGCATCAGGTGGCCAAAGTATTGGAGTTTCAGCTTCAACATCAGTCCTTCCAATGAATATTCAGGACTGATTTCCTTTAGGACGGACTGGTTGGATCTCCTAGCAGTCCAAGGGACTCTCAAGAGTCTTCTCCAACACCACAGTTCAAAAGCATCAATTCTTCTGCGCTCAGCTTCCTTTATAGCCCAGCTCTCACATCCATTCACCACGGCTTGTAGGTTGACTTTCCAGCCGCACTATGAGGGGATGATCTACCCTCTCACAGAGCGTTATTTCCCAGTTCGGACGCTCGGGGGCATCAGTACAACACCGCGCCGGTAGGTTTTCCAGAAGACTCGGAAAATGTTCCAACACCCCAGAAGAAAAAATTAAAAACCACAGTTTGATAATGGGAAACATAAAAGCAAGCTGAACAAAACAAAATCAATAAATATTTGAATTAATTGTCTTCTTAAATTCATAGGACATCGATTTCATGTGTCCCTGGTGGCTCAGACGGTAGAGTCTGCCTGCAGTGTGGGAGATAGTTTGGACCCCTGCGTCGGGAAGACTCCCCGGAGAAGGAAATGGCAACTCACTCCGAATTCTTGTCTGGAAAATCCCATGGACCGAGGAGCCTGGCAGGCTATTGTCCATGGGGTCGCAAAGAGTCAGACACAACTGAGCAACTTCGCATTCTTAGCATTCCTACAAAATGTCACTAAGTTGTAAAGTTACTTGGGGGTTAGGAGTGCTCCACTTGCAAGAATTCCTGCAAACGCAGGATGAATTGTGCTGTATAGTGGTCCTGAATGTAAAAGAAATGAAGAACTTCCATTTTACATTCACTTTTACCTTCCAAAAACTTTTAAAATAATAATTATTAGAGAATGGACAAAGACTTGAACACCGGTACAGGTCACCAAAGACAATAGATGAGGACATGAGAAGATATACCACATCGTTAGTCATTAGGTAGATGCAAATTAAAGTCACAATGAAATGTCATTACACACCTATCAGAATGGTTACAATAAAACACTGACAAAATCAAATGTTAACAAGGATGCAGAGTAATCAGAAATCTCCATAGGTTACTGGTGGGAGTGCAAAATAGTTGGGAAAAGAGTTTGACAGTTTCTTATAAACTTACATCTACCATATAACCCAATAACCTTAATCCTAGATATTTACCCTGAAGAAATGAAAGCTTGTGCATATGAATATGAGCAGCTTTATTTGTAATAGCCAAAAGCTGGAAACAACTTAAATGTCCTCCAACAAACAGCTGTTCATCCACACAATGAAATGCTACTTGGCATTAAAAAAGATCGAACTATTGATAACATGTAATGACCTGGATGATTCTCTAGGGTATTTGCTGAGTAAAAGAAATCAGCCTCAAAGGTCACAAGTCTGTATAATATTATTTACATAACATTCTCAAAATGACAAAATTGTCGGGGTTTTGGTTGCCAGATTATGGTTGCCAAGGGTTAGGAAAGTGTGGGAGTGTTGATTACAAAGGAGCAGCATGAGGGAGTTCCTTTGGATGATGGAACAGTGCTGTGTCCTGATTTTGGTGGTGGTTACTTGAATGTACACAAGTGACAAATTTTCACAGAGCGTTTCAAAGCAGTTGAGTGAATATTAAAATTGATGGATTCCAAATAAGGTCTTTAGTTAGTTAATAGTGTCAATGTCAACTTCTTATAATCATATGCATGCTATTTATATGTAAATATATAATGCATTATTATATTTAAATTCGTTACATGTAAATATACATTGTGGCTGTTATTTTAATTGCTAAGTTGTGTCCAACTCTTTGTGACCCCGTGAACTGTAGCCCCCAGTCTCCTCCGTCCATGGGGTTTCCCAAGCAAGAATACTGGAGTGGTCTGCCATTTTCTCCTCTGCTGGAGTCCAGCCTTGGGGAGTCCGGGGGTCTTGAGGGAGGAGTGGTGTTGGCGGAAGAACTGAGCTGAGTCGATGTGTGGTGATGGAGCAGTCTCTCTCTTTATTGTTATTGGTTTACAGTTTTTATACCCAAGAAACACACCCATTACATCACATGTTATTCTATACAATCTTGTTTTCTGCCTATCATCAACAACTTTAACCCTAAGCTCATTTTCCTTGCAAAAGTCGGATTTCTGCATAATTAGATTTAACATTAATATGTTTACCATTTGATTGTCTCCAGCATACTTTGGATAAGTACATCAATCTAAGTAGAAAGAAACTCCCCAGTAAAGAGTAGGAGGTGTAGTAATCTATTTAAATGTCCCTTATCCCTCCTTTGTCCCCAGGGAAGGGAATCTGCCTTCTCAAATCCCCTGGGGGAAATAAGGTCTGAGGGAATTATCTCAGGATGAATTATTTCTAACTGGGACTGACCTACTGAGATGAGCTAAACAGAGCATAACAGAGCATAAACAGAACTTCCCAAGAAAAATACCAGGAGGGGCCTTGCCTTGGGATGCCCCGAAGGAAAATCTGCTTTGCAGTTTCCTTCTCAGTCTCGTGACTTTGTCATCCGAGTGAGGGGGCATCCTGATGGCTCCCAGCACTCCTCTAATGTAAATATATATAATGATATAATTGTAAAAAGTTTTATTGGAGGAAGCTAAGTGAAGGATACACAGGACCTCTCTGCATTGTTTTTAGCTTTCATGTGGGTCCAAAATGATTTCAAAATAAAGAGGTTTAAAAAAGATAAAAATAATATGTACTTTGCTAACATTTTTTATTTTTACTAGAGTGATTCTAGCTTTTGCCCTATTTTGGTATGCATAACACAGCTTCCATGTGCCCAAACAGGTAGACCTATACACTGGATTATCCATTTTTATCTCAATCAATCATCAAAAGCAATTCCTGTGACATAAAAGAACACAGATTGACCCTAATGCCAGCACAAAAATGTGGGCAGAGACTTATCAACCCCTAAAAGGTCCACCCTCTACGTTCGACACATTGTGAGCAGGAAAGGCAATGACAAACAAACCAGTGGCGACCAGAAACTGTCAAACACTTTTCATTTGTCAAGAAGCATATTTGTAATAGAGGTTTCTATCCATGACCCTTAATAATGAACTTTGTCCCAGGATACCTTGAATACCTCCCAGTGTTACTGTTGGGCTTCCCAGGGGGCACTAGTGGTAAAGGACATGCTTGCCAATGCAGGAGTCATGGGATATGGGTTTGATCCATAGGTCTGAAAGTCCCCCTAGAGGAGGGCATGGCAACCCACGGACAGAGGAGCCTGGCAGGCTATGCTCCATACCTTAGCAAAGACTCAGACGTGATGGAAGCGACTTAGCAGGCCGGCAGGGTTACTCTCAGGGTGGTTTGAAACAACCAAGAGTTTATTTCATTCTAATAGCTTCCCCTTTTCACTTAAACTTGGGGGCCCTGTTTTATAATGTTGATAATGCTACTAGTTTTTAAATAAATGTACACACAGTGGGTGGGAGTATGTGCTCAAAAATATTTCATCAACAGATATGCAAGTTCAAATTATTTGGACTATAAAAGATGGTCAAAGTGGTTATTCATCTGGGAAATGCAAGTCACAACCACAATGAGACATCACTTCATACCACCCATTAGGGTGGCTGTAATAAAAAAAAGGCAAATGAGTGTTATGAGGATATGAAGAAATTGGGACAGTCACTTCAACATACAAAAGTAAAAATAGAATTACCATATGACCCAGCAATTCCACTTATGGGTGTGTGTGTGTGTATATATATATATGTGTGTGTATATATACCCAACGGAGGTGAAAGCAATGTCTTGAAGAGGTATGTGTATGCTCATGTTCATAGCAGCATTATTGACAATAGCTAAAACGTGAAAGCAATTGCTACATGAAGCAGCAGTCTTGGTGCTATGAATGTACCCAAAAGAACTGAAAACAGGGACTCCAACAGATGCCTGTAAGCCAGCGTTCATAGCAACACAATTCACAGTAGCCAAAGGTGGAAAGTACCCAAACGTCCATCAGCTGGTGAATGGATAAACAATGTGTGATCCATTCATACAATGCAATATTTTTCAGACATAAAAAGGAGTGAAGCATTGGCACATCCCGCAATTCAGATGTGGAGAAGGAAAATGGCAACTCACTATAGTATTCTTGCCTGGGACGTCTCATGGACAGAGGATCCTGGCAGGCTACAGTCTGTGGGGTTGCAAAGAGTTGGACATGACTGAGCACACACACACGTAAAGTAGATGAACCCAAAAACATTATTTTAAGTGAAGGAATTCAGTTGCAAAAGGTCACACATTGTACGATTCCATTTATGTGAGATGTCCAGGATAGGTAAATCTGTAGTGATGGATTCAAGGCTAGGGGGATGGGAATGGGGAGTGACTGCTAACAGGTATGAAGTTCCCTTGTAGGAGTGTTGAAATGCTTGAAAAGTAAACAGAGGTGGTGGTTGTCCAACATTGTGAATATGCTAAATGTCACTGAATTGTTTACTTTTTAATGGTTAATTTTATGTCATGTGAATCTCACCTCAATTAAGATGTAATGTTTGCAAAGAAGGAGAAATAACACATGACATCCCTTATATGTGGAATCCAAAAGGAAATGATACGCATGAACTTACAAAACAGAGAGAGACTCATGGACATAGAGAATAAACTTAGGGAACTTACAGTTGCTGGAGGGGGAAGAGTGGGGGGAAGGGATAATTAGGCAGTTTGGGATAGACATGTACACACTTCTATCTTTAAAATGGATAACCAACAAGGACCTACTCTACAGCACATGGAACTCTGCTCAGTCTTCTGTGGCAGCCTGGATGAGGGCGGTTTGGGGGAGAATGGGTACACTCATATGTATGGCTGAGACCCCTCGCTGTTCTCCTGAGACTATCACAAACTCATTAATCGGCTTACTCCAATATAAAATAAAAAGTTTCTTTTTTAAAAATATAAAATATCTGCAAACCATTGTTCCCAGCAGTGGGAAGCCAAGGACCCTCATGAGCGGTCAAGCAGGACCCCAGAGCTGGGGGAAGTCCTCTGAGTCCAGAACTGAGCAGAGAGTTCCCCCAAAGAGGCCCAGAGTCACCTTGATCCTGAGCTCAGGGGTAAAAGAAAAAGCCCAAAACAAAATCACCTTGATCCTGAGCTCAGGGGTAAAAGAAAAAGCCCAGAACAAGACGTGGTCGCCCTCTTTCCCAAAGAGATGAGCCGGCAGGGACAGAGTGTGAAGCGGATAATTAGCAGGTGCCCTAACAAGACACGAGGGACTGAGCCTGAGGTGTGAGGATGGAAGGGTAAATTGGGCTCTGCCAGGTTCTGCTGCTCCCTTCTGTGGGGCCAAAGACCTCCCTCTCCGTGGCAGGCAGCCCAGGAAATTCTCCCAGCAAAAGCTGTGTCACCTCCTGCCAGACATCTCCAAACCCAGAGGATACACCTGCCACAGGTGAGTGGGGAGAGAGGGAAGCAGACAGGAAGAGAAACTAGCAAGATGGGGGCTGTGCATCTGCAACCAGGCCTGCTGTATGACCTTGGGAAAGTGACTTGGCCTCTCTGAGTCTCCGTTCATCAGTCTGGATAATGAGTACCAAAAAAAAATGGGAAGCAAATGTTATGGGGCAGTCTGGATGGAGGAGAGTTTGGGAGAGAATGGATATATGTGTAAGTCTAGTTAAGTCGTTTTGTTGTCCACTTGAAACTATCACAGTATTGTTAATTGACTATACTCCAATACAAAATAAAAACTTAGGGGAAAAAAAGAAAAAGGAAGCATCTTGTGTGCACAGGTTTGCTAAGGGGATCCAACTTCTGGGTCCTTCATCACAGAGTTTTAAGAGATTTGGAACAAATTCAGTTCAGTTCAATGGCTCAGTCATATCTGACTCTTTGCGACCCCATGAACCGCAGCACGCCAGGCCTCCCTGTCCATCACCAACTCCTGGAGTCCACCAAAACCCATGGCCCTTGAGTTGGTGATGCCATCCAACCATTTCATCCTCTGTTGTCCCCTACTTCTCCTGCCCTCAATCTTTCCCAGCATCAGGGTCTTTTCAAATGAGTCAGCTCTTCGCATAAGGTGACCAGTGTATTGGAGCTTCAGCTTCTACATCAGACCTTCCAATGAACACCCAGAACTGATCTCCTTTAGGATGGACTGGTGGGATCTCCTTGCAGTCCAAGGGACTCTCAAGAGTCTTCTCCAACACCACAGTTCAAAAGCATCAATTCTTTGGCACTCAGCTTTCTTTATAGTCCAACTCTCACACCCATACATGACCACTGGAAAAACCATAGCCTTGGCTAGACGGACCCCTGTTGGCAAAGTATGTCTCTGCTTTTTAATATGCTGTCTAGGTTGGTCATAACTTTCCTGCCAAGGAGTAAGCGTCTTTTAATTTCATGGATGCAGTCACCATCTGCAGTGATTTTGGAGCCCCCCAAAACAAAGTCTGACACTGTTTCCACTGTTTCCCCATCTATTTCCCATGAAGTGATGGGACCAGATGCCATGATCTTAATTTTCTGAATGTTGAGCTTTAAACCAATTTTTTCACTCTCCTCTTCACTTTCTGCCATAAGGGTGGTGTCATCTGCATATCTGAGGTTATTGATATTTCTCCCGGCAATGTTGATTCCAGCTTGTGCTTCTTCCAGCCCAGCGTTTCTCATGATGTACTCTGCATATAAGTTAAATAAGCAGGGTGACAATATACAGCCTTGAAGTACTCCTTTTCCTATTTCAAACCAATCTGTTGTTCTATGTTCTAACTGTTGCTTGTTCTAACTGTTCCATGTTCTAACAGTTCTAACTGTTGCTTCCTGACCTGCATACAGGTTTCTCAAGAGACAGGTCAGATGGTCTGGTATTCCCATCTCTTTCAGAATTTTCCAGAGTTTACTGTGATCCACACGGTCAAAGGCTTTGGCATAGTCAATAAAGCAGAAATAGATGTTTTTCTGGAACTCTCTTGCTTTTTCGATGATCCAGCAGATGTTGGCAATTTGATCTCTGGTTTCTCTGCCTTTTCTAAAACCAGTATGAACATCTGGAAGTTCACGGTTCACATGTTACTGAAGCCTAGCTTGGAGAATTTTGAGCATTACTTTGCTAGTGTGTGAGATAAGTGCAATTGTTCAGTAGTTCAAGCATTCTTTGCCATTGCCTTTCTTTGGGATTGGAATGAAAACTGATCTTTTCCAGTCCTGTGGCCATTGCTGAGTTTTCCAAATTTGCTGGCATGTTGAGTGAAGCACTTTCACAGCATCATCTTTCAGGATTTGCAATAGTTCAACTGAAATTCCATCACCTCCACTAGCTTTGTTTGTAGTGATGCTTTCTAAGGCCCACTTGGCTTCACATTCCAGGATGCCTGGCTCTAGGTGAGTGATCACACCATCGTGATTATCTGGATTATGAAGATCTTTTTTGTACAGTTCTTCTGTGTATTCTTGCCACCTCTTCTTAATATCTTCTGCTTCTGTTAGGTCCATACCATTTCTGTCCTTTATCAAGCCCATCTTTGCATGAAATGTTCCCTTGGTATCTCTAATTTTCTTGAAGAGATTTCTAGTCTTTCCCATTCTTTTATTTTCCTCTATTTCTTTGCCTTGATTGCTGAGGACGGCTTTCTTATCTCTCCTTGCTGTTCTTTGGAAATCTGCATTCAGATGGGAATATCTGCTATTCCCATCATCACTACAAACAAAGCTAGTGGAGGTGATGGAATTCCAGTTGAGCTATTTCAAATCCTGAAAGATGATGCTGTGAAAGTGCTTCACTCAATATGCCAGCAAATTTAGAAAACTCAGCAATGGCCACAGGACTGGAAAAGGTCAGTTTTCACTCCAATCCCAAAGAAAGGCAATGCCAAAGAATGCTAATATCTTGCTATTCTTTGGAACTCTGCATTCAGATGGGGATATCTTCACATCAGGTGGCCAAAGTATTGGAGTTTCAGCTTCAACATCAGACCTTCCAATGAACACCCAGGACTGATCTCCTTTAGGATGGACTGGTTGGCTCTCTTTGCAGTCCAAGGGACTCTCAAGAGTCTTCTCCAACACCACAGTTCAAAAGCATCAATTCTTTGGCATGCAGCTTTCTTTATAGTCCAACTCTCACATCCATACATGACTACTGGAAAAACCATAGCCTTGACTAGACGGACCTTTGTTGACAAAGTAATGTCTCTGCTTTTTAATATGCTGTCTAGGTTGGTCATAGCTTTTCTTCCAAGGAGTAAGCATCTTTTAATTTCATGGCTGAAATCACTATCTGCAGTGATTTTGGAATCCAGAAAAATTGAGTCAGCCACTGTTTCCACTGTTTCCCCGTCTATTTGCCATGAAGTGATGGGACCAGATGCCATGATCTTAGTTTTCTGAATGTTGAGCTTTTAGCCAACTTTTTCACTCTCCTCTTTCACTTTCAAGAGGTTTTTTTAGTTCTTCTTTGCTTTCTGCATCTCTTGTATCTCCTGCATTGGCAGCCAGATTCTTCACCACTGTGCCACCTCAGCCCAAAATGTAAAATAAAAAATTAAATTGAAAAGCAAAAACAAACTTATACTTTTCAGAAACAAATAAAATGTATTGAACACACAAAAGTAAGTGATGAAACAGGAATGCAAGGTAATTATAGAAATGAAGAAGTGTGATATGCCATTTGAAAACCAACAAAATAAACAAATTTTTTTAAAAACTAAAAGATACAAAGCAGGGTCTCCTGCATTGCATTGGATTCTTTACCAGCTGATCTATCAGGGAAACTCAGTTTATGGTGCTAAGTTGCTTCAGTTGTGTCCAGCTCTCTGAGACCACGTAGACTGTAGCCCACCAGGTTCCTCTGTCCATGAGATTCTCCAGGCAAGAATACTGGAGTGGCTTGCCATTTCTTGCTTCAGGGGATATTCCCGACTCAGGGACTGAAACTGCATCTCTTGCATCTCCTGCATTAGCAGGCAGATTCTTCACCACTGTGCTAACTCAGCCCAAAATGTAAAATAAAAAATTAAATTAGAAAGCAAGGACAAACTTATACTTTTCAGAAACAAATAAAAAGTATTGAACACACAAAAGTAAATGATGAAACAGGAATGCAAGGTAATTATGGAAATTGAAGAAGTGTGATATGCCATTTGAGAACCAACAAAATAGATATTGATCCCAGGTATGTGGTGGGGGAAAGGTCTTAAGGGGTCTACTACTAAATCTTAGGAAAATGAATTCATTGTTTAATGACAAGAGTAAATTTAATCTATTGAATCCTAGAAGTTGATCAAAGTATATCCATGAAGCTCTATGGAACAAATCTTAATGAAATTAAGATGATTGAATAAATAGGACAACTAAACCATTCTTAGGCTTCCCTAGTGGCTTAGACTGTAAAGAATGCACCAGCAACACGAGAGACCTGAATTTGATCGTTGGGTTGAGAACATCCCCTTTAGAATGGCATGGCAACTCACTCCAGTATTCTTGCCTGGAGAATCCCCATGGACAGAGGAGCCTGGGACCCATGGGGTTGCAAAGAGTTGGACACAACTGAGCCACTAAGCACAACACAAACTACTCCTAGGACTTAATTGCACTGAGAGGCATTGAATACATAAAAATCTCAGACAGGGTTATGAGAGGTAGGATTTTGCTTTTAATTTTAATTCTGTTAGTTTAGTAAAAATTAAGAGAGAACTCAGCACCTTCAACGATGCTATTGACATTAAAAGAAAAGCAAGAATTTTAAAAGCTGCACTAGACCTAGTGGTGATCACCTTCAGGGTTGTCCCTCTCTTCTCATTTCTTACCTCATCTCCTGTGCTCATCTGGTTTTTTTGATGGCCCTTGAATAAACCAGAGATGCTCCTTCTTCAGGGCCTTGCACTTGCTATTCCCTCTGCTTAGAGCACTCTTTCCCCCAGGATATTCTTATAGCTCTATTTTCTACTTATGGCCTGTATAATGATATTTCCATTAATCAGAAGGAGGAGCTTTAACAAAAGTAAATTAGGTCTTGCCCTTCACATTTCCAATCCCAAAGAAAGGCAATGCCAAAGCATGCTCAAACTACCGCACAATTGCACTCATCTCACACACTAGCAAAGTAATGCTCAAAATTCTCCAAGCCAGGCTTCAACAGTATGTGAACTGTGAAATTCCAGGTGTTCAATCTGGTTTAGAAAAGGCAGAGGACACAGAGGTCAAATTGCCAACATCCATTGGATCATTGAAAAAGCAAGAGAGTTCAGAAAAACATCTATTTCTGCTTTATTGACTATGCCAAAGCCTTTGACTGTGTGGATCACAATAAACTGTGGAAAATTCTTTAAGAGACAGGAATACCAGACCACCTTACCTGCCTCCTGAGAAATCGGTATGCAGGTTAAGAAGCAACAGTTGGAGCTGGACATGGAACAATAGGCTGGTTCCAAATAGGAAAAGGAGTGCATCAAGGCTGTATATTGTCACCCTGCTTGTATGCAGAGTACATCATGTGAAATGCCAGACTGGATAAAGCACAAACTGGAATCAAGATTTCTGGGAGAAATATCAATAACCTCAGATATGCCTCAGTGATTGAACCCATTCCCCTTGAATTAGAAGCATGGTGTCCTAACCAGTGGAACTTCAAGTCCCAATTACCCATATTGTTATTTTTTAAAAATTGTTTTTCATTCTAAAAATACAAATTTAGTGTTACAGTTTCTAGTGAGTCTTACACAGTAACAAAACTGTTCCAGGTTGCCCAGACTTCTGCAAGTATCAGGTGTTCCAAGACTGCTATTCACTGGGAATATCGTTTCTTCTCTGTCCATCCACAAATACAGCAGAGTACTGTTTGTGATATTTAATAAGAACATTACCCAAGCTTTATTTGCCTCTTTCTTTTCATACTTTATTGTAAGCTTTTGATTTTATAATCATCAGAACATTGTATCTATGAGTTAAAAACAACAGGGCATAAACAATAAAAACCAAGGTAAGCCATAACTATTTGAAACCAAGACCAACCTCAGAATTTGAAGATAATGTTTACTCAAACTAAAGAGGAATGAAATTGAGTCATTTGTAGAGATGTGGATGAATCTAGAGTCTGTCATACAGAGTGAAGCAAGTCAGATAGAGAAAAACAAATGTTGGATGCCGCATGTATGTGGAATCTAGAAAAATGGTACAGGTGAACTTAGCTCCAGGGCACGAATAGAGATGCAGATGCAGAGAACACATCTGTGGACACAAGAGGGGAAGGAGAAGACAGGACAAATAGTGAGAGTAGGACTGACATACACGCACTGCCATGTGAAAATAGCTAGCTCGTGGGAAGCTGCTGTGTAACACAGGGAGCTCAGCTTAGCTCTCTGTAATGACCTAAAGCCGTGCCATGGGGTGGGGGTCGGGAGTGGGAGGGAGGCGGGGGAAGGGGTGTATACGTATACATACAGCTGATTCCCAGGTGGTGCTAGTGGTAAAGAATATACCTGTCAATGCAGGAGATGTAAGAGACACAAGTTCAATCCCTGAGTTGGGAAGATCCTGTGGAGGAAGGCATGGCAATCCACTCCAGTATTTTTTTTAAGTTATTTATTTTTTTTAATTGAAGGATACTTGCTTTACAAAATTGTGTTGGTTTCTGCCAAACATCAACATGAATCAACCACAGGTATACATACGTCCCCTCCCTCTTGACACTCTTACCTGGAGAATCACATGGACAGAGGAGCCTGGGAGGCTACGGTCCATAATGTTGCAGAGTCAGACACAAATGAAGTGACTTTGCACATACACATAGTAGATTCACTTCTTTGTACAGCAGAAACTGATACAATGTTGTAAAGAAATTATACTCCAATAAAATAAATAAGTACAAAAAATGAAGATAATGATAAACTGGCATATCTTGTATAGCACAAAGCATTTCATAAGCACACAACACACTGCTTGCAGTTGCTGTTGCTGTTTAGTCACTAAGTTGTGTCTGACTTTCTGTGACCCCATGGACTGTAGTCTGCCAGGCTCTTCTGTCCATGGACTTATCTCAGTAAGAATACTGGAATGGGTGGACGTTTCCTCCTCCAGGGGATCTTCCCGACCCAGGGATTGAACCCGCATTTCCTGCAGCTCCTGCATTGGCAGATGGGTTCTTTTCCACTGAGCCATCTTAATTTGAGTTCTCCCCAAAGCAGATTCTGAGTCAAGAACTTGAGTGCAAATATTTATTTGGAAAATAATCCCAGAAGACTCAGTGAGTGTTTGGGGAAAGAACGTGTGGATAAGTAGAGATCCTTGTGAGAACACACCCCAGAGCTGCCTCAGTCAGAAGGGATGAAGCTGTGACATTCACCCAACATGCCCAGTCCCTCACTAGCCAAAAGTCGTTCTGGGGATGTCAACTCCCGGCACTTCCTCGTTACACCGTGTGCAAGTTAAGCCTGCTCCAATGATCAGATAAAGCCTTGGTGCACAGAGACACAGGTGGTAGAGGTGAGAGATGCCCAGTGTGCTTAGGAGCTGTCCACCAAGCTGCTGGTGACACCCTGCAGGTGGGCTGTGCAAAATGAATGGTCTGTTTACTGATGGAAATGATACAGCAAATGGTAGGGGGGATTCTGCAGCAGGAAAGAGTGGGAAGAATTGATGAATGGCTGAACTAAGGAGAGGGGATGAGATCCAGGGTGCAAAGGAGGGGCTGGCCTTGACCAGGACCCTGGACAGCTCCTCTGTTTCCTCTCTGATTGATTCAGGATGGCTGAAATTGGGGCAAATCTCACCCTGGCCTCTGAGTTCCTGTTCTTGGGCCTCTCAGAGGACCCCAGGCAACAGCAGCTGCTGTTCATAGTCTTCCTGAGCATGTACCTGGCCACGCAGCTGGGCAACCTGTTCATTATCCTGGCCATCGCCACTGACGTCCGGCTCCACACTCCCATGTACTTCTTCCTGGCCAATCTGGCCTTCGTGGACATTTGCTTCACCTCCACCACCATCCCCAAGATGCTGGCCAACCACGTGTCGGGACACAAAGGGATTTCTTATGCTGGCTGCCTGACCCAGATGTTCTTCTTCATCTGGTTCGCCAGCATCGACAGCTTTCTGCTGACTGCCATGGCCTATGACCGCTATGTGGCCATCTGTCACCCTCTACACTATGCCGTGTCTGTAACACCACAGCTCTGTAGCCTCCTGGTGGCAGCATCCTGGACTGCAGCCTTCGGGAATGCCCTGACCCACACAGTATTACTGACCCGTCTCTCATTCTGCACCCACAACCGGGTCCCCCATTTCTTCTGTGACCTGAGCCCTCTGCTGAAGCTCGCCTGCTCTGACACCTTTCTCAACAATTTAATGATATACACTGTGGGCGCCCTGCCAATCATCACCCCCTTTGTGGTCATCGTGGTCTCCTACACACGCATCTTTGCTGCCTTGTTGAGGATCCCGTCCACGAGGGGCAAGCGGAAGGCTTTCTCCACCTGTGGCTCTCATCTCTCTGTGGTGTCTCTGTTCTACGGCACAATCATTGGGGTTTATTTCAGCCCCATGTCCTCCCACACAGCCCAGAAGGACACAGCCGCTGCAGTGATGTACACTGTGGTCACTCCCATGCTGAACCCCTTCATCTACAGCCTGCGCAACAGCGACATGAAGGGCACCTTGGGGGCCCTCATCAGCAGGAGGCCAGTTTTTATTCAGTGACCACAGCATTGCAGCATCTGAGTGTCCAAATTCAGCGCCCATCTCCTGAACTTTCTTTCCTGCACAATCCCAATCTTGGATACTTTCTACATTTCACTCTTGGTTCATTTGTTTATTACTTTATCCTTCCAACAGATATTTATTGAATATCTGTTACATTTTGGGTTTTGTTGGTTACTCTTTACACTCTTTCAAGAGTCTGGCAGGGGACAAACAGAATCTCTGACCTTGTGGCACTTAACTGAAGTCTAAAGAACACATCATGGTTAAAAGGAAGTGCTCTGGAAACCAGAGAGACCAGGATTCAAATGCTACTTTGGGTTCAGGTCAGGTTAAGCTGCTGTAACAAAGAGAAACAAAGGCAAAAACTCAAAGGATGTAAGGTTTTGCAGACTCTTGGATTTTTTAGCAATTGAGTTCCTTCAAAAAACAGCAAACATCTGGTCTAGTACTTCTAGTTGCTAGGAACCATATTCAATGTTCTTTTGTAGCTAAAGTTCTTAAGTCTATTTAATTTACAGTATTTGGTTTTTTGAACTACCTGCATCTTTGTCATTCTGTTAATGGTCATTTGAAATAATAGCCTTGGGCATGAGGCAAAATCCCTATTTAAACTGTTTGAGAGAAGAGAAAGTTGTTGGCTCTTCCGATTGTGTGGTATTTCTGACTTTCAAAACTAGCTTGTTCTTGAGTCAGATCGCCGGTTTCTTGTGATTCCTTGCTGCAAGCAGCAAGGAGCAGTCAGCTTATGGTGGCATTCTAACTCTTCCCAATCACTTCTAGAAACACAGACTCAGTAGACCTATGCTCTGTCTTTCAGGTAGGTTATACCAGATGATGACATTACCAAATATTGTTCTTTGACATAACAAGGTTCACCAGCTTTCCAGTCTGCAATATTTGAGTCCTTGCCACCAGGTCACTAGACTAGTACAACTCATTTTTATTTTTGTGATTAGAACACTCCACTTCTGATACTAATTTTTGTATTAGGCTGAATAGCCTATTTGCTATATTAGGGTTTCTATAACAAAATGCCACAAATTATCCACATATGACTTAAATAAAAGACATGTGTTGTCTTGCACTTCTGGAGATCCGAGGTCTGAAATCAAACCACTAGCGGGTTGGTTTCTTCTGAGGTATAAGCGAACGTCTATTCCATGCCTCTCTCCCCACCTGGTGGCTTACTAGCTCTCTTCAATGTCCCTGACTTGTAGATACCTGCTTTCATCTTTACATGTCATCCTCCCTGTGTGCCTGTCTATCTCCAAATGTTCCCTTTTTATAAGGACACCAGTTATTTTGGATTAGGAATCCATTTGACTCTAATGTGACTCATCTTAACTATTATATCTGCATTTGTGCATGCTCAGTCACTCTGTCATGTCTGACTCTTTGCGACCCCGTGGACTGTAGGCTGCTGAGAAAGTCATCTCCTAGGCATGTTGATAAGAAGTCTAGGGGTCCCCAAGAAGGGAGGGGTCTGGAATTCTCAAGGAGGAGAAAAGGACAAACTTTTTTCTCTGCATTCCTTAGCCTTAGTCAATTACACAACTCAGTTTAAACTCTATACTAAGGATTATACAACAACAAGGTATTTAGCTGGAAGACAGTTTCTCCTCCCTGAAAACCTGACTAATCCTCATATCTTAAGATGTATATTATGGGAGTGGGTCTGGAAGATCTTTCTAAGCTAATCCTGGCATCTTAAGATGTATAATGGGTCTAGAAGATCTTTCTATTGTCAAATGTTAATCCTGTTATATCAAAATGTAAATTATGGGAGTAGGTCTTGTGAAGTCTTTACAAGGATTATATAGCAATAATGTATCCTCCCTGAGGACAGTCTCTGGATTAAACCTTCTGGCTAATCCTATTATTGATTCAGTATAGAACTCCACTGCTAACTCTAGCAAGGGGGTACTCTTTCTGCCCCCCTTCTGATGCCTATGTCAGAAGCTTTCTCTATCTCCTTTATACTTTAATAAAACTTTATTACACAAAAGCTGTCAGCAATCAAGCCTCGTCCCTGGCCCCGGATTGAATTCTTCTCTTCCGGAGGCCAAGACTCTCGGCATCTTTGCTGTGATTTTGTCAACAACCTTTCACTGCCAGGCTCCCCAATACTGGAGTGGGGTGTCATTTCCTATGTCAGGGGATCGTCCCTACCCAGGGATCTAACCCACGTCCCCTGTGTCTCCTGCACTGCAGGCAGATTCTTTACCGCTAAGCCATCAGGGAAGCCCCTTTATATCTGCAAGTCTTATTTCCAAATAAAGTCACATTCTGAAATATTAAGGGTTAAGATTTCAACAAATGAATTTGGGAAGTGTACATAATCCAATCTACAACATTTGCTAAAAACAAAAAAAGACAAAAAGTAATGACTCCAACAAGATAGTTTATTTCTGTCTCATGCAACAGTCAGAATTCTAGGTCAGTGGCTGATTTTGCTCCTTTCAAGCATTCAGAAACCCAGGTTCTTTATATCTTATTTCTTGCCTATTTCCCAGGACATTATTATTGTCTATAACATTGAACCTGTAAACCCTAGATTACCAAAACATAATCAGAGCGCTCAGGGGAGACAAGCCCATTATCTTTTTTTTTAAATTTTTTATTTTTTTATTGTTTTTGTCATACATGGTCATGATATCACCATGGGTTTACATATGCTTCCCCTCCGGACCCCCCCTCCCTCCTCCCTCCCCCCCCCCCCGGGAAATCTCGCTGCACCAGCCCCGAGCATCAATCCTGGGCTGGCGATTGATTAGACACATGACAATTAACATGCTTCAATGCCCTTCTCCCATATCATCCCACCCTTACCCTCATCCACAAAGTCCACGAGTCTATTCTATACATCTGCGTTCCTTTTGCTGTCTCGTATGTTGGGTTCTCGTTACCGTCTTTCTAAATTCCATATATATGCGTTAATATACTGTATTGTTGTTTTTGCTTCTGGCTTACTTCACTCTGGATAATGGGCTCCAGTTTCATCATTCTGAGTAGAATTGCTTCAAATGAATTTTTTTTTTAATGCTGAGTAATATTCCAATGTGTATATGTACCACAGCTTTCTTATCCATTCGTCAATTGATGGGCATCTAGGTTGCTTCCATGTCTTGGCTATTGTAAACAATGCAGCGATGAACATTGGGGTACACGTGGCTCTTTCAATTCTGGTTTCCTCGGTGTATATGCCCAGCAGTGGGATTGCTGGGTCATATGGCAGGTCTATTTGCAGCTTTTTAAGGAACCTCCACACTGTTTTCTATAGTGGCTGTACTAGTTTGCATTCCCACCAACAGTGTAAGAGGGTTCCCTTTTCTCCACATCCTCTCCAGCATTTATTGCTTGTAGACTTTTGGATGGCAGCCATTCTGACTGGTGTAAAGTGGTACCTCATTGTGGTTTTGATTTGCATTTCTCTGATAATGAGTGATGTTGAACATCTTTTCATATGTTCGTTAGCCATTTTTATATCTTCTTTGGAGAAATGTCTGTTAAGTTCTTTGGCCCACTTTTTAATTGGGTTGTTTATTTTTCTGGAATGGAGCTGCAGGAGTTGCTTGTATATTTTTGAGATTAATTGTTTGTCCGTTGCTTCATTGGCTATTATTTTCTCCCATTCTGAAGGCTGTCTTTTCACCTTGCTTATAGTTTCCTTTGTTGTGCAAAAGCTTTTAATTTTAATTAGGTCCCATTTGTTTATTCGTGTTTTTATTTCCAATATACTGGGAGGTGGGTCATGGAGTATCCTGCTTTGGGTTATGGCAGAGAGTGTTTTGCCTATGTTATCCTCTAGGAGTTTTATAGTTTCTGGTCTTATGCTTAGATCTTTGATCCATTTTGAGTTTATCTTTGTGTATGGTGTTAGAAAGTGATCTAGTTTCATTCTTTTACAAGTGGCTGTCCAGTTTTCCCAGCACCACTTGTTGAAGAGGTTGTCTTTTCTCCATTGTATATTCTTGCCTCCTTTGTCAAAGATAAGGTGTCCATAGATGCATGTATTTATCTCTGAAGCCCATTATCTTGAAGTGCCATGTACTTCTCATTCCACACTGGGTTATAAAAGTGAAAGTGTTAGTCACTCAGTCGTGTTGACTCCTTGCAACCTCATGGACTGTAGCCCACCAGGCTCCTCTGTCCACAGGATTCTCCAGGCAAGAATAATGGAGTGGGTAGCCATTCCCTTCTCCAGGGGATCTTCCCAGCCCAGGGATTAAACCCAAGTCTCCTGCATTGCAAGCAGATTCTTTACCATCTGAACCACAAGGGAAGCCCACGGTGGTTTATAAGTAGCTGCAAAAGAAGCAGGAAGGTTCTTTACCACTGAGCCACCAGGGAAGCCCAGGGCTGTACATCAAAATGACGTGTTAGTGACAGTTACATAATCCAGATATGTGTCATCATAGTGGGTCTTGAGACCCCTGATAAGATCAAGAAGGAATTCAATCTTTTAAAGAGTTGTCTAATTAATGCTAGGATCGTGTTGCTCTCTATAGCTGAGCAGGTACCCCCATCAGTTTGGTGATGTATAACGTACAGTTGCGTTACACAGATACACAGTCCCAGTTGAAGGGAGAGAGGAGGTCAAAGGGCAGAGACGACCTTTTATGTTTAAATTTTTATTGTCTTGTCATAAAATATGAATTTTACTTCACACCACATTTCAAAAGAAGACTCTGGAGAGTCCCTTGGACTACAAGGAGATCAAACAAGTCCATCCTAAAGGAAATCAATCTCGAATATTCATTGGAAGGACTGATGCTGAAGCTGAAACTCCAATATTTTGGCAATCTGACACGAAGAACTGATTTATAGGAAAAGAACCTGATGCTGAGAAAGATCGAAGGCAAGAGGAGAAGGGGACAGCAGAGGATGAGATAGTTGGATAGCTTCACCGATTTGATGGACATGAGTTTGAGCAAGCTCCAGGAATTGGTGATGGACGGGAAACCTGGTGTGCTGCAGTCCATGGGGTCGCAGAGTTGGACATGACTGAACGGAACATTTCATGGAAGGAGATACCCTTCTTGGGAACTCTATAGGCATCATTGTCTGATTCCTCTAGTGTGATTTAGGGACCTGGGCATTACTTTAAGACTCAAACGGGCATAAGCTCGATGCGTGGTTTCGAGATAATTCTCTGCAACACTCAGCAGGCTATTTGCTCCCAGGCAGTAGCCATACCTAAAGCTTTTTCCTGGCCAAAGTATTTGTATTGCTTGATTTACCCAGGTCTCTTTATCACCTGGTGGCTGGACCAGCCCTTCTGGTTCTTATGATCACAAGACACACCTTAGCAACAACCACTGGGCAACTTTGTAAAAATAAGATTCCTTATTCACAGGTCCTCAAGGGTATAGGATGCCCTAGGGGCCACATAGTGAAATCACAGGTAGAGAGACAGCACAGACATGGTGTCTGCCTTTATTAGAGTCCAAGGAGGGGGGTGCCAGAGGTTTTTCAAGTTCACTCCTTATTGTCTAATTTAAAACCGAAGAATAAGAATGAGGGCACAGGAAGGGAGAAGTGGGGCCACTCAAGTGGTCAGTGACTGAGGTTACAGGGAGAGCTTCATGGCCGAGGTTGATACCAACCAAGGTTCTTAGCCTTCCTGAATCAATAGAAACTTAAAGAAATAGAAATTCAGGCAAGGCTTTACTGGGGCTCCTGCTATAGCAAAGAGGAGCGAGAACAAGTAACAATTTCCCTGGCTTGCTCAATCCCTTCATAGGTGAGCTTGCTTGGAAGCTTGTTCTTTGTATAGGGTGAGGGTTCAGGTGCGTCCAGCGGCTGGCCAGAGGGATGGCTTAGGCGGTTTGCCCACCCCTTTGATGGTGTTGAGTGCAGGGGGCATGCACAGTACTCTGCTTTTGCTCCTGACACCCACTTTTTGCTCCCTGCTCTTCAGAAGTGGCAGTAGGGGTTCATGGTCTTTTTGTATTTTTTGTTCATTTGCTGAAACTGTGCGTACCCGCGGTTATCTTTAATCCCACATAGTTTTATTTCTGTTTGCTCTAGGAGAGGTGTGTCCAGTCGCAAACATTGCAGCGCTGCAGCAAAGGGTCCCAGGTCCCAGCCTGTCTCAGGGAAGCCTTGTTCCTCATCTGTGTAACTGTGTCATACAAATGCCAATATGTGTATTCAAGATGGATGAATTACTATTCGGGCATTAAAAAAGAGGGAAAAAATCATGCCATTTGTGACAATATGTACCTTGAGGCCATTATGCTAAGTGAAATAAGTCAGACAGAGAAAGAAAATACCATTTGATCTCATTTATACAATTATATGTGGAATCTAAAAAACAATATCAGGAACTTCGCTGGTGGTCCAGTGGCTAAGACTCCATGGTCCCAGTGCAGGGGACCAGGGTTCAATCCTTAGCCAGGGAACTAGATCCTTTGTACTGCTAGGGGAAGCACACTGATTGAAACCGTCCACCCTGGCCAGGCACCATGGTAACTGTTTGCATGAGTTGTTTTATGACAGGAGATCCTGATAAAGAATATGGAACTAATAAGCCACCACCACCCAGAGTGGTCTACAGGAGACAGGAAGTGTGTCCGTCCACTTCCCAGAATTCCTCTCACTAGCATCCATCTTGGCTGAGCGATGTGTGCCACCAGGAAAGACTCTGAATTAAAATGATTGGCCAAAGACCACCCAGAAACTAATCCCATCACCATAAAACCCAAGACTGTGAGCCAGGCAGCAGAGCAGTTCTCCTGGGTTCCCTTACCCTACTGCTCTCCACCTGGGTGCCCTTTCCCAATAAAATCTCTTGCTTTGTCAGCACATGTGTCTCCTCGGACAATTCATTTCCGAGTGTTAGACAAGAGCCCAGCTTCGGGCCCTGGAAGGCGCCCCCCTTCCTGCAACAGTACTGCAACTAAGACTTGACACAGTCAAATAAAGAAATAATTGTTTTTTAAAAATTAAAAAGAAATCAACAAAATGAACTCATAGATACAGAGAACAGATTGACATTTACCAGAGGCATGGAGTGAGTGCTAGGGAAAATGGGTAAAAGTGGTCAAAAGGTACAAACTTCCAGTTCTGAAATAATTAAGTCATGAGGTATAATGTACAGCACGGCTCATATAGTTAATAATCCAGTACAGTATATTTGAAAGTCGCTAAGAAAGTAGATCTTGAAAAGTTGTTTTCAAAAAAAATGTTGTGACTCTGTCTGGTGATGGTTGGGTCTTTTTGCTTGTTTTTATTATAGTTGATTTACAACACTGTGTTTGTTCCAAGTATACTGCAAAATGATTCAATTATACATGTATATGTATGTTGTGTATCAGTTATGAGGTAGGAGATAGACTGGCTCCAGGTTGGACATTTACAATCAGCCAGTCTCCTCTTTGTATTTCCTGAGGCAAGAGATAGGTGGGCTCCAGTTGAGCAATTTACAACCAGCCCCTTCTTTGCTTTCAGCAATGGAAGTAACATTAGAAACAGGGTAAATAGCCATTAAAGAATGTTTACAGGTCGCCTGTAAACATCTCAAGGGAATAATTATGGCAAAGATAAAGAGAGGGGAAAAAACCCTGTCTGCGTAAAGGATAAGGGAGACACTATACACACACACACACACACACACACACACACACACACGCACACACACTCGGGCTCCTTGGAGTCGAAAGTCAGGGAATAACTCCAGGCCATAATGAGTCTTGCACCTCCCAGAAGCCTTCACTTCAAGATCCATCTTGGCTGAGGGGTGGGTGTATACCCCAGGAGACGGTCCCAGGGTAGGTCAGGTGTGGAAAAAGAAACCAGATAATTGGCCTGAAGGAAGACAAAGACCAGAAGAACGACCTATATAAATGACTTAACCGCTTCTTTGCTGTGCTCCTCCTCACTAAGGGGTATGCCCACACCCTTTCCCTCTGGCTGTGCATCTCTGCCTTGCTTCTATCTCAACTAAGCAAACTGTTTGTCTTTGTGTTCTCCCACTTGTCGTTGTGCTACGTCTCTAATAATAGACTTTGTATCTGCATTTACAGTTTTTGCCTCCACGATAAATGCATTTTTCACTGGGGACAAATATCCAGAGAAAATTATCTTCTAGCTTGTAACCCTTGCTGGTCTGCTGGCTAGGATTCCTGGTTCTCATCCAGACTACCCAGGTTCAATTCCTGGGCAGGGATTTAAGATCTTGCTTCATGCCACTGCTCCCTGCTGCCTCACTGAGATCAGTTATACATGTATATCTATATTTTTAAAATCCTTTTCCATTATAGTTTATGGGGATGATTGTTAACTAGACTTATTGTGGTGGTCATTTGGTAAACATATACAAAGATGAAATCATGACGTTGTGCACGTGAGTGTCACCTTGGATATGTCATTTCACCCTCCAAGTTCCGGTTGTCTCATGTATAAAATAAGGGTAATAGCATCTATTGTACAGGGATGTTAGGAGGAGTGAATGAGATAGTATGGTTCATGAATGACGGGCAAGCAAGGTGATTTTAGATGTGGAATGAGGACTTTCCTGGCAATGCAAGTGTTAAGGCCCCACACTTCCACTGCAGGGCACAAAGGTTGAATTCCTTGTAGAGGAACTAAGATCCGGTGCACTGTGCATCTTGGCCAAAAAAAAAATTTTTTTAATTTTTTAAAAGTGTGAAATAGATAAACATATTTTACTTAAATGTAATTCAAGAGAAAGCACAATTGGCATAGAGCCTGCACTATGATGAGGCCAAAGAAGTTATGTGAGATTTATTTTTAATTGTCATATGGTAATAATATGGTGGTGGTTTAGCCACTAAGTCATATCCGACTTTTGTGACCCCCATGGACTGTAGCCTACCAAGCTCCTCTGTCCATGGGATTCTCCAGGCAAGAATACTGGAGTGGGTTGCCATTTCCTGCTCCAGGGTATCTTCCCAACCCAGAAATCAAACCTGGGTCTTCTGCCTTGCAGGCAGATTCTTTACCAACTGAGCTACAAGGTATAATCAAAACAATGTAAACAAGTGTTTTAGAACCACTTTCCCAACAAAGAAAACCTAAAAAGACAAACTTCAGTGCCTTCTCAACAGTTTGTCACTTCACTAACCACTTCTAGTTGGAGACACTTTTTTTAAACTTTTTAAAAGACATGTTTATTGAAATGGAATTTACATTCAGTAAAACTTGGTTTGAAATTTGACAAATGCAATCATCATCATAGTTAAAGTGCAGAACAATTCTTCAGCCTTGTAAACTTAAAAAATATTCACATCCTGAAAGTTGAAAACTACATCTTACTGGGTGTGAATTTTTAAGATACTATTTCAAGTAACCCTGAGAGAACTGCTCTGAAGAAGCAAGGGGGGAAGTCAGGATATACAGAAACTTTGCAGTGAAGGATAGGTAGTCTGAACATCAAAAGATTATGGTTGATTAAAGAAAACCAGATATGTGTCAACTTAAGGAATTTAGCGCTTTTCTTTGTATGGGAAGATGCAAGAGTCTGAGCTCACTGAAAGCATTCCTCTGATAAATATCTTAGCTCTCTAGGGCCAGTATCTTGTGTTTTCACATCCTGAGATCCTTAGGGCTCACCATAGGGAGTGGATGCAGTCTGACGCTGCTAGATGGCAGGCACTCTGTCCTTCCTGAGTTCCCTCAGAGCTCACCAGAGCACATCCGAGGGCTGTAATTGCTGATGACTGTGACATCCTTTGTTTACTGATATGGCATGCAATACTCCATTTATTAGCCCCCCCAACCCCCACCCCAAAACCCTATGCAACCAACTCTTTCCTGATTCTTAGGAATCCACTGATTTGTCAAAGGGGTCAAATTTAACCATTAAACTGATCTACTATAGAAAAAAATTGTAAGCACAAAAAATAAGTTTTTAAAAGGATCCTTTGAAACATGCCATCTTTAGCATAGTCATGCTAAATATAATTTAAATTTAAATTATATAATTTATATATAAATTTATTTATAAATTATGTAATTTAAATATAACCTTTGTAAATTAAAGCAGGTGACAGAGTTGTCTTAAGCTAGTGGTGGGATAAATAGCTAATCTAGCTATTGTATCCTGCTTCAGGTGGAGTTGGTTGGTAGAGAAACTATTTTAACTAATAGAGTTGAATTCTACAGAAATTCTCTCAGGGACAGATATACATTCTTAGATATTTGGCACCTTCTCAAAAGTTCACCCTGCTACCACCGTGAAAGGTGGTAATGATACCAAGTAGGGTCCTGTGGGGTTCCTGGGCACAAAGCCTTTCTGCTTAGAGGAAATAGCCTTCATTCAGCCTCCAGGACCTTCCCTCAGTTCCAAGGGGCAGATTCAACCTGTTGCTAATTAGGGAAGGGAGGGGATGTAAGACTAGGGAGAAATAGTCAAGAGAAACAATGGTACAGCTTTGGGGAAAGGTCCTGTTTCTCCATCAGTGGATATACACACAGTATCTTTGAACTGTTTTGCAGATACTAAAATGCCCTCCTGGTGGGAGAAGTTAAGAATGGTATGCTGCCCAGAAGCACATAGACCCCAGACCAGTTGGAACCTGAAGGTTGATGATGCTGACTCCCACTTATCTAACCACTAACCAATCAGAACAATGTCCACAAGCTGATCACGCCCTTTTCGAACCATTACTGTAAAGTTTCTCATTATCCTCTCCAAGTTGGGACACACAATTTTGAGGGCATTAGCTTGCTATGGCTCCCTTTGTCTGCAAAGCAATAAAGCTGTTGTTTTCTATTTCACCCAAAACTCTGTCTCCAAGATTTAACTCACTATGGGCTTACAGAGACCAGAATTGGCTTTACAAAGAAAGCAAATCATCTATTCTATATGCATCAGTCATCACATCTTCAAATACACCTCATCTCCTTGAAAAGCTTCTTTCAAGCACCAGCCTTGAAGTTTGTCAGCATGTTATATTAGACTAAATCAAGTTACAAGCCGCTGCTGAAAAAGGTCTAGCTGAAGCTGCTATGTTATGTTTTGTTTTAACTTTATTGATGTGTAGTTGACTTATAATGTTGTGTTAATTGCTGTCATATAGCAAAGTAATTCAGTTATACTTATACATATTCTTTTTCATTATGGCTTATCACAGGATATTGAACATAGTTTGCTGTGCTGTGCAGTAGGACCTTGTTTTTTATCCATCCTTTATTCAACATTTTACATCTGTTGACTCTCAATCCGTCTTTCCCCAACTCTTCCTCCCTCTTGGCAACCACAAGTCTGTTCTCTACAGACTCTGTGACTTTGTTTCTGAAAAGTTCATTTATGTTATATTTTAGATTCCACATATAAGTGATATCATATGTTTTTTGTCTTTCTCTTTCTGACTTAATTCACTTAGTATATGAATGCCAGGTCTACCCTTGGCATTATTTTATTCTTTTTTATGGCTGGGTAGTGTTCTAATATTCTAGTTAGAGACACTTTGGAGAAGAACAAGATTATCTCCTTTAAGCATCATCCATCCCAGTTGGGTTTTTTTGACTTTGTTTTAGAATGACTCCCTCTTTATCATCTAATACAAAGTTTCTGTGGTGCTGGAGAAGACGCCTGAGAGTCCCTTGGACAGCAAAGAGATCAAACCAGTCAATCCTAAAGGAAATCAACCCTGAACATTCATTGGAAGGACTGATGTGGAAGCTGAGGCTCCAATACTTTGGCCACCTGATGCATAGAGCCAACTCACTGAAAAAAGACTCTGATGCTGGGAAAGCTTGAAGGCAAGAAGAGAAGCAGATGACAGAGGTTGAGATGGTTGAGTGGCATCACTGACTCAATGGACGTGAGTTTGAGCCAACTGCTGAAGATAGTGAAGGACAGGGAAGCCTGGTGTGCTGCAGTCCATGAGGTTGTAAAGAATCGGACACAACTTGGCAACTGAACAACAGCAAAGGTTTCTGTACTCATCAAAACCAATGACACAGCTCTCTATCTATATAATCACTTGCTCATACAGTCACACATGAATCCGAGGTCTCTTTTGAAGAGGGTCTGCTCCGCTGTCATCTTCTGCAGTTATTGGCTCTGACCACAGTACATGATGGGCTTCCCTGGTGGCTCAGACAGTAAAGAATTCCCCTGCAATTTCGGAGACTAGGGTTTGATCCCTGGGTCAGGAAGATCCCCTAGGGAAGGGAATGGCTACCCACTCCATTTATTCTTGCTGGGGGAATTGCATGGACAGAGAGGAGCCTGGTGGGCAACAGTGCATGGGATCACAGAGTCAGACATGACTGAGCAACTAACACATACACAAAAGCAGTCCATGATAGTGGATGCCCACAAAGACTAACCCACCTGAGTTGTTCTTTTTAGTGGTAGATTTAAAGAAAAAATGGAGAAGGAAATGGCAATCCACTCCTGGGAAATCCCATGGACAGAGGGGCCTGGTGGACCATGGTCCATGGGGTCCCAAAGAGTTAGACGTGACTAAGTGATTAAATTGGAAAAGGAAATGGCAACCCACTCCAGTATTCTTGCTTGGAGAATCCCATGGGCAGAGGAGCCTGGTGGGGTGCTGTCCATAGGGTTGCACAGAGTTGGACACGACTGAAGTGACTTAGCATGCAGGCATGCATATAGAAAACAGTATCGAAGAGGACTTGCCTGGTGGTCCAATGGTTGAGAATCTGCCTGTCAATGCAGGCTATACAAGTCCAGTCTCTGGTCCAGGAAGATCCCACATGCTGCAAAGCGACTAAGCCCACGTGCCACATCTACTGAGCCTGTGCTCTAAGGCCTGCGCGCCACAACAAGAGAAGCCACGGCAATGAGGAACTCATGAGCTCAGTCATTCAATCATGTCCAACTTTTGTGACCCTCTGGACTGTAGCCCACCATTCTCCTCTGTCCATGAAATTTTCCTGGCAAGAATGCTGGAATGGGTTGCCACTTCCTACTCCAGAGAAGCCCATGCACCACAACATAGAGCAGTTCCCCTTTTGTCAGGGAGAGAAAGCCTACACATAGGAGTGAAGACCCAGTGTAGCCAATCAGTAAATAAATAAAAAAATTTTAAATCTTTTAAATATCAAGGAAGTGATAGTAGCTTTGGTACACAGACATGGCCTTAGCAGCCACTGCTGATGACCCCTCTCTTCAACCACTCTTCAGACACCTTCAGACACTTCCCATCACATGCCAACAACTCCTGATACAGAGCGTTCTTGTCCTCGTATAGGGCTGACCAGAAACATTAGGGTGTTAATGTCCAGATAGTAGCCATCAATCACTGAGGGTCAAGTGCTGGTAGGCAAGGCTTCCCTGGTGGCCCAGGGGTAAAGAATCTGCCTGGTAATGCAGGAGACCCGGGTTGAATCCCTGGTCCAGGAAGATCCCACATGCCGCAGAGCAACTAAGCCCTTACGCCACAACTACTGAGCCTGTGCTCTGGAGCCCCAGAGCCACAACTACTGAAGCCTCATGTCCTAGAGCCTGCGCCCCGCAACAAGAGAAGCCACTGCAATGAGAAGCCCGTGCACCACAAGGAAGACTAGCCTCACTAGTTTCCCTAGTCAAAAGTAGAGAAAGCCCCAGGCACAGCAAGCAAGACCCAGCACAGCCAAAAATAAATTTTAAAAATTAAATACCTTAAAAAAAAAAAAAGTTGGCAAATACTCCCAGCCTCCTGACCCTTGAGCTGGATGACTCTCAGACGTCTTTAGAATAGATGTCAGACGTGGTTCAGAAGACCCTAAGGGGAACCAATCCCTGGTTGTCTCAGAGTAGCCACTCATGAATATGCCTCCTCTCCCTATCTTCTTCCCCCCACCCCACCCACTGTCACCAGGTTTCCAGAAACTGCTGCTGGCCAAAATCTTGGCCTTCTCTGCCCAATGAAGCCAAATAAAAGAATATGGAGACAAGAGTTTGGAGGAAATAGAAAGGTGGCTGTAATCCTCAGCTGGCAGAGAGGGGAACATAGTAGGCTCATGCCTCAAGAACTGTGCCCTCCACCATCCCTGAGGCCTCTAGGGGCTTATATAGGGCAAGGGCTTGCCGTAGGAGTCGCTGAAGAGGAAAAAAGGTGATAGGACCTTGATTTCTTCCACTTGCGTTGTTTCAAAGACAGTCATAAACTGGTACCAGTAACCCAGTAACTGAGTCTGGCGGTTCAGGGCCTCTGCACCTTCTTTCTGATATGTAATTACAAGGGGAAGGGTGTTGCAAGGGTAAACACCAGATAGGAGATGTACTTAGCACAGAGTCAAAGGGAAAAAATGTGAATTGTAGCTCCTGTAGAGTTGGGGGACAGAAAAGCAAACTTGGTTACCGATATGCAGAGTTAGGAGCAGTTAAAGCAAAAAAAACCAGGAATGTTCAGGCCTGCTCACCGTTCTCTTAATCGTCTTTGTTCTCCGGAAAGGGAAAGAGAAAAACTCATTCCTCTTTTTCCGCTCATGGAAAACACTCGGTGCCTGGAGCATAATAAATACTCACCTGATGCTATTAGTTGCTGTGTTGTTAATTTTTAAAATGGTGGTGAAATGCGCAAAACGTTAAGATTTACCATCTCCATCTTTTATAAGGGTACCGTTAAGGAGCATTAAATACCTTCATGTTCTTGTGTAGCCATCATCAGCAACCATCTCCAGGACTCTTTTCATTTTGCAAAACTGGGTCTGTCTCCATCAAAAGCTTGCTCCTCATTTCCACCCCTCAGTCCTTGGCACCCACCATTCTCCTGTCTTCCATCTCTGTGAATTTGACTATCTAGGAACTTCATGGGCTTCCAACATGGCGCAGCAGTAAAGTGCAGGAGATGCAAGAGACTTGAGTTTGATCCCTTGGTAGGGAAGATCGCCTTGAGTAGGAAATGGCAGCCGGCTCCAGGATTCTTTCCTAGAAAATTCCAGGACAGAGGAGCCTGGTGAGTTACAGTCCATGGGGTCACAAAGAGTCAGACATGACTGACTGAGCACACACACACACACACACACACACACACACACACAGACCTTTTATAAGATGAATTGGGGATTTCCCTGGTGCTCCAGTGGCTAAGACTTTGTTTCCACTGCAGGAACCCAGGTTCAATCCTTGGTCAGGGAACTAAGACCCCTCACGAATCATACCATACTTCTCCCTTTTTTGACTGGCTTATTTCACCTTAGCATAACGTCCTCAAGGGTCATTCACATTGTAGTGTGTGTCAGAATTCCCTTCCCTTTTTAAGACTGAATAATATTCCATTGTGTGGATGAACCACATTTTGTTCATCCACTCATTCATCACTGGTCACTAGGGTTGTTTCCACCACTTAGGTCTTGTGCATCACACTGCCATGAACGTGGGTGTACCATTCTATTGTTACTTTTTACCACTTACCCATTAACTCATTCATTCATTCAAAGTTCCCAGACTTCCAACATGCCCCTGTTCAAACTGAGAGTATTCTAGGTATTCCATATAATTTGGGAGTAAGACAAACTAACTAACAACAACAACAACAAAAATAGACTCTCTAAGACAAAAGAAGGCAGCTTTTCAGTGGTAAAGAATCCACCTGCCAATGCAGGGGACACAGGTTCGATCCCTGATCTGGGAAGATCCCACATGCCTCAGAGCAACTAAGTCAGTGCGCCCCAGCTGTTGAGCCTGTGCTCTAGGGCCTGGGAAACACAATGACCGAAAGCCACATGCCTGAAGTCCGTGCTCCACAACAAGAGGAGCCACCACCACGAGGAGCCTGAGCATCACTACGCAGAATAGCCCCTCCTCCTGGCACCTAGAGGAAAGCCGACACCACAGCAAAGACCCAGGACAGCCAAAAGTAAATAATGTTTCAAAAAAGAAGGCAGATTTGCTAGACGCCCCAATGTCGGTCCTTCTTAAAAGGAGTGATTCTCAACAAGCAGGCTGATTTAGCCCACCATGGCTCCGACAGTCAAGAATCTGCCTTCAATGCAGGAGACAAGGGTTCAATCCCTGGGTCGGGAAGATCCCCTGGAGAAGGGAGAGGCTACCCACTCCAGTATTCTCACCTGGAGAATCCCAGGGACAGAGAGGAGCCTGGCAGGCTACAGTCCAAGGGGTCGCAAAGAGTTGGACATGACTGAAGTGGTTTAGCACACACGCAACACACACGCACAAGGAACATTGCCAATGTATGGAAACATTTTGTGTTGTTAGGCCTGGGGGTGAGGGGCTAATGGCACCCAGTGGGTAGAGGCCAGGGATGCTACTCAACATCCCACAGTGCACAGGACAAACTTATACTATAAAGAATTCCAGTCCAAAATGTCAATAGCACCAACGTTAAGAGACCAGCCTTAAAGGATGGCATGTTTCAGCTCTTTACCACCCCATCTGCACCAAGTCAGAAAGACAGCAGCAGAGGCACCTAGATAGGCTAAATCCAGGATCCCAGGTGAGACGTGTTGGTGTCAGGTAACATCATAGAGAGAGACCAAATAGGTATCTAGAAATGTGAAGGGTCTGAGACTTTACTTGTAACCTCGCAATTTTTTTTTTTTAGTTTTTGAAACTTGGTTATTTATAAAGTACCATATGGGCTTCCCTGGTGACTCAGTGGTCAAGAATCCATCTACCAAGGTAGGAGACTCAAGTTTGATCCCTGGGTCAGGAAGATCCCCTGGAGGAAGAAACTGCAACCCACTTAAGTATTCTTCCCCAGGGAAATTCCATGGACAGAGGAATCTGGCAGGCTACAGTCCATGAGATTGCAAAAGAGTTTGATCTTCCAGACCCAGAGATTGAACCCGCATCTCCTACGTCTCCTGCACTGCAGGTGGATTCTTTCACTGCTGAGCCACCAGGGAAGCCCCATGTAACTATATACCTCAATACATATATGTACTTATAAAAATATATATGTATGTATCTTCCTAATCTTGATTATATGTGTCTTTTAAAATTGCTCACTTATTGAATTTTATTTATAATTATATTGTAAATATTATGAATATATTTCCTTAAACTTTATTGATTATTTAATCTTTATTTTCCTTTTTTTTCCCCAAAGAGCTTAAGCTTTTTTTAACCTGCCACTTTCATGGATGTTGACAAAAGACACAAGACTCCAGGGTCAAAGACCAAGGACTTTATTTCTCACAGCAGAGCAGGCAGCATGAACTTCATGTTTTTGCTTTTTCCTCCAGGTCCCCAACAGGGACAGTCCAGGTGCACATTGGATTTGCACCATGGCTGAGTAACTCTGAGTTTAGAAACTTCTGTCTTTTCTATGAACTATGAACAAACCTGTCCTACCTTTATGTCAGAAGGAAGCATTAACTTTATTATTTGGACAGCAAACAAACCTGCTCTTTGCTCCAGAGCAAGAAATCCTATCTTTCAAGGCTGCTTGCTATACAACAACCTTGAAAAGATAGCCAGAAGGAAAGCCATCCACATCCTTGCCATGAGTTGTACAGAAATACCTGGGACTCACAGAGAATCCTCTCCCAGTAGCGGTAGCTCTGATACCCAAGAAATATCAATAACCTCAGATATGCAGATGACACCACCCTTATGGCAGAAAGTGAAGAGGAACTAAAGAGCCTCTTGATGAAAGTGAAAGAGGAGACTGAAAAAATTGGTTTAAAGCTCAACATTCAGAAAACTAAGATCATGGCATCTGGTCTCATCACTTCATGGGAAATAGATGGGGAAACAGTGGAAACAGTGGCTGACTTAATTTTTCTGGGTTCCAAAATCACTGCAGATGGTGATTGCAGCCATGAAATTAAAAGACGCTTACTCCTTGGCAGGAAAGTTATGACCAACCACAGCACATTAAAAAGCAGAGACATTCCTTTGTCACCAAAGGTCTGTCTAGTCAAGGCTATGGTTTTTCCATTGGTCATGTATGGATGTGAGAGTTGGACTATAAAGAAAGCTGCATGCCAAAGAATTGATGTTTTTGAACTGTGGTGTTGGAGAAGACTCTTGAGAGTCCCTTGGACTGCAAGGAGATCCAACCAGACCATCCTAAAGGAGATCAGTCCTGGGTGTTCATTGGAAGGTCTGATGTTGAAGCTGAAACTCCAGTACTTTGGCCACCTGATGCGAAGAGCTGACTCATTTGAAAAAACCCTGATGCTGGGAAAGATTGAGGGCAGGAGGAGAGGGGGTGACAGATGGTTGGATGGCATCACCGACTCAATGGACATGGGTTTGGGTGGACTCCGGGAGTCGGTGATGGACAGGGAGGCCTAGCGTGCTGCGGTTCATGGCGTCACAAAGAGTCAGACATGACTGATCGACTGAACTGATACCAGTGGGCAGTGGTTGTCATCTGTGAAGGTAATTTGGGCTGGACACCAAGCATATGAGGTGGCCCTTCAGTATAGGTGTTCACTGTGGAAACTCTGCAGTCAGACAAGCCGAAGTTCAAATCTTGATTCTGTCGCTTTTCAGCTGTATGACCTTGAGCAACTTTCTTGACCTCTCTGTGCTCCGGTTTCTCCTGTTGTAAAAATGGGAATAATAACAGGTTTATTGTGAAAATTAATATATGAGCTTATATATGTGAGGCACTTAGCGCAGGCAGATTGAGGGCCATGTCAGTGTTCACTGTAATTATGATTCATTATTATGACGATGCCTTAAAGCTTGTGGCCATGCCTGTTTTTCAGCATTTGTGGGCAAGCTCTGTAACCCACACAGTTCCCTTAGAGTCAGTCTCCAAGAATTTGGGGAGGACACAAAGCCCTTGGCTCCTCCCCCAGTGATTCTTAATGAACAAGGGAGCAGGGCTGAAGGAGTGGTGGTTTTAGAGTCCAGGGAAATCAGGCAGAGTCAAATTCAGATCCTGACTTTGTGATGGGAAAGCTGAGCAGCTTCTCTGCTGAGGGGACTCCAAGCACACACAGCACAAGGTTCTCAGTGGAGGGTGAATAAGTCCTCCATCTCTGCCCACCCCACCCTCACATGCTGCACATGACCCACACAGCACACGCTCTGGGTCATCTTTAGCCAGTGTCATTTCAATCCTAATCATCGTCATGTTATTATTTAACGAGCAAGACTCCATCGGATGCAACCGAAGAACATCTTTGCTCTTTTACTTGGGTGTTCCGTAAGTTCACTCTAGCCCCTCAGTCTCTCTGTGTGTCTCAAATTCCAGCAGAAATCGTGGGAGGAGTAGGTGCAACCCCTTTAGAGTCCTCCTTCAGACCGCACCTCAATTGCCACCTCCTCAGGGAAGCCTCCCCTGATTTCCACCCAAAACAAATCAAGGTTTCGAAAAGACACATGTATCTCAATGTTCAACGTAGCACTACTTACAGTAGCCGGGACAGGGAAACAACCTAAATGTCCAAAGACAGATGAATGGATAAAGAAGATGTGGTACATACATATACAATGGAATAGCACTCATCTATGAAAAGGAATGAAATTGGGTCATTTGTATCAGATGTAGATGAAAGTAAGTAACAGACTGAAGTAAGTCAGAAAGAGAAAAATAAATATTGCATAGTAACAGATACATGTGGAATCTAGAAAAATGGCACAGAGGAATCTATTTCCAGGGCAGGAACAGAGACACAGACATAGAGAACAGACAGGTGGGCAGAGTGGGAGAAGGAGAGAGTGAGATGAATCGGGAGATTGGGACTAACATATCTACACTACAGTGTAAAATAGATAGTTAGTAGGAACCTGTTATAAAGCACAGGAAGCTCAGCCCGGTCCTCTGTGGTGACCTAGATTGGTGAGATGGGGGGCAGGGGGGCCGGGTTCAAGAGAGAGGGGATATACGTATGCATAGAGCAGATTCACTTCATTGTACAGCAGAAACTAACAAAACATTGCAAAGCAATTATCCTCCAATTTTAAAGAAGAAGGAACCAAAAAAAAAAAACTAATCAGGTTTCTACACCAAGGGCTTCCCTCTTCCAGCACTTATGCAGGGGCAGAGAAGCAACCGCTCAAGCTGGAAGTGGCCCACACGAAGGCCAGATAGAAGGCTGGCATATCGGCACCCCCGGGGGCTGCCTTCAGCTGACAAGGATGGGAACTGGCGGATAAACGCCCCAGCTCCTCCACCTGTCTGTCCTCAAACTCCAAAAGGCGTGCTCTCTGCTGCCGTCTAGAGGTCCCTTGTGGGACTGTGCCTCCGCGTAAAGAAGACTACCAGCCTCCTTTCTTTCTGTCCATTTCCCACCCCTTATCTGTGTCTCTTTGCGTAATCCCCCAAAAAAGTAATTGCCCTTGAATTTTTGTCTCAGGATCCGCTTCTGGGGAATCCCAACCTAAGACAGCAGGCTGCCCTACCCTACCTAACAAATTCAGCAACGGTTTGCAGATCTCCGTGTCTACCCACTGGGCTGAGTCATGTCCATGTCTCCAAAGCCTGCACAGTGTCTGCATGTAGTAGGTGGTCAGTAAGTGACCCTGAGTCTCAGGGTTGTGAGGTCGCCAGGTGGCAGCAGGGAGCGCTGCCCAGACCCAGGTCATCAGGACCCCCAGTTGGAGAGTGACGTTCAAGAAGGGAGCTCACTCCTTCTAAGCTATAAATGTCAGGTTTCATCCACCTCAGGCCCCAGGCCACACAGCCTGGAGAGCTGGACCATGGCCCCCAGGAGCCAGGAACCCCAGATGACCCTTCCGGCCCTGCCCAGGACTTCTGGAGTGTCCCTGGGGCAGACACACAGACAGCACGTAAGTCCAGTCCTAAGGCTGCAGGGCAGGGGGCAGGGCTGGGCTCTAACACCATTCCTGGCCACCTTGTCCCCTCCTTGGCATCGGATTCCACCTGGGGGAGCTCCCCGAACAAGTGGCTCTTCCAGGGACAAGGGTCTACCCTACAAGGCCATGGAGCAAGCCAGCGTCTCCTAGGGGAAGGATCCATTTTTGGAGTGTGTGGTTTCAGGAAGGAGCCTCACCACCTGCGATGAGGCTGGTCTCAGGGTCTCCCTGGGGAATATCAGGGGTATAGAGAGCTGACCTCTGATGACCCGCCCTGAGACAGTCAGAGGATGGGAGTTGGGGGGTTTGAAGATATGGTGGGAGGGTAGGGTCTTAGGACTTCAGAGTCAGTGGGGTCCAGTGATTCGCAAGCTCGGGGACCCTGCATGGGCCACTCTGGGCCTCAGGCTCCTTTTCTATAAAACGAGACTAAAACAGTCCTCTACTTCTTGGGGTTCAGGGAAGCTGACATGATTTGAAGGGAAGCTGCTGTGTTTGAAATAGATGACTAGCAGGGACCGGCTGTGTGGCAAGGGGAACTCTGCTCAATATTATGTAACAACCTAAGTGGGGAAAGATGTTTTTTAATTTAATTATTTATTCATGGCTGTGCTGGGTGTTGGTTGCTGAGGGCTTTCTCTTGCTGCGGCGAGCGGGGGCTGCTCTCTAGTGGCGGTACACAGGCTCAGTGTGGTGGCTTCTCTCATTGCACAGCACGGCTCTAGGTGTGTGGGCTCAGTAGCTGCAACTTAACGGGCTTAGTTGTCCCACAGCATGTGGGATCTTCCCAGACCAAGGACTGAACCTGTGGCTCCTGCAGTGGCAGGCGGATTCTTAACCACTGGACCATCAGGGAAGTCCAGGGCAAAGAATTTGATAAAGAACCAATACACGTATATGTATAACTGGATCATTTCATGGTACAGCTGAAACTAACCCTACTAATCAACTTCAACATAAAATAAAAAGCAAAAAAAAAAACAAAAAAAATCTACAATTCTTAAAAAAATAAAAAATCAGTTCCCTAACTCTTAGGGTTCAGCGAGGTTTCAGTGAGACACTGTGAGTCCAGTGCTGAGCATGGTGTCCCGTACGTGGTGTATAATTAACGAACAGTATTCCACGATTTATCTAGTGTCCTTTAATCGTCACTGAATTCTTCAAGATGCAGTTATGATAGTATGCTTTTATCGTAAGAGGAAGCAGTCTGCACAGCCAGGACATAGAGCTGGGCGAGTTAAGAGAGGCAGATGGAAAAGAGAGTTGGGGAGGGGTCTGGGTTGAGCATCTCAGCTCCTGAACATGGGGAGAAATGTGACTTTGGAGCATGAGAAAGGTTCTAGACTATTCAATTCTATGTGCCACCATTTTGGCCTTCATGCCAATGGGGGTGGGGAGGAGTATGCAGAGGAGATAGTCTCACCATGATCTCACCATGACAAAGAAAAGGAAGCTGGCTTATGGGGCAGTGAAGGAATCAGGAGGTGGCAGAGAAGTGCTGGGGACTCTAGATCTTAGCCTGACCCCCGCACTCCCCAGTGGTGCTGCCTACTGCTCAATGCCTTTATTTCACTCCCTCTGCGGTCTTGGGCAAGAAACACAGAAGCCTCGCTACCTCCACTCCATCCCATATAGAAGTCTTGATGCCGGGCTGGGGGTCCAGAGTTCTGTCTAGAGTACAGGAGGGCTTCCTGGAGGAAGGGGGCATCTGATCTGGGCTTTGCAGGATGAATAGAAGTTTCCTAGTTAGAGATGTGTCTGTGTGTGAATGTATGAGCAAGTGCAAGACTGTATAGAGGGAATTGTTCATTCAAGTTAATAAGGACTTTCTGATCTTCCAGGGGTGCATTCAGAGGGCCACAGACAAGACTCAGGCACAGGACTGCCCCAAAGCTGCTCACAGTCCAAAACAGATGATCAAATAATAACAATAATAGGAAAGCCCTGCTTGGGAAGCAGTGGAGGAGCTGAGTTGAGTAGAAGGAGAGCTAGGGGTGGGAGTGGGCAGGAGTCTTGAGTGAGAAGCTGAGGAGCTAAGCCGCTTCCTGTTCCTACCAGTGCTGGGGAGCCGTGGCCAGATTCTGAGCAGGGGGGGGAGGGGGCAAGAGCTAAGGAAGGTGTTCAGAATCTGGTCTGGGCCTGCCTTGGCCTCCTAGAGATTCCTAGAGAAAGACAGCCTGGGTCCATCTTGCCCTGGTAAGCCAGATCCACAGGGGCAGGTGAGATGACAGAGAGAGACAGAGACATAGAGAAAGAGACGGGGGCAGGGCGGGGAGAGAGACAAAGAGATACAGGGAAAGTCCAAAGGGGGAAAGACCCAAAGAGATGGGGAGACAGGAAGAGGAAAATGGAGAAAGATACAAAGAGACAGAGAGATGGAGAGAGATACAGAGACAAAAAAGAGAGAGAGAGAGACAAAGGCAGGAGAGACAGAAATAGAGAGAGACACAAGAGACAGTCACCAAAAGAAGACAGAAGATAAAGACAAGGAGACAGACTGGTCAGGCAGAGGTGGGAGTTACCCAGGGAGGCCCCCAGGGGTGGCAGAAGACAGGGTGCGGCCCTGACCCCCAGTACCTGGAGCGACCCAGAAGGAGGGGGGGAGAAGGGAGAACAGGAGCCTCCTCTGCCCCCCTCACTTGTACTCTCACCCACCCACCAGCCCTCTTCAGCCCACTCAACCACAGATGGGGAAACTGAGGCTGGTCCGCAGGCCACTCTCATCCTCCTGGGCCAGCGCTGTGCCAGCTTGCCCACACGGGACCTGTATCACCGGGTTAAAAATGGAAATGGGTCTGGCTTTCTTTTTTTTTTTTTCCCTTTGAGAAAATCCTAGGCCCAAATAAGGCGAGGGCTGCGGGAAGGCTGGTGAGCTGGCCAAGTCCTCCTGAGCAAGCAAGCAAGTGGCGGCTGGCCCAGGCGGCCTGCATTTGGGCCTCCTCCAAGACTCGCCCCGCAGCAGGGCGGCGCACCCCGGGAGCCTATAAGGGCCTCTCCGCCGCCCTGGCCGCTCACTTGACGCCACAGCCGCCGCAGCCCCCGCCACAGCCCCCTCTGCGCCCACGGCCCCCCACCACCCAGCCATGGAGGCCATCAAGAAGAAGATGCAGATGCTGAAGCTGGACAAGGAGAACGCCATTGACAGGGCTGAGCAGGCAGAGTCAGATAAGAAAGCTGCTGAGGAGAAGTGCAAGCAGGTGATGTACCTCCGCTGGGCCGCGCCAGGCTGCCCAGCACCCTCTCTGAGCTGGTGAGGTTCTGGGGCCGAGGGTGGGAATCTCAGGAAACCCTAGGACTTGGGAGACCAGGGGTGAGACACGGGGTGATGCTCTGGCTGAGAGAGAGTAAGGGGACTGTTGTCTTCCCTGGAGGGGTCTCTGGGCTGGGAGCCAGCAAGGCCAGTGGAAGTAAAGTGAGTGAGAGAGCGTGTAAGAAAGGGAGGGGCATTTGTGTGGGCTGCTTGTGTGTGTGTGCAAATATGAGAGTCTGAGGAGGTGTGCTGGGATGAGGGCATCACCATGCGGGGTGTGGCAGAAGGGTAGTTTAGGGCTGCTGTGCGTATGTGAAAGGTATTTGTGTGTGTGTGAGCATTTGCGTGTCTACATGCATTGTGTGTGTTCTGGCTGTGTGGGGACCTGAAGGTGACTGACAATGTGTGCTGAGGAAGGCCTGAGTGTGCAGCTGTTGACAGTGGGTGTGAAAAAGTATGGATGTGTTTGTGAGTCTAAGTGTGTGTTGATGGTGGTATTGCCCTGGGTTTTACCAACAGGGGAAGGGACTAGCTGTGAGTTCTTGTACAAATGTTGACATGATACTGATGAAATTGTGCGTGTCAGGGCGAGTGTGTGTGTGTGTGTGTGTGTGTGTGTGTGTGTGTGTGTTGAGGTGACTGCATTTGGGCTGGCATGTGAGCGCCTGTTGCATGGTTGTGTTTCTGTTGGGGTATCTGTGTGCGAGTGTGGGTGACAAGGTGCCTGTTTCAGGGCACACTCAGGTGTGACTGAGTGACAGATTGGGAAGTGTGGCCAAGAGTATGGGTGTGTGGTGGGGCAGCTGTGACTGGCCGCCACAGCAGCTGATTGAGGGTTTGGGGACTGGGGTGGGTAGAGATTTGAGGGTGAACTTGAGAATCTCAATGTGTCTCTGAGGTGCCCTTGCTGTGAGCCTGGCAGGGGAAGGTGGGGTGCCTCTGGCAGGCAGACGCCCTGGATTCAGAGCATTGGGGACAAGATTCCCAGGGGGCCCAGACAACAGGGATCCATCAGAGAGCCAGGGGAAGGGGGCTGGGCCGGACAGTCCCAAGACCTTGGCTTGGGGCAGAGAACAGGGGTCAGTTGTCTGGGTCTGGGTGGTCAGAGCAGCCAGTAAGAGGAGGGAAGGGGGTCTTGATTGCTCCCGCAGTAGCCTGTCCCACTTGGGGTCAACTGTCAAGCCCTAGGGAGTTTCAGGGTCTCAGATAAACCCCAGGATTCGCCCAGGATGGTGGCACCAAATGCCCAGCCCTGCCCATCCTGGGCGCCAGGCCAGCTCAACAGGTAAAAGTGCAGGCTCTGAGCTCAGATTGGCCATGTTCAAGTTCAGGCATTGGGCATACTCGCTGCATACTAAGTCACCTCAGTCGTGTCTGACTCTTTGTGACCTGTGGACAGTAGCCCAACAGGCTCCTCTGTCCATGGGATTCTCCAGGCAAGAATACTGGAGTGGCTTGCCATTTCCTTATTCCAGGTGATCTTCCCAACCCAGGGCTCGAACTCAGGTCTGCTGCATCGCAGGCAGATTCTTTACCACTGGGCCACCAGGGAAGCCACCTTCATCTCTCTGTGCCTCTGTGGCTACATGTGTGAAATGAGAAAGTAACAGTGTTGCTTCCCTTACCACTGTGGGAGGACTAGAGGTGACTAGGCAGGTGGAGCCCTTGGCGTGGTACCCAGCACAGTGTAAGCGCTCCATAAACTCAGGATTCTTTCCTACCCCACCCTACTTCCCCTTTGGGCCTCCCCATCCCCCAGTGTCCCGGAGCTACCCTAAGTGCGCTGTAACATATCCGCACAGGACAGCCCCACCCTAGTGCTCCCTGCCACAAACCCTCCTCCCTCCCTGGCAAACACAAACGCCCATCCTGTGCTGGCCCTGAGCTGCCAGCCTCCATCCATCATTTAGCACTTATCATGAGGGCTTTGAGGCAGGGCATGGCAACCCACTCCAGTATTCCTGCTTGGAGAATCCTCATGGACAGAGGAGCCTGGCGGGCTACATTCCATGGGGTTGCAAAGAGTTGGACACGACTGAGCGATGAAGCGTTCAGCATGAGGGCTTTAGCCAGGGATTCAGAGAAAAGCAACTTAATGGCTCTAATTCGCACTAAGGTGTGAGTGACTGATATAGCATACTCTACCAACGCAGTTGTCATTCAGTTGCGCAGTCTTGTGTGACTCTTGGTGACCCCATGGACTATAGCCCGCCAGGCTCCTCTGTCCATGGGATTTCCCAGGCAAGAATATTGGAGTCAGTTGTCATTTCCTTCTCCAGAGGATCTTCCCAACCCAGAGATCAAACCCAAATCGCCTGAATCGCAGGAGAATTTTTTACCACTGGACCATGAGGGAAGCCCCAGGACAGACACAAGTCCACAAGGGAAGGCAGCTCCTCAAAGCATCCCACCAGCTGCATGGCCAAAGAGGCGGGGATAGGGTCTCTGACCTCCAAGGGGATTTTCATTCTGTTCTTTTTTTTTTTTGCCCAAAGCTGCCTACTAGGGTGGTGCACGCATGCGTGCTCAGTCGTGTCCAACTCTTTGCTACCTTATGGACTTGTGCTCACATCCAGGCCAGATCATCTAACTCTATAACTAGGGCACGTTGCTGCCCCTCTCTCACTGAGCTCCCTCAGTGTTCTCATCTGAGAAATGGGGGCAAATGATGCCTTCTGATAGAGGGTACCTAAGATTCCGGAGGTGCAAGGCAGAAGCCTGAGCCCCGTAGAGCAGATAGCCCATTCTGCCTGGGAACAAAGGCAGGAGATCATGAAAGGCTAAGCTTATTCGGAGTGCCTTATGCTCAGGAGGCCAGAGAGCACGGGTCTTGGGCCAGTCTGACTTTCAAGGACCCTGCAACAAAGCCCCCATTCCAAGCCCTCTCTGCGCAGTGTGGCAATAGGCCGGGCCTCCCTGGCCTGCTTCCTGCCCACACCCCTCGCAGGGCAGTAACATCTGCCCTAACTGGCCTTTGACCCCACATCCTGCCTCAGCCCAGCCCAAAGGCCCCATTTGCAGGGACTAAGGTCTGCCATCCACGACCTTCCTGACCATTTTACAGGCAGAGAAACTGAGGCTCCAAGAAGGAAGTGACTTGAGGGAAACCTTGGAGAGCCAATGGGAGGCTCAGCCTCCCCAGTGAGACACCACACATCCTAGGTGCTTTGTGTGTGTGCAGTTCAGAGGGACAGGAACCCGACCTGTGTCAGCTCTACTTATTTTTTCAGACCTCGCTCCAACCACTGAGGACTTGCAATTGTGTCACTGATTCATTCTACAAACTTCCCCCGGTATTCCGTGGTGAACACTGAGCCCAGTTCTGTGCTGGGCGATACTGGAGCCCAGAGTGACCTAAGCCCCAGGCCTGTTTCACAAAGGGCCCCAGCCCCAGGGGGTATGCTCTGCTTAGTCACTCAGTCGAATCCAACTCTTTGCAACCGTTTGAACTGTAGCCGCCAAGTTTCTCTGTCCAGGGGATTCTCCAGGCAAGGACACTGGAGAATTTCCTCCTCCAGGGGATTTTCCCAACCCAGGGATCGAACCCACATCTCCTGTGTCTCCTGGATTGCAGGAGATTCTTTACCTGCTGAGCCATCAGGGAAATCCCTAAGGGAGACAGAGCCAAACACAGAGGCACACACCTGCCCCAGGGGTCAGGGTGGGGCCAGAGGGTGGGACAGGGACTAGGGACCCAATGCAACAGTGCAGACCACCCAGGGGAGGGACCTGGGTGGGGCAGTCAATAGGAGGAGGGCTTGCTGGGCCGGGCACAGCATAGCCTAGCAGTCAAGCAAACCAGCTTTGAAGTCAGTCTGACCAGGGTTCAAACGCCCTCTCTGAATGGCCTCAGGCAGGTCCCATTCTCATTTAGGGACTGTTTACCCTTTCGTGAAACACACACACAACACACACACGTTTTGCATATTGTCTTAGGATTGAACAGGAGCAAGCCACGGAGGGCTGCAGAAAAGTAGGTTGGTTACGAGGGCTTGTTCAGATGTGGGTTCAAATCCGGTGCTGTGTGACCCACGGAAAGTCACTCCACCTCTCTGGGCTTTCTACCAGAAGGAGGAAGCAGGAGGAAGATGCAGGGCCCATGAGGGCTGTCTGCTCACCTTGGGAGCATCAAAAGGACCAGGGGTGATAAAGTCAGATCAAAACCTGAGCTGGACTGAGCAGCCCAGCCCAAAGTTAGGGGCAGGAGGGGGAGGTGCAGAGGGAAGGAGAGTGACAACGCCTTGGGAGTTGACCCTTGACTGGTGTGGTGGGGGGTGATGGAGAAGCGAAGAGGTCTTTGTATTCCATAGGGCTTCTCAAACTGGGGGTGCCAGGAGGGGGCAAGACTCTGGATAAACGAAGAGGACTGAAAATTTGGGGAGTGTTGGGGACATTTTTATTAAACACAAGCCAGACTGCAAGAACTGAAAAGCTCTAACCCGAATCTCCCAAGAAAGTGATCTCTAAGGAGTAGCTCTCTTCCAGTAAGCTCCACAAAGTCCCAGGAGTGGGGGACAGGGGCAGGGGTTGAGCCTTTCAAACCTTGGCAATAGGGAACCATGGCAGGTTCTAGGTTGGATCCTTGGGTCAGGAGGATCCCCTAGACAAGGGAATGGCAACCCATTCCAGTATTCTTGCCTGGAGAATTCCATGGACAGAGGAGCCTGGTGGGCTACACAGTTCATGGGGTCACAAAGAGTGGGACATGACTGAGCAACTAACGCTTTCATTTTTTCACTCTTTTGGGCGATAGTGAGCCATGTCAGGTTCTCGCCAGCCAGAGGTAGGACCAACAGAGACTTAAGAAGCTTCTCTGGCTGCCAATGTTGGGAAGGTTGAGGGTAGGGGGATGGTCCAGGCCAGAGTATGAGACTACACCAGGGAGGCTGCAAAATTGAACCTGAGTTTCTAGAAAACGTGTCGGGACTTGTTTCTCAAAAGCTGTGATAGATTCTGCAAGAGTATTAGGGGACTCCCAAAAAAGATAAACACAGCAGCTGGTCCCAGGACAAGGGAAGGATGTGACAGCCATGTTAATAGGTATGGAAGGTGCACTTAGTGAGTGGGGCAGAATATTGTTCTCCGTTTCACAGATCAGGAAACTTGGATTCTTGTGAGTGGGCGGGGGGGGGGAACCTGCACCGCGAGGACGGGGCCCCCCAGGCTGATGCGTCCCCCGATCTGTCCCCAGGTGGAAGAGGAACTGACCCACCTCCAGAAGAAGCTTAAGGGGACGGAGGATGAGCTGGACAAATACTCGGAGAACCTGAAAGACGCGCAGGAGAAGCTGGAGCTGACGGAGAAGAAAGCCTCCGACGTACGTGCCCAGTAACGGGGGCGCCCGCGGCCCGGCTGGGCCGGGCCGGGCAGGAGCCCCGGGGCCGGGCGGGCGGGAAGCGCTCGAGGAAGAGGAGGAGGAAGAGGAGAAGGCGGTGCCTCCCGGCGCTTTCTCCAAATAAGTCCCGAAAAGGGGCACTTTCCAGCAGCTGCGGCCAGCGGTGCCGACGTCAGGCCCTCCCCCAGCGGTGCTGACGTCGGCTGCCCGGCCGGGTGACCTCATCGCCCCGACGGCGGCCGGGCCGGGGGCGGGGAGAGGCGGGGGCGGCCCCGGAGCAGGCAAAGGCTCGGGGGCCGGGGCGCGGCTGCTGCAGCTCTTGCCGGAGCCGAGCCGAACCGAGCGCCCGCCGCTGCCCGCCGCCCGCTGCGTGCGCCTCCGCGCCATGGCTGGCCTCAACTCCCTGGAGGCGGTGAAACGCAAGATCCAGGCCCTGCAGCAGCAAGCGGATGAGGCGGAGGACCGCGCGCAGGGCCTGCAGCGCGAGCTGGACGGCGAGCGCGAGCGGCGCGAGAAAGTGAGAGCCCGCGCCCTGGCCCCGCGCGCCCGGGCTCCCGCACCCCCGGCCCCGCCGCACCCTCCTTTCTTCCCTTCTCCCGGCGCCACCCGCTTCTCGCGCTGCCTGCCCGCCCGCCGCTGTCGCCCCCTCCCTATCCCACTTTCGCACCCTGGGGCCCCAGCGCTCCGGATCGCGGACCGGCTGCAGAGACCCCATCCTCCACCGCCATTCTCCTTCCCTGGCCTGGGACGGGGGGGAAGGGGGTGCCGCATCCGGGTCGGGCGGGGTTGGTGGAGCGGGAAATGGGGGGGATGGTAAGCGGGGGGGTGCGCGATCCAGGAGTGGGGAGTGGAGGTAGGGGGCACCCTGCTGCCTTCCGACTCGCCGCTGCCGGCGCCCGGGTCCGGGCGGGGGAGGGCGGGGAGCTGCGGCTCCACCTAGGAGCGGGAAGTGAGAGTGAAAACGTTGAGCTTCCATTGTCTGGGGTTGGACCGGCCGATACTGGGAGTGGGGGTGGGGGCGCCGCACTTTCTCGCCACCTCCAGGGTTTCCCGGTTCCTGCCGAACTTTCCCAGCTGTTCCCAGGGGCGCGGCGGCGACGTGTCTGCTCCAGGCGGGGGGCGGAAGTTCAGTCCCCGAGCCGCCGGCCTTTCCCTCCCCAGCTGGTCCCCTGCGGGAACGAAGGCCGCGGAACGCTGCCTGGCTCGCGAAGCCCCTTGGAATGTTCGCCCGGGGCCCTCGACCCACGGTCGTTTTGTGTGCGGCCGCTGCAAAATGCGAGGCCTGGGGCTGAATGGGGGTGGGGGGCCTCACCGCCCTCTCTCCTTCCCTTGATGGCCCCTTGGGACTGGACAGGTGGTGCCCACCTCTGGGACTGGAGAGAGAGACATCTGTATTCCAGCCCATCCCATACCACTTGGTACTTGACTCTTAGGAGGAGCGTGTCTCCAAAGTCGAGGTGACAATAATGGCCCCCCTCCCCGTAGGATTGCTGAGAGGGACTCTGTACCTCTCTGCCTGGCATATAGTAGGTGCTCTATTCCTGCGCTTTTCTCCACGCATTTACCTGTAGAGGGGCTCAGAGCCTAGTGGGGGCAAGGGGAGTCAGACAGATAAGGCTGATTACCCTGGTGGGGGGGCGGTGGCGGGGGTTGGGGGGGTGTTCTGTTAACTGCATGACAGAAGCAACCAGCCAGTGGGATAGGCTTCAAAATGGAGGCTGAACAGTCTTATAGAATAAAATGAGAGTTTGCTGGGACAAAAGACTGCAAGGACTCAGACAGAAAGTTGAGGGAGAGTGTGGAGGCCCAGGGTCTCGGAAAGCTGGAGTGTTGAGACTCAGGGTGGGGACCCCAGAAGTGGAAAAGATGCCCAGCCAGAGGGCACTGCTCTGGGTATCGACAGATCTGGGTAAAAACCATCACTACCCACCCAGCCCCCCAAAGACTTGCTTCTCTGCTGGCTGGAGTCAAAGCCTTTAATCCTGCAAGGGCCGCCTTGGCGTGAAGAGCTCTCAGAAACCTGGGGTAAGCCTCCCAACAGTAGCTGGTTTGGCCTCTTTCACACACGTAACCGGCAGAACCCTCCCTCTGATCTCATCCCAAGCCATCTCGCTGGAGGACAATTACTCCTGCTTAAAAATGGCCCTCGGTTTCGAGCCAAGACCTAGGAGTGGGACCATCCAGTTGGGAGGAAAGATGTTTTTGGAAAAGTTTCGAACTTCTTAAAAAGTTCACTTTTCAAAGCGTGCTTCTCTTGGTCAGAAAAAGGGAAGAAAGCCTTAAGAAGGTTCCTGGGCAGAAGGAATGAAGCCCGGGGGTAGGGGAGGCCTTTTTCAGTCTCTTGTGGAGAAAGCCAAGAGCCGGCGTGTGGCAGACTTCTGGGTCTGCCTCCCGACAGCTGGTTTAGATTTTTGTATGATTAACCGACATCTTCCTGTTGCTTTGCCACATGTATCTAGCAAGCCTCTTTTACCTTATAAGGAAAATCCTTTGTAGAGTGTAGAAGCTTTGATTGCAGGAAGGGGTGGAGCCCAAAATGACTAGCAGTGACGAGTAGTTTTTCAAGAATACATATATATGTATATCTGTACGTAGAAGAATGTATCTCAGAACTATTTCCGTTCCAGATAGTTGAAAATGTGCCAAAAGCATGGTTGTCAGAATTCAGAATCCTCCATAAAAGGAGGGGCTCTTTTTAAAAAAAAAAAAACCAAGTCATGAATCAAGCACCGCCACGTGATCTGAAAATTCAGTGCCTTGACCACTGATAGGTGGTGAGGTTTCTTTTTGGGGTGACAGAACTTTTGGAATTAGATGGTGGTGTTGGTTACACAATTTTGTGAGTGTACTAAAAAAAACGTTGAGGGGAGGAGTCCATTCCTGCCCTAGTTGCTGAAGGAGGGAAGATTCATCTAATTTTAAGAAGAATAAAAAGCACTCACTCTTTGGAAGGAGTGGGTGACATTTCTTAAAATAGCTCATCAGTGGTTTAAATGGATTCTCCAAACTGGTGTTCCGGAGGAAGATGTGATGAGAAACACCTGCGGGAATTTCCTCTCCCTCTGCAATTAGGATAGTGGAGCTGAGAAAAGTTTCCTGATTCTGTGTTTTTTCAGCAACTCTGGCCTCATTCTGTTACTCCACTAATTTTTTACAGCCCTCCCCTGTTCGGAGATTCTTTGTCTTGTTCTGAAGCAGCCAGGGTGACTTTATACTTCTCCCGTCGGTTGGGCCCTATTTTACCAGTTCTCAATATTCCTAAGTGTGAGGCTTCAAAGCCCCCACAGGACTCAAGAGTGTAGATTTGGCCAGGGAAGAACCCTGGGCTGGGGCTCAAGAAGCTGTTCCCTGCCAGCTCTGGGACACTGAAAAAGACTGTTTCACCAATCTCCTGCATCTCTCAGTTTTCCCAACTGTAAAATGGATGAGATCCACGAGGATTAAATGGGGGAGAAATCATGGCAGCAAGAGCTGCCCTTTGTGAGACTTCCCACATGCCAGCTGCAGTGCCACACCCTTGCATTACAGTCCCCAGAAAGGTATGAAGGAAACAGGCCCTGGGATAGGCTCAAAGCAAGCAGGGAGGCTGCCTACCCAGTCCCACATGGCTGAACACTGGCAGAGCAAGGATTCTGACCAGTTTTGATCCTTGAATTCTTGCTCTTATGCATGCCAACGTATTTATTACCTTCCTTGTAGGTGAAAAGCCAGTAAAACCGTTCCGCCATCTCTCCCATGCCTGCAACCAAATTTTCTTTGCTTTCTTATATCATTTTGTCCCAACATCTCTTTCTCAAGCCAGCCTTGATTAAGGATGGAGTTCCAATCGGGCTGCCCCAACTGTACAGCCAGCATATAACTGAGGCGTCCAGATTCTTGCATTTGTCTTACCATTCAGGTGGCTAGGAACAGAGGCTATATGACAGAGTGAGCCAGTTGATTGGTGGCCTCGCTCTCTAGAAGTCCCATGGAGAGGCCAGCTCCAGCCTCTTGGAAGATACAGCTTACTTCTCTCTCTGTCATGTATTGACTTGGGTGTTTGTTGTGCTCACTCATGTTCAAGTCTTTGCAACGCCATGGACTGTAGCCTGCCGGGCACCTCTGTCCATGGGGATTCTCCAGGCAAGAATACTGGAGCGGGTTGCCATTTCCTCCTCCCGGGGATCTTCCTGACCCAGGATTGAACCCACATCTCTTGCGTTTCCTGCATTGGCAGATGGATTCTTTACCACTAGTACCACCTGGGAAACCCATAATGACTTGACAGCCTGTCCTATTGTGGGGAGTGTTCACTGACATTTGGGGGAAAAGATCATATGGAAAATTCACATTGTCCAGAAGAGACAGTCTGAATTCCTTACCGTCTGGATTCCTGGGTGGGCTTTGGCGGGGGAAGCATGTCAGCGGGAGAAAAGGGCACTGTGTGAGTGGAAGGCTGGCTGACGTGTTTCCTTCTTAACCTGATTCCTCCCCTGACCTCCCTAGGCCGAAGGTGATGTGGCAGCTCTCAATCGACGCATCCAGCTCGTTGAGGAGGAGTTGGACAGGGCTCAGGAACGACTGGCCACAGCCCTGCAGAAGCTAGAGGAGGCAGAAAAGGCTGCAGATGAGAGTGAGAGGTAAGGATGCTTTGAACCCGGTGGCATGAGCGTTTACTTCTGGGAAATTGGGGTCGTGCCATACTGCCAACCTCCCGGAGCTTGGGTGAGAGTCAGTGAGATCCCAGGGACGCACATGGGTACACATACATACAGATGGGCAACAATACCTTGTAAACCATCATGCTGTGTGTGGAGGCATTTGACGTGGCGGTTATAAAGGAAAACTACCACCAGACAGAGGAAGGCAAAAAATGGGCAGATGTCAGACTGTAGCTGTGACTGTTGTTGGCAGTCACTTTGCAGAGCACTGTGTCTCCTGTTCTCTCCTGGTGAGAGTGTTGTCAGCATTCTCAAGACATCGGTTTCCAGGGTGATATGAGAAGGCGGGAGATGAAAACTTAGAATGAGCTGTCGGCATAAATGATTATTAGCGGTGCTTCAGGCTTTGGGTCACTGGACGTCTGTGTGTCAGGGACAAAAACAAACCACTCCGATTAATGTATTCTCAACCAATAGCACTTCTTACCTCCAGGGCGTTTTCCTGCTGCCTCCAGGGCTCTGGACTGAGGGCAGATGGTATAATTCACAGAAGCAGCCGCTCTGTGTGGTGGTCAGTGGGTTCCCTGTGTGGTGCTGGCGGTATGGACTGGGCCAGTGGTCCTCACGTATCTGCCACAGCATCCCACCAGAATTCTCACTGCACTCAGCCACCATAGTTATCAAGTTTACCAGGTGGCGCTAGAACCTGCCTCCCAGTGCAGCAGACGCAGATTCGATCCCTGGGTCAGGAAGATCCCCTGGAGGAGAACATGGCAACCCACTCCAGGATTCTTGCTTGGAGAATCCCATGGACAGAGGAGCCTGGCAGGCTACAGTCTATAGGGTTGCAAAGAGTCGGCCATGACTGAAGCAACTTGGCACACGCCCACCATAGTTCTCTGGTATAAACTTCTCCCAAGAATCCATTCCTGATGGTTCTGTTGCACCCTAACACTGGAGGGGCTAAACCAGCTGGAGAATCTTAGAGACTGACTTTTTGAGTTGCCTAAGTGGGACGTTTCTTTGCCGTACAGTGGAATAGCCCTTACGGAGGGCACAGATCGCAGTGCGGGCTCTGCTTCAGCCACTTAATGGAGTGAGAGGGCAGTAGCTCAGGGCAGCCACGTGGAAGTATGAAGGATCCAGTCACAAGTTGCTCACGGCTGTGCCAGGGGCCTCAGCTAGGTGCTTCCCTTGTTCACAGTCAGACCGGCCTGGCCAGGTATCTCACTCACTTCTAGCACCTCCCCAGTCAAAAGGCCCCTCGCTTGTTAGTATCATGTTACCAGTAGCCTTTGATGACACCCTTGTTAGAGACTACTGTTTAGGTGGAAAGAATTCTATACTTGGGAGCTGAAGACTCTAGATTTAAGTCCTCCCACTGCCATTTACTATGGGGCCTTGAGCTAGTCCCTTTGATCGCTCCTTGACTGCAGAGGATTTTCCAGGCTTGCTGATCTCAGGGCCTGGTACAGGCATACATGCTCAGTTGGGTCCAGCTCTTTGTGACCCCATGGACTGTGTAACCCGTCAGGCTCCCCTGTGCATAGAATTTTTTAGGCAAGAGTACTGGAGTGGGTTTCCATTTCCTACTCTAGGGGATCTTCCCAACCCGGGGATCGAACCCAGGTCTCTTGCATCTCCTGCATTGGCAGGCAGATTCTTTACCACTTTTCCACCTGGAAAGCCCAGTATGGGCCTGGAGAGTGTTTTGATAGTTAGCTGAGAATGGCGGTGACAGTCTGAATGGAAGTGTTTATTAGAAGTTAATTATGGCCCTCTGCTGTGGGCAGGCACCATACGCAGTGATACATTACACTGGGTGGCCACTCCACACAGCGCAGGCCACAGTGAGCTCCAGTTCATGGTCAGAAGTTGTAGGACGCTTCCAGCTGTTCCCAGGACACCGTTCTTCCCCTAGTGGACGTGTCCACTTCAGTCCAGGCCTTCCTCACCCATCACTTTGTGGATATCTGCCTCTTACCTGGTCTGCCCACTGAAGTCCCAGCCATCATTCTGGTTTCCATTCACATTTGTTTTTGAAACCTTCCTGTGGTTCCCTGTTCCCTCTGTGCAAAACCCTTAGCCTGTCATTCAAGCCGCCTGTGGTACAACCACCCTGACTTCCCTGCCATATTCTTTCATTCCTCTGGGGCTTTCTTTTTTTGAACTTTTTATTTTGTACTGGGGTATAGCCAATTAACAATGTTGTGATAGTTTCAGGTGGATAGCAAAGGGACTCAGCCCTACATATACATGAATCCATTCTCCCCCAAACCCCTCCTCCCTTCCAGGCTACCACATAGCATTGAGCAGAGTTCCCTGTGCTGTACAAAAGGTCCTTGTTAGTTATCCATTTAAAATCTAGCATGTGTGTGTGTCCATTCCAGACTCCCAAACTATCCCTTCCCCGCCGCAACATAAGTTTGTTTTACCTCTGTGAGTCTCTTTCTGTTTGATAAGTTAATTTGTATCACTTCTTTTTAGATTCCACATATAAGGGGTGTCATACCGTATTTCTCCTTTTCTGTCTGACTCAGATTTTCCTTGTGACTCAGGTGGTAAAGAATCCACCTGCAATGTGGGATACCTGGGTTCGATCCCTGGGTTGGGAAGATGCCCTGGAGAAGGAAAAGGCTACCCACTCCAGTATTCTGACCTGGAGAATCCCATGGACTGTATAGTCCACAGGGGTCACCAAGAGTTGGACACCACTGAGCGACTTTTCACTTCTGTCTGACTTACTTCGCTGAATATGCCAATCACTAGGTCCATCCATCTTGCTGCACACGGCATTATTTCATTCTTTTTAAAGGCTGAGTAATGTTCCATTGTGTATATGTACCACATGTTCTATTCTCTGGGGCTTTCTTGTATAGCTCTCTCTCTCTCTGAAGAATACCTTTCCTCTCCTTGTTCACTTGTGGACTCTCTTCTGGGAAGTCCCTTGTGACATACAAACATACCTTCCCTACCCCACCCCCCACCCTCCACCCCAATGCAGCAGAATTCATCATTCCCACAGCCAGGTCAGCCCAGACCTTCAATCAGATCCTGGTAACTGTTGGTGTACAAGTCCCCCTTGTTAACTAGTTAGTGAGAGACTATAGGATAGGAATGTGGACTCCGGAGCCACATCACCAGGGTTTGAATCCCAGCTCTGCCTCTTACTGTCTGTGTAACCTTGAGCAAGTTATTTAGCTTCTCGCCTCAGTTTCTTCCTCTGTAAAATGGGGATACCGTACCTGTTTCTAGGGATGGGGGTTATGAAGTTTAAAAATGGTGCCTGGCGTTCAGCAAAGATGCACGTGAGTATGAGCAGCTCTGGTTTCCTCTTTGGAGTGTGGTTCTCAGTAGGTGTCCGTGAAGTGTTTAGATGAGCAGATGCCTGGAGGTGTGCAGTGCGGTGGTACTGTGTGTTTGGAGGCAATGACAAGTTCTGCTCCTTGCAGAGGGATGAAGGTGATAGAGAACCGTGCCATGAAAGATGAGGAGAAGATGGAGATTCAGGAGATGCAGCTTAAAGAGGCCAAGCACATCGCCGAGGAGGCCGACCGCAAATACGAGGAGGTGAGTGGTGGGGAGTGGGGCTGGCAGATGGCAGTAGCAGGAAGCGGAGAGGAAATGGACCTGTGATAGGGAAAACCCTGAGGCCGCCTAAAGGAAGCTCTTGGTCAGCTCAGCTGTCCTTCTGAATCCACATCTGTTTTTTTCCGAAGACAGCCGCTTAGCTAGGAAACCATATCTTCCACGGTGCCAGAAGTCCTGGGAAATTCTGTGACACTCAGACAAGTGGGGACTTAGACTTAAAGGGGAAACCAAGTGATCAGATCCCTTTTTTTTCGTCCTCTAGCTGGGTGTTAGGCTAAAATGGGGAATTGTGGTCCCCAGCCGTGGGTCTTCAGACCACGAAAGCTCAGTTGCTCCTTCTGCCTGCCCTCATGGCCCCGTCTCTTCCTTCCCCTTATTGGGGCCCACAGGAGAGAATTTAGGTTTGGAAATTAGAGTTGGAGCAGCAACAGAAAGCCCCAAGGTTGCTGGACGTGGCCTTGCTGTTTGCACCGGGTTGGGTGGGGTATCCTATTAGATGTGGCTGTTGGGGGGTCAATCTTAATTGGTCCTTCCTGTTTCTGCAGGTAGCTCGTAAGTTGGTTATCCTGGAGGGTGAGCTAGAGAGGGCAGAGGAGCGTGCCGAGGTGTCCGAACTGTGAGTGGCAGAGCGGGGTTGGGTGGTGCCCAGCTCAGCTCTGGACATGGTGGATGGGGGTTGGTAGGGGAGCTGGGAGGGAGTAAGTTATGTTGGGAATGGATACCCACCAGGGCTGCTGGTCAAGTGGATGGGTGTCTGGGACTCATCCCTCAGTCCCTCCTCTTTGCTTCCCTGGCTGACAAAGAGTGACAGGTGACTGTTCTCACCTCCCAGGGAAGTATCGCCCACGTGTTGACTCTTGCCACAAAGTATTGGGAAATACAAGTGTCGGGCAGTAGCCGAGAAGCCCAGAAGTCCCGTTTTCCCAGAGAGGGATCCTCAGGAGGCTGTGCCTTCTTAAGGGAACATTGAGGGCAGGCTGCCGTGTCTGTGTGTAAATGCCTTGTTCTTGATGTCATTGTTTGACTAGGACACATTCTTGGTGGCAAGGAAAGGTGAGAAGCTTGACCAGCATCCGCACAAGCTCCCTTCCCCTCCTGCCACCACAAAACCCCAAAAGCCTCTCCCCTCAGAGTCAGGTGAGGAATATCAAGCTCCCCAGAGCATTCCTGCAGTGCTGAGAGATCTGGTTTCCAAAATCCGTTCCAGGCCTGCTTCCTGGCGTGTCTGGTGTAAACTCGGATTGCCGTCTCCCAGCCTCCTGCACTACGTCTTATTCTTAAACACCTTCCGGAGTCAGCCTCATCAGTCATGGATTTCACAAGTCCCTGTTGCCTCAGACTTGGCGGGAGCCCAGGAGAGCTTTACAAACCTCCCAAATATTCCTCAGGCTGCCGCGCCTTTGCCTGGCACGATAGGGTTTTGACGAGGACACAGCACTTTGTCTCAGAGAAAGCCATTAACATTTTTCCCCACATTTCTTCTGGGGGCCCCTGGCAGTGCGGATTCCTCCCTTTGAAAACTTCTTACAGGGAGATGGCGGTTTGTACAAAAAGATAAGACCCCAAAAATCCTCTCTTGTCTTTGGGCAGAAAATGTGGTGACCTGGAAGAAGAACTCAAGAATGTCACTAACAACCTGAAGTCACTAGAGGCTGCATCTGAAAAGGTTGGTGGTTGGCTTGAGCTGGAGGATGATTTGCTGGACTTTTTTCTTCCCCCAGGAATGCGGGAGCGTGCCAGGGTATCAGGGATCTGACCTGTATTTGCTAACAGTAGCTTTGGTACCCAGCAGCCGGGTTTTTTTTCTCCTATAGAAAAGGGTGTCCAATGGCTAGATTTCCCTCTTTCATAGGGTCTTAGTGCCAGCTTTTCTCTCAACCTCCTACGAAGGTGGACTTATTTATCTATTTATTTTGGCCATACAAGGCAGCATGTGGGATCTTAGTTTCCCAACCAGGGATCAAATCTATACTTCCTGTAGCGGAAGCAAGGTGTCTTAACCTCTGGACCACCAGGGAAGTCCCCTGAAGATGAATTTAGAATATGAGATCGGGACCTAGTCAGGCTTATCTTAGGGAATTCTGAGCCTCACCATATAAATACAGAGCCTACAGAACCTCACTCTCAACCGAATCCCCAGGTTCCTCCAGAAATACTTTCTAGAAGGTTGAGCAGCAATCACAGGCAGAATTGGGCTTTTTTGTTGTTGTTGCTGAAACAGTACCCAAAGCAGTCATTATAGGAGAGAGCATTAGTCATTACATTAGAGAGAATGTGCAGACCCTTCCGTGACCTTCCTTCCCTCCTCTCCCAACCCGTTGTTGAGTTCCCCTTTCTCAGCTCTTCTTCACTGTCCCTCCTCCTACTTCCCTCCAGTTGCACTGAACTTGTTTCACAGAAATTCCATGTTGTGAAAGCTTCCAGTGCTTTCTTTGAGCCTTCTATCCAAACAGCCTGGGGTGGCTTCGCCCTTTTCTCTCTGCTTCTCCCTTTTCTCCCCTCCTGGATTGCTCATCTAGGTTAGATATTTCTCAGCTGCATAGTCCCACCTACTTCTTGCCCTATCATGAGGGTTGAATTTTTATTATAATTAATTGCATGCCTTCCTCGCTAGATTGTAGAGACCAGAACTCTGTTGGTCTCGTTTAGAGCTGTGTCATTATTCCCAGCATGGTGCCTGGCGGGTGTTTCATGCTGAGATAGTTGGTGAATAAATGTGGATATGCCAGAGAGTGATCATTGGGAGAGATGCTACAGTGATCTTCTGCTCTTGAAGAGCTTGTAGCCTAGTTGAGTAGAAGGCTTGACAAAGTAATTAGGGTGTGGTGTGGCTTCCACAGAGGGACTTTGGAAAGCTGGGAAAGGCGTCACAAGGAGGTGCCCTTAGAAAAGACCATAGAGGCTTCCCCGGTGGCTCAGTGGTAAAGAATCTGCCTGCCATTGCGGGAGACAAGAGTTTGATCTCCGATCCGGGACGATCACACATGCAGCTAAGTTTTTTGCATCACAGCTACTGAGCCTGCGCTCTAGAGTCAGGAGCTGCAAGCCTGAGCACCCCAGAGCCTGTGCTCTGCAACACGAGAAGTCACCGCAGTAAGAAGCCTGTACAGGATACCTAGAGAGTGGCCCTCCTCGCTTGCTACAACTAAAGAAAGCCCTCACAGCAAGGAAGACCCAGCACACCCAAAAATAAATAAACAAAATTATTAGAGGGGAAAAGAAAACTATAGAGCAGGATAGGATGCCGGCCAGGAGCCCATATCCCAGCTGTGGCTTGGTCAGGTGGTAGCCATGTAACCCTCGACAAATTAGCTAGCTGCCGGGACTCTGCTCATCTGTAAACTGGGATTGGTGCTAACAACGCAGCTGGTAGTTGATAAAGTTTAGCTAGTACTCATCTGAGTTGAGCCCTGAAAGACAAAACATACCTTCTGACAGACAGCAATGAGGAATGGGACATTCCATGCCTGGGGGCCCAGACACAGTCAAGGGCTAGATCAGAGAGTACTCAGAAGAGGGTTAGGGAGTGGGTGGCACCTTGGGGAAGCTGGTGGGAAGTTGGGTTGGAAACACGGACTAGGCCAGCTCCTGTGGAGGGCCTTGAGAGGCATGTTTCCATCCATTCATCTGCCTCCATCTCCATCACATGTCTGTCTCGAGTTGTCAGCGCAGGTCTTGAGATCAGTCCCATCCCAGGGATCCCCTCCCAGACTCTGAGTTTCCCACACATTTCATCTGCCTGTCTCTGCTTTGCTTCTTAGGATGAGGTTAATAGCTTCAAGCACACGCTTTTCTCTGAGGATCGGGGAACGTGCTTTCCTCCCACTCCCTCCTTTTTGAAAAGTAGTGTTTTGATCTCTCCCACAGTATTCTGAAAAGGAGGACAAATATGAAGAAGAAATTAAACTTCTGTCCGACAAACTGAAAGAGGTGAGTGTGATTCCCACCCAGCTGGTTCAGGATTCTCCGGCAGGTTGGTCTTGAAACCGTTCTGGTGACTCCTTTCTTCTGCCCTAGGCTGAGACCCGTGCGGAATTTGCAGAGAGAACAGTTGCAAAACTGGAAAAGACAATTGATGACCTGGAAGGTATGAAGTCACCACCTAATTGTGTTTGCTCTGCCTTCCCCTTACGCGACACATCCACAGTCGGGGGAAGTCTGGAAAGGCTGGTTTGGGCTTCATCCACGTCAGGGGAGCAGAGTGATGTCACATCGGGAAGTCTGGAGCCCTGGGACGGGACAGTGCAAAATCAGATTCAAACTAGGGTTGCCCTTTTTCCAGAACTAAAATATTTCTGCGTAATTAACTCCATATGTAAGTACAGAGATCCAAATATGGCTGATTTTTTAGCTCTTTAGAGTTTCCTTCAATTTGCTCATTTCTGAGACGCCTCACATTTTTTAAATGCCTTACATTTTTTATGGAAACTCTCTCCCAGGGAGCGCAAAGCTTATCACAATATGAGAAAATGGAAATTTAGAGACCATAGAGCCTGAATAAAGACTCCAGTCTGTGAGTCTGGTGCCCACATATCCCAGAATTTCTTGAAGTGTTTCATCTTTTAAAAAAATTCTGTCCTGTGTTCTTCGTGGAGTAACCCGGAAATTCCAGAATCCTGGAATTTCAGTTTTCCCAAACTGCGTGTCCCACCCAGAAAGGGTACGGAACTCAGTTCTTCAGACCCTGTGTCCCAGTGTTTGGTTTGGGAAGTGAGGTTTCCATATAAGGCAAAATGCCCCCATTCCAAAGTATGACCTTTGGACTGGATGACATCACTGAAAGTCAAATAATCTGGGATGGGAGATTGGTGGAGAGAAGCTCTCACCGTTTCTAGTCACCACTCTTTCTCAAGTTTCACTATGGATAATCCCCTGCAGAACTTCACTCCACTTAGAGATCACTCCGTAGATCTTATGTTCTTTCGTTTGTTTTACACGAGACACAACCTTGTCCTAGTTTGTTTTCTGTTTTTTTCTTCCTCTCCTATGTGGCACTCCATTCCAACCCTTGCATTCTATCCCCTGTATCTCTTCTGAACTCTCTCCTTGGGCACCTCTACCCTCCAGAGGAGCTGGACCGTACTTTCAATGACACGACCTCTCTCTGAGAGGCGGCTGGGGTGCCACCCTCTGTCCTAGCAGTACTGAAGTCTGCCTTCTCATTGTGGTGCTTCCACTCCTGGGCTTCCAGGAGCTCCAATTTCCTGCCTCCTGGTTTGATCTTTCAAGCCTTCTGCTGCTGTGTCTGTGACTGTGTGACTGAAATAAAGACAGGCTGTCTGTCCTCATCTTCATGCCCTCTCATTTTCATTTTCTCCACTTGCCACCTTTGAGCCGTAGCCTGAGGCCCTTGACCATGATTGCAACCAAAAGTGAGTGGTTTAAATGAAGAGCTGGTTTCAAAAAATAAAATTATGCTCATATGATTCTTTTCTGACAACGTAAAAACAAAAGCCAACTTAGCCTGAGCTCTCAAATGTATTAGCTAACTGTATCTGCATGCCACTAGCAGTTTTTTCTTACACAGAAATTGTTTTGAATGGAAACTCATCCAACCTCTTGAGCAGCTTAACAGAGTCAGCAGAACATGCAAAAAACAGCAGGCTTATCTCTAAAAAGAAGCTACCTTGGGATGGCACTTCATCTGCAGATTCAAACAGCGGCAACGGCGTTTTGGTCTCCTTAGTCCTTTTTTCAATTTCTCTGTGTTATACTTGGAGAATGGTGTCTGGGGTTCCCTATGTCTTCATTGTTCACGAAGCACCTCTTCAGCTCCCAGTCCTTGGAGACAGCTCACCAGAGAAGCTCACCTCTGTTCCCCACCCTTAGAAAATAACTCTGCAAGGAATTAAAGGGCATCCCATAGCAGGGTGAGGGAATGGAAGCTGCTAGAATGCTGAACAAAGGAATTGAGGTGATCCTTGAGTTCCAAAGCAACTTTCCTGAGCGACACGTATCTCCCCTCATAGTTAACTAGGACCAGGAGGTTTGGTTTAGTGAGGGCTCAAGAAGTTTGAGTGTGGGTGTTAAAAACCTCTAGCGACCAAAAGCTCATCAGTTTCCCCAAGAGAATCCACAAATTTCAATAATCTATCCAGCCCTCCCCTGCACCCCACTATCACCACCACCTCAAATTGTCCCAGAAACACTGACATTTTGAGGTCCAAGCCATCTTCTAGATTGCCCCCTTGATCCTGAAAGTGGCATGAAAACCTCTGAGTAGGTCATTTATTTTTGGTCACCATAACTTGTTATTCCTCGTCCAGTAATTTTTTTCATTCAGGTGGGAACCTTTGTCACAATTCTTTATATTCATTCCTGCAAAATACAACTTTACTAAACTACCCACACCCTTCCACCCCCAACTTTCCTCTGTTCCTAACTGCCTTCCCCCCTGAACTTCTGCATAAACCACTCCCCTCACATATTGGCATGTGACCCTGGAATGATTAAATGGTTTAGGGGTGGGTGTTTTTTGTTTGCTCTCTCCAGGTATTTGTTCCTGGGACTTTTCGAGACATATGTAGCCTCCACCCTTTGAAATAACTGCAGCCCTGCCTATCCAGTCATTCTACCTAACTAAGCACCTAGGTGGAACTTCAGAGATGAGGGCTATGGTAGATCTACTACTACCTGTTGACTGGTGGTGTGGGTGGAGGCTGGGGTTTGCTATCACACTTGTCAAGGGCAATGAACACTTCAAGGGAATCTTCCTTTCTCTCAGCCCTAATAACAAAGTAGATGCCAGGGAATCCAAGTGGCAAGGTGAAGTGAGGTCAGGATTTGCAGTTGGGATACCTTGCTTTGCACCCCAGCTCTGCCATTTTGAGCTGTCTAGCCCTTTTCAGCAAAAATAAAAGTGACAGCTGAGTTCTCGAGGATTCAGTGAGATAACTGAGAAGAAATGGATTCGAGTGCAGTAGGCACTCAGCTACTGTGTTACTCGAGACTCGACAGGCCCAGGTCACTGTTCTGACAGACTCCTCCCAGATCATAAGTCACTACTTGAAGAAAAAACTTAAGTAGTTGTAGTTGCAAGGTGGCCATCTTTTGCAGCCGTTTTCTCTCTGAGTATTTCCAAGCTGACAGTATCGCATTTTATGAGGTATTTTGCTTTCCTCTGGTATTTTAATGAGTCTTGGCCTAGTCCCTTATCAGCCATTATTCAGTTGCAAACCAGTTTTCTCTCGTGCTCTGTCATGCATAGCTCTAGGTGGCATCTTAAGAGTTTTGTTGGTTTGTTTGATTTGGGGGGGGGGGGTTTTTTTTTTTTTCTCAGCCCAAACCTTTTAAAAACGTACTTTTAGTCTGGCTTAAAACTTCAGTCATTTTTCATTTTGCATTTACCTGGAGTCGGACTGCTGTGGACACATAGATGGACATGTAGAAACAGTAACACAATTATGCCTGGAATTTAAACAGCTATTCTCAGAAGCTCCAAAGGAAAGATGGGTTACAGGATTATATTTCCCTTCCATAAGCTCAAGGGCTAGCCAGCACTAGAGAAAATGTGTTAACTCATCCATATCTCAGACTAAAAGCTTATGTTTGTGTAGCATCTTATAGGTTCTGAAGCATTTCTCATTTGTTTCTCATAATAACCCTCTGCCACACAATGGTATTACCCCCATTTGACAGATGGGGAAACTGAGACCTAGAAAGTTTAAATGACTTAGGTTAAGTGGCATTTACTTAACAGGACTTAAATCCAGGTGTTCTGACTCTAGGATTGCCAGATTTAGCACTTAAAATATAGGACACCCAGTTAAATTTTAATTTCAGATAGGCAATGAATAAATTTTGAGCATAAGTGTATTTCAAGCAACATTTGCAATACGCTTCCATTAAAAATTTTATTTATATGAAATTCAACTGAGCACCCTGTATTTCATTTTCCAACCCTATCTAACTCCCAGATTTGGTAGTTAGTGTCTAGAAGTCCATGGTGTTCTGTTATAATTAAATTGCAGAGTACTTTCTTTGCTCTTTCACTCTGGCAATGTGGAGTTTTGAAACTTTTTTCCCCCTCTTTTAATAAAAATGCTAATTAATTTGTTTTTCCCTCACTCTTAAATTTTCAACAGAAAAACTTGCCCAGGCCAAAGAAGAGAACGTGGGCTTACATCAGACACTGGATCAGACACTAAACGAACTAAACTGTATATAACCAAAACAGAAGAGTCTTGTTCCAACAGAAACTCCAGAGCGCCGTGTCTTTCTCTTCTCTTGTAAGAAGTTTCTTTTGTTATTGCCTCTTCGCTTTGCTGGAAATGTCAAGCAAATTATGAATACATGACCAAATATTTTATATCAGAGAAGCTTTGAGCACCAGTTAATCTGTTCCTTCCTTTTTTTCAAAATGACACCAGTTTTTTCAGCTCTATTTTTATCCTTAAATTGCATATATTCCTAAGGTAGGCAGGGTATTTCATATTGAATTGAGCATACATACTCTCTTTTAAGACTGAGGGCATTTGGTTCCTGGGAGAATAGACAACCCCACACTTTCAAAACACAGATTCTGATGTCTAGTCATGGGTCAGTTTAAAACGTTGAAGAATGTCCACCGTTGGTCACGTGGTAGGCGGCCAGGGATTTTCACATTAAAATGGGTGGGGATTTTCCATCCAGGCCAAAAGCAGTACTGTGGGAAGTCATAAACCACAGAGAGTTTAACCTGATCATCCTGGCTCTTTTCCGCACTCCACCTGAGCGGTCAGCATGAGAATGCTTAGAAAAAAGTCATAATAATTACCCAAATGTTTTTGGATAGATCCTTGATTATGCTCTTCTCTATGTTTCTTTCACTCTAAAGTTCTCTGAGGAGCTGATGTCTTAATCCAATAATGACCCACCCTTATCTACTCTGATATGAGGCCATCCACTCAGGAGGAATGAATGTTGGAGAAGTCAGTACTATTCAGAGAAGCAGTCTTTTTCAAAACCATCAGTGATTGAGCAAGACTGTGTTTCTGTGAACAAATATTACGCAGAATGGCCCTCTCAGACAGCAAAGTAAAAACTAAAAAATTGGCGTAATTTCATCTCTATACTCGAGAGAATGGCAAATTGGAGATTTACTTACCTAGAATTTTAATTCCTTCTTCAGGACCAAGTTAATAAATGACCAAGAACTCCTGATTAAACTGGATATGGAGTATTTTGTACACAGGGCTGCACAAAATGTGTTATATTTTGTTATATTTCTGCTTTCTCAGTTAACATCTCAGAGCTGAAACATTCCACATTCCCCAGCAGTGTGGGGGCCAACTCGAGTTTACAATTCTGACTTAAAAAAAATCACCCTGCTTCTAGCTTATCTGAATCCTCTGCCCCTCACTCCTATTTATTAAGCGCCACACTACCCAGGAGATACACTAGCAAATTGTGCAATTGAATAAAACCCACACTTTGCATTTAGATTCTTGCAACTGTATCATATGTAATAGTATCACTTTTTCTACATTTTGGTCAAATAAATTTTTACATAAATTCCAATTTGTGTGAATTTTAGAATCTGTGGGGACATAACAGCCTTTTGGTTCAACAAATGTGAACGGAAAAATGCCAACAATTCAACAAATGTTATTTATTTGCTGTTTACATGACTACCTGATATAAGGGTTATGATCTCTATATTTCAGGGGAGAGCTCTTTGCCTTAGTAACTCAAATCTCTGGTCCTCTGTAATCTTTCCAATCCTGCCTGCTCCAGACTAAAAGAATGAGAAAGGAGCAGGAAAGATGGTCCCTGTCGCTTGAGTCAGGAAAGCACAAGGCCAGCCTGAGTAAGGTTTTCTCTATGGTAACACATACAAAGGAAGGGAGTAGGAAAGCTGGAAGGTAGGCAGGGTCCACACTGATGACAGCCTGAACTTAATGTGGTCAGGAGCGGAGAGCCACGGATCAGTAATCAAGAAATCGAAGAAATTACTTAGGAACATCCACTTAGTATTCATTGTCAGAGGACTAGAGAGGGTAGACTAGAGGCAGGAAGATCAGCTAGGATGTTATTTCAGTTAATCCAGGATATAGTACTTGCCATAATGGAATAAGAAGGAAGAAGTGATCTGAAGGAATGTAATCTTAAGACTTAGCTTATTGGATGGCAGGAACTTAAAGAAGAACCTAAAGAAGAAAAGGTCAAAGATGACTGCAGTTTCACTACCTGAATTGCTTTGATATTTGCTCTAAGATCTGATCTGAGGAAGGGGAATAGGGAATCAAAAGGAGAAATGAAAGCCTTTAGGACATTAAGGCAAACAATTTTTTTTGTCACCTAGTACAATTAACAACATTTCCTTCATGTTAATTCAACAGTTATGCTGACACTGTGAGCTTGTTCAGATGGTAGATCCAATGAAGTATAATGCTGTCCTCTAAATGCCCTACCATTGCTCAATAGAAGTTCCTTATCTTCCCCCTCCCTCCTTGGGCTGTAATCTAATCTCAGTATACTGTTTTAGTCATCCTGGTGCCTCAGCACTTAATACAAGTAATGTTTGTTAAACTGACCTGTCTCAGCTCTTGGGGAGTACCCAATCCCATGAAGTGTGAGTGGGACAGAAGGTGAGGTTAGGACCAGATTGTGAGGACTTTATCCTGCCAATGGACCATGGGTGAACATGGGATAAATGTTTTAGACTAACCACACTGAAGGGCAGAATCTGGATTAGAGAATGATCGGGGAGACTAGTGGAGAGATGTGATGATCTGACAGGAAACAGAAGGACAAGATTTAAGAGCCATATAGAACCTCTAAAAACGAAAAAGTATCGAAGGCAACTTAGGTCTCACTCAGAAGATAACTCAAGCTAGTGTGAGTAGAAGATGACAAGTTCAGTTGTATATGAGTTTGAGGTATCTTTAACAGATAAAAAGGCAGATACCCAGAAAGTAATTGGGACATGGAGGGATGGCTCAGCTATGGGCTAGAAATCATCCAGCATGGAGATAACAGGAGCCAAGGAAGTGAATAAGATCACCCTAGAAGCAAGAACAGAGAGAGAACCATGAGGAACAGCAATATCTAAGAGACAAGCAAAAACCCCTCGAAAGACTGCAATGGAATCTGAGAAGCTGCACCCAAAGAGGTGGTCTGGGTAACAAAAGAAAAGGGAAAATAAAATGGGAACAGTACCAAGAAAAGGAGGACCACCGGAGAATGTGGTCAATAGTAGCAAACAACACAGGCAGAAACGTGCGAAGTGGCCAATGGCTCTGGCTGAAGCTCTTCCTAACCATAGCAAGATTAGCAGAAAAATGTGCTGCAGTGGGAGGAAGGAGAGGTAGGGGCCATCTTTTATAAGATCCTTGGGCAAGTCTCCAGGCATGATACCCCCAGAGCGACGCCTAGCGGTGGCCATGCAAATGGGATGGCTCATCCCCGAAGACCTCAGCCTCCAGACTTCCCTAGCGATCCAGTAGGTGAGAGTCTGCACTCCCACTGCAGAGGCACACCCGGTCAGGAATCTAAGGTCCACACAAGCAACATGTACGTGTGTGTGTGCGTTAGTCGCTTAAGTCATGTCCGACTCTGTGCAAGCCCATGAACTGTAGCCCTCCAGGCTCCTCTGTCCACGGGGATTCTCCAGGCAAGAACGCTGGAGTGGGTTGGCCTTTCCTCCTCCAGGGGATCTTCCCCACCCGGGGATCGAACTCAGGTCTCCCGCACTGCAGGCAGATTCTTTACCATATGAGCAACACGGTGCAGACAAAAAAAAAAAAAAAAAGACCTCAACCTCTGAAGCTGGTCCCTTTGAGTTCAAAATCCAGCCTACCTGGTTAAGAGCCTGCGAAAGTCACGTAATCTATTTGGCCTCGGTTTCCTCATCATAAAATGGGGGGAGGACACTAATACCTACCTCAGTGGGTTGGGGTGGGGATAAACCAGTCTTTTTATGAATGCTGACAATATTGGCAGGCACAGAACCAACGCCCGTTACGCATTCCCTATAATCCGCGCTGTGCTAATTCCTCCAGAGCCCCCAGGTGAGGCTCAAAGGGCTGACGGGTTTGCCGCGGGCGAAGCTCCGGGAGGACACTCGGATAACTTCTAAACTGGTCTGTGGGCCCGTCCTGAGGAGCCCCGCGGGCCTCGGGGCGCGGCTCGGTGAATGAGGTCTGGGTATCTCTAGGTGGGTCTCCTGGCCAGCGCCGAGGCCCCTCAGCAGGTCTCGGGGGGCCTCGCTTCGACTATCACGGCGCCCCTGCTCTCCTTTGCTCTTTGGCGCCCCGGGAGCGACGCGGACGCCTCCCCACTTCACCACCGAAGCCACGCTGCCCCCCGGCTCTTGTCCGGGCACCCACTGAGGCTGCGCGGGTCTTGGAGCGCGAGCGCCAGAGACCCTAGGCGCGTGCGCCCTCTGCTGGCGCCAACGGTCTTCCCGACGCGCGTGCGCACAAGCTCCGGACCAGCCCCTGGTTTGAGGGCGCGCGGAGCCGTTGACCAAGCTCCCGGCTTATCCCCATCCCATCGCGGGGCGGGGCCGCCCCAGAGTAGAGGGAAGAAGGCGGGGACAGGGGATGCCACGCCTCCTCCCTGTTCCTATTTGAAGCGCCTTGACTCCTCACCGCTGGCCAATCGCAGCCCGCCTTGTCCTGAGCGCCTGCCAATGAGCGGCGCGTTTGGGTCGCTTCCGGCTCTGCGCCCAGTTCGCCCCTTCTCCACGTCTTCCCGAGGCGGGCGGGGTGCGGGGGCTGGCGTCGGTCGCGGTGACGCGCGTCGGGCCAGGAGCCAATCGGGGGCGGGATCGGCGCTGATGGACGGGGCTAGCGGCCAGTGGCGAGGCGCTAGCAGCACTTCCCGTCGGGGAGAGAGTGTAATATGGCGAAGACCTACGATTACCTGTTCAAGCTGCTGCTGATCGGGGACTCGGGGGTGGGGAAGACCTGTGTCCTGTTCCGCTTCTCCGAGGACGCCTTCAACTCCACTTTCATCTCCACCATAGGTAGCGGGGCTGGGGAGCGGCCGGGGGCGCGAGAGGCCCGGGCCGGGCGCGCCCCTGAGGACCTGGGGCTGAGGGAGCGGCCGGGCGGGATGGACGAGGGATCTCAGAGGATCTAAGGGAGGTAGAGGGGAAAAGAGCAGTCGCCTGCATCGTCGTTTGGGGGTTCCCCGGCCGTGGGAGGGAGTGGGGACCAGGTGCCCATTTTGCAGATGAGAAGACTGAGGCGCCAACCCTCAGCCTGCTCACGGAGTATGTGTCCTGGATGAGGTCTTGGCCCCCGTCGTCTTGTTCTGTCTTTGCAGCAGCTCTTGAGGCAGTTTTTGGTTTCCTCGTCTTACTAATTGGAAACAGGCATGGAGAGTTTGTCCGTGGGGAAAGGACAGTGACAAGTGACATCTGATCTTATTACGCATTTATTGTGTGCCAGGCGCTTTATGGTGCATTATCACACTTACCAATGCTCTGTATTAGGTGCTGTTACTAGTCCGTTTCACAGATGAGGAGTTTGAGGCTCACAGAGGACACTAGACTTGCCTCTTGTCACACCATCTACAGGTGGCAAGGATGGTGTTTGTTCCCAGATATGTGTGAAAATCCCATGGACGGAGGAGCCTGGTAGGCTACAGTCCATGGGTTCGCAAAGAGTCGGACAGGACTGAGCAACTTCACTTTCACTTTATGTCTGAACCCAGAACTCAAGGCTCAACTATCCCAGAGAGATGTGAGCATTCACCCCCAAGACAAGCACAGCTGATCCATCTCAAAGCCAGGACTCCAACCCAGACATCTCCTTCATTCCTCTGGAATATTCGGGGGTTGCACCCCTCTCCCTGACCTGCTTCCCCCGTGGATGCATTTCTTCTAGAAGGAATGGTGAGAGGGAGTCCAGAGACTTTCCCTGCCCGTGCCTAGCCTTCCTTCCCACTTGAGGGTGACAGAAATGGCAATTGATAGCTGTCTACTCTGGGACCTGTCGTCTCAAGGAGGATGCCAGATAAAAGCTTCAGTGAGAAACCAAAATCAGCCGCTGCCACTGACAGCCCTGACTTCCCTATCGCTCAGCCCAGGACACTGTCATTTTGCAGAACAGCCCTTGCCTGCAAGGCCAACCCACATTGTGGTGGAACAGAGTTGGCTTGTTGCTTCTCAGTTCTGACATCCATGAAAGTGGAGCTGACTTCTCCCCACCCTGCAAAAATGACCATTGTCCACATGAAAGGCTTTGATCTGAAAGTAACATCCATCAAGCCGATGGACTGTAAACTATGCAGCCTTGCTGTGGAGTGGGGAAGTGGGAGAAAGTCACCAAGCCCAGGAGCTGGGGGAAAAAAACCTAGGAAATGGGCTTTGCTTTACCCATGTGTGCCTTATCTCCCTAATCCCCATAGTGAGCTGCCCGTTCCTTCTTTGCCATCTTCCAGAGGTGCACTTTGCAAGACCCTTAGCTGCCAGATGGAAGGAGAATTGGACTGGCAGTCATTATTCTGATGTCCAGGTGCTGTTTGCCCTTGAACAAGCACTTCACCTCTCTGAGCCTTGTTTATTCAGTTTAGGAGTGGTGGTCTCTGTTTTGGCCAGCGCCTGGATAGTGGAGGATCAGAACTACAATGAATAGAGGGTTTTCACCACTGTCAGCGGCCATCCAGAGGAAGCACAATGTCTCCTATCATGACGGCATCCTTTCCCGGACACAGGTCCTACTGATTCCTCCCCTTCTGTCACACCAAGGTCAAACTTTGGAGTTTTACCTTTGCATCTCCACCAATCAGGAAGTGATATTCACTCCTGATAGACTGTGGCTCGCTCTCAGTCCAGATCTCAGTTTCCCAGAGTCAGAATCTTCCTAGCGAGAATTTGGGGGTTGAGTTACTTGTTTGGTTCTTAATTCTTGACGGGAAAACCCAGTCTAGTCACTGAGGAGACCAGCCTCCACTTACAGGTGAGGATGTAACTTGGGCAAGGTCATCTAAGGCGGTGGACATGGCACTTAAACCCAGGATCCCACCCACCCACCCCGGGATCCTCATTACACATGTACCCTTCCTGCTGGCCTCTGTTTTCTAGGAAAATTTAATTCCCCGTGACCTTGAAGTTATGGCCTCATAACTCTTAGGCCTTGTAAAGTTTACACTTCCTAATTAAACTTGGTGTGTTAGTAACACCCAAGAGGCAGCTAGAACAGAGTGGCGCTTTGGGTTCTGTCAGTTGGACAGTGCTTCTTGATTTCATACGTTCCCATGCATGTGGGCTTTCCTGGTGGCTCAGGAAGTGAAGAATCTGCCTTCGATGCAGGAGACCCGGGTTCGATCCCTGGATGGGGAAGATCCTCTGGAGAAGGGAATGGCAACCCACTCCATCATTCTTGCCTGGAGAATCCCATCAACACAGGAGCCTGGAGGGCTAGAGTCCATAGGGTCGCAAAAAATTGGACACGACTGAGTGCTAACACACACACACACACACGCATGTAGAACAGGAGCAAGGGGTATTTTAGGAAGACTTTAAGAATGCTTTCAGAAGCCACTTGTATGTGGCTTCGTCCTGAAATACAGCCTAATGCATCGAGGCAGTTGGCACTGAATATTCCTCTGTATTTTCTTTATACATTGGGGATTAAGTGGCTGTTCATTTTCTGCCCAGGTTATGTTTTGCCAAAGCCTGCTCTCATAAGCTCCATCGATCATTTGTGGTGCGAACTTGGCCCCATGGCTCCTGGAGTTGGCTCTCCCCAGCCTGGCTCAACCCCTGGCTCCTCCTTAGGGTCCCATTCCTTCCTTCCTTCAGGGAGGTGGATGATGTACCTGAAAGTGCTTGCTAAACCACGCAGCACCACGTAGATCCATTGCTTTTCTTTTTTTTTTTTTTTTCACGCAGCCATCTTTTCCCCAGTGCCTGCTGCACACCAGGCATCTGGCTCAGTGTAGGAGCTGCAGGGGTGACTTGGATCGATCAGGAGGAAGCAGAACTGTAACTAGGCCTGCAGTCAAAGTTTGTGTGCAGGACTGGGTGATCAGCTTCTAGCTAATACGTATTCAACCCTTACCGCACTTGGTCACTGGAAATGCAACCATAAATAAAAGAGCACCCGCCTTCCTGGAGCTTATGTTCTAAAGGGCAGTACTCAGATGCAGGCTCACATTCCCTCTCATCCACAGGACAGCTCCTGAGGCAGGCAAGGAAGGAATTAGCATCCCCCTGTGGGGTTCTAGGCTTCCCAGGTGGCGCAGTGGTTAAAGAATGCACCTGCCAATGTAGGAGATGCAAGAGACCCAGGTTCAGTCCCTGGGTCTGGAAGATCCCCTGGAGAAGGAAATAGTAACTCGCTCCTGTATTCTTGCCTGGAGAATCCCTAACGGGTATTCTAGCGGGCTACAGCCTGTGGGATCAAAAAGAGTCAGACCCTGGCTGAACAGCTGAGCACACACACATGAACCCTAGGTTCTAAGGGGTCAAGCCAGGCCTCAGTCTCAAAGTTTCACAGGTGGAGATTAAAAATATATATGTATATTAACTTATTTATTTGGGTGCACCGGGGCTTATTTGCGGCATGTGAACTCTTAGTTGCGGTGTGTGGGATCTGGTTCCCTGACCAGGGATCGAACCTGGGTCCCCTGCATTGGGAGCACAGAGTCTCAGCCACGGGGCACCAGGGAAATCCCCACAGACAGAGAATTAGAACAAACTCTCAGGGGCAAAGACTGGACTTAGCTGTTATCCCTCCACGCAGGCCATTCACATCGTCACGTTTTGCTCCTAGCTTCATGGAGTGAATAAACAATGTCAGGGATAATACGTGAAGAAGATGAAGCAGGTTGGAGGAGAGAGGGTGGTTAGGAAGGCTCCCCGAGGAGGTGACTAGAACAGAGACGTGAGTGAAGGGAGAGGGGAGCCAGGTGGCCATGGAATGAAAGAACATTCCAGGAGGGGAGAGAGCAAACCTAAAAGCCTTGAGGCTGAAGCATGCTTGGGCAGTGTGGCCAGAGGAGGCTGAGAGCCACGGGAGCTGAGGGGACCGGGCTAGAGCACTTGGGCAACTGTTTTCACTTTATTCTGGGACCAGGGAGTCAGTGGGAGGCCACTGAAAGGTGTTGGGGGAAAGTTTTAAACAGTCTTGTTATGCGGAGTTCCCTGGTTGCCTAGTGGTTAGGATCCCAGGCTTTCACTGCTGTGGCTCATTTCAGTCCCTGGTCAGGAAACTGAGATCCTGCACATTATATGGCATTGCCAAAAAAAAAAAAGTTTTATTGACATATAATTCAACTCACCCATTTAAAGTGTACAAGTCAGTGACTTCAGATCCATTTACAGAGTTGTGCAGCCATCATCACAGTCAATTTGAAAACATTGAACATTTTCATTAAGACAGAAAGCTACCCCACACCCCCTGGTCAAACTTTTCAATCTTATTCCCCAGCACCCCTGGGCAACCAATAATCCCCTTTCTGTTGCTCTGAGTCTGCCTTTTCTGGGTGTTTCCTAAGACTGGAGTTATGTACTCTGTGACCTCATGTCTGGCTTCCCTCACTCAGTGTCATATTTCCAGAGTTCATCCACATAGTAGCCTATGTCGGCGCTCCATTCCTGTTTATGGCTGAGTAATATCCCACTGTGGGGACGGACTACGTTTTGTGTAGCCACTCGTGTTGGTGAACACACTGGAAGGTTTGGAGCAGAGGTTAGCTCACTGACATGGTTGAGTGTGGGTTTTGGAAGCTCGGGAGGAGATTGAGGGAGCAGTGGTGGGAGAGCCTGGAGGGCAGTTAAGAAGGCTGAGAGGTCGCCCTGGTGCTGGGGAAAGGGGCCTGGAGCCAGAGGGCGGGAGAGAAGGAGGGCAGGGTCAGGAAGGCTTCTTGGGAGGGAACCTCTCAGCAGGTTTTGCCAGGCTAACAGGCAGGCAGGGTGGGCACCACTCACAGAGAAGGAAGTACACATGTAAATGCTAGCAGCCCATCTGCGTCAGGTACATCTCGGGCCCAGTGCCCGTGTGCTTGGAGGGCCAGGTATGGGCGGCGGGAAGTGAGGGGCTCTGGCACCCACTCCATGAGGCCGCCGACCAGGGAAGGGAAGAGGGCAAGGCTTTGGCACTCGAGCTGCCTGGGTTTGCCCGCCAGCCCTGCCCCTCGCCAGCTTCCTTTCTGTGCAGCTCCATTCTGTCCTCTGAGCTTCAGCCTCCCCTTCTGTGAGAGGAGAAAGTTCACCAGGCACCTCCAGATTTGTTTGAGGGGTTTAGCGATCCTGCATGCCCAGCACCAGCAGGGGCCCCAGAGACCGTGGCAGCCGTTACTGCACAGGTTGGCAGCACCTGCCGTAGATGCAGCTTGGGAAAGAGGCTGACAGTGATGTGCCTTTTTTTTTCTTTATTTCAGGAATTGACTTTAAAATTAGGACCATAGAACTCGATGGCAAGAGAATTAAGCTACAGATATGGTAAGCACTGATGAAGCCCCTCTGCCAGCAAGTGCTTTGAGCTAGAAGCCCCTGGTGCCCTCCCCACCCACCACCCTGCCCTAACCATGGCCCGCATCTCTTTGTGCCTAGCCCAAACACTTTGGGCTTTCTTCAGAAGCCCCACGTGAAGGGACTTCCCTTCTGGTCCAGTGGTTAAGACTGCACTTCCACTGCAGGGGGCATGGGTTCAATCCCTGGTCAGGGAACTAAGATCCCACATACCCAGAAACATGAGTGTTAGTCGCTCAGTCGTGTCTGATTCTTTGTGACCCCATGGACTACAGCCCATGAGGCTTCTCTGTCCACGGAATTCTCCACGCAAGAATACTGGAATGGGTTGCCATTCCCTTCTCCAGGGGATCTTCCCGACCCAGGGCCGAACCCAGGTCTCCTGCATTGCAAGCAGATTCTTTACCATCTGAGCCACTAGGGAAGCCCCATATCTCCAGCTGTGTGGCCAGAAAAAGAAAGGAGGAGCCAACAGAAGCCCCGGGAATGGTGCTCTGCTGGTTGATGGGGCTTAGAGTCGGTGTCTGCCCCCTCTGAGGACGTGGCCACCAGTCCCAGCTCACGCATGGGCGCACACCGCACCTCAGAGCAGCCTGCTCCCCTTGAGCTCCCAGAGAACCCTTGTGGCGGCAGTGAAAGCCACCAGAATAGCAGGATACCCCTGCCCAGCCTCTCCGTGAGCCCATCAGCCTGATGACAGAGGCCTGACATCACTTCCTCTTTTCTCTCTTGGGGACACCCAGGCCTCACTTCCTAACACACAGACCTGAGACCCCAGAACCAAAAATGAGCTGAGGCCAGGCCCACCAGTGAGATCTGTTTCTGTTCAGCTCACCTGGGACTGACTGCCTGTGCTCCATAAAGTCAGAATTTGTGAGTCTTCATCACGGATTGTGGTCTGTAGGCCACTGCCCTAGGAAGGCTGGGCTCAGGTGGTCAGACATAGGAGGGCCTCCCCCTGCAGCCCCATCACTCGCAGGGGAAACGCAAACCCTGAACCACGCAGAGAGAGGTCACATGTGGGAGGGTAGCTCAGTCCTTCCAGTCCAGGCACACGCCTGTGGGTGGGATGGGGGCCTGGAGATGGGCTGCAGAGCCCCCTCCCTGCAGCTTGTCTCCCTAGCTCAAGTCTCATGCCAAGCGCTGCCCCACCTGCCTGGCAAGTCCCCTCAACTTCAGGGGTCTCCACCTCTGACCCCGACTTCAGAATTGAAATCTGTGTGTGGCCTAACTGATCCTCCTCAGCTCGGGACTGGCCGCCTCGTAAGTTACAGGCCGTACAGGTTCCTCTATTTTACAACACATTGGCTCCCTGGGCAGCTTCAGTGCCCAAGTTCAAAGGGACACTGCACCAGCAAGCAGGAGTTTTGCTTTCTTTTCCTCCCCTCCTCCTGCTTCTGCTCTTAGCAATCACGGTGGGGTTAATGACTCTCTTAAAACTCTTCTAGAACAGTCGTAAAATAACTGATCATAACTGCTAACGTCACCTGCTATTGGCGGCCAAAAGTCAACATGGCCCCAAATCAGATGTGTCTGTCTGGTCCGGACGTGCCGAGCCCTGAGCAGAGGGTGGTGCAGGGTCACAGGAGGAGCCCTGGGCCCAGAGACAAAAGCTGTGGTCTTGCCCTGGCTCTGCCACCAGCCAGTTGTCACCTTCAAGCAGAATACTGAATACCCTCCATGCCAGCAGCTGGGCTGGGCAGGGGCGTATCTGACCCAGGTGTCACCACCGTACCCACAAGGAAGGCCTTTCCCCCGGGTCTCCACCAAGATGGTGAGCATGGAACTGCTTCCTGAGCTTCTCGGGGCTCCCCTAACTCAGCCTACCTACCAGGGCTGTGTTCCCCTGCCCCACCTGACCAGCCGCTTCCACACACCTGGCACCATATTTTCACAAATAATACCACCCACCCTTGGCTCTTCTGCGGCCCGGAAATCCCCAGGAAGACTTACAGAGTTACAGAAGAGAACTCATTCTGCCGTATCCCCAGCCAGGAGGCGCAGACAGCTGCCATGGCCGTGGTTTCTTTCTCTAATAATGGAAGGCGGTGCCCCGCAGCAGGGTGATGGATCAGGAGAGGACGGCCCATGAGAAAGCAGGCTGTCTGTCCTGGGTAAATGCCCCTCGTCCCCACCGTGACAGTTGTTCTGCATCGCCGCTAACACCCCTTCTTCTCATCGTTAGGGACACTGCCGGTCAGGAACGGTTTCGGACGATCACAACAGCCTACTACAGGGGTGCAATGGTATGTATTCGTTTGCGTGGGGTTTGGGGCTTTTTTTATTTTATCAAGTCAAATGAACATCTTGTCCTGAGATACTGAAACCAGGAAATTTCTGAGGAGCCCATGGTCTGGCTCCTCGGGGGTCCTTGGTCCCAGGTTAGTCTTAGGAAAAGGCTCTGTGCCCCACCTCCACCCCCTTGTCCGTGCATCCCCTTCCCGCTCCAGAGACAATGCAGGGTTTAAGGAAACCTAATTCCCCAGGAATGAAGGCAGGCACAGGAAGCCGGTTCTTCTAGGTGAGGCCAGGTAAATCGGAGCTGGCATGCCCCAGCGCTGAGGAGCACTCACGCGGCCCGCATTGGTCTCTGTGGAATTTGCTGCCAAAAACTTGAAGCTCTTCCAGGAGCTGACTCGCCCTGCGCTGTTGTCCGTTATAGCTGCTTCCCAGGCCTGAGGCAGGATGAGGCGACTGGGGGAACTCGCTCTTCACCTGTCAGACGTTTTCACCAAGCGCCTTCTCCAGGCCAGGCCCAAATCAGATGCAGAGGGCAACCTGGCCTGGGCCAGAGTCCTGTCCTCACGACCCCCAAGCAGGTCCCGTACCTGTGAGGAGTGTATACCAAGCAGGGTGCCCAGGGGCTGCGGGGAGTGGGAGGAAGTTCCCCAAGACCTAACTCAGCCAGCTGGGTCACTCTCTGAGCTCGTTCTCCTAACTTGGAAAGTGGTGCAGAGAACAGGGCTGTCCCAGGCAGTTGTGAGCGTAGATGGCCAGTTCCCCACTTCCAGCTCCAGCTTTGCCCCATCCCTTTCATGGTGCACCCCATCAATCAGCTGCTTAGACCTTTTTCCTCCACTAGGCCGTAAGCTCCAAGAGGGCCGGGCTGCCTCTGGGTCCCCGGCACATCCCCGATGCCTGGGACCAAACTTGAGTGTACGCAGAGCTTGGGAAATGCCGGCAGACAGGAGCAATGAATAGAAGCATTAAGTATTTAGAGCATCCCACACAGCATCTGAACGTAATAGAAACTCAATCATGTAGGTTGCAACCTTAGTGCTGCTCATTAAAATTAATTTCCTAATTTTCCCCTCACCTTGCTGTGCTCTGGTATAGCAGAGGTCTTGGGGCACTTGGGTCGTGGGGGAGCTTTTGCTGTGTGGCCTCAGGCAGACCCTGTCCCTCTCTGGGCTGAAATAATAGCCCCACCCCCACCCACCAGCCACTCGCCCCATTCACCAAGCCCTTCTCTGCAGCTGGCAGGGGGCCTAGGGCTTGACCATAAACCCCTGAGTGCAGGTGCCATGATCGTCCCCGTTTTACAGATGAGGAGCCTGAGGCTCGGCACCATTTCAGGCCCTGCTTGAATTCACACAAGATAAATGTCTGGGCCTGTAGTGAGTGACTGGCTCTTCCCAGCCCTCACATCCTCAGCGAGCTCCTGACGAGGCAGGACTGAGCCATCCGTCTGTGAGACCCTGTCCAGCCCCAGGAAGACTGCATCCTCCCAGACCTACACTGACTCATACAGAAGCTGCCAGCTGTGTGGCCATTTGAATCTTAAACCTGTTAAAGTTGGCAGCCCAGGGCCTCAGTCCCACCGGCTGCACTTCAGGTGCCCCAGAGCCTTGTGCAGCCAGTGGTGACCATAAAGGATGGGGCAGAGAACATTGCCACCTCTGCAGCCCTATCATCATCTTTTCTTTGTCCCTGTGGCACTAGACCCTTGGGTCCAAAGTTTGGAGAGCATTGGACATCTGGTGTCCAGTTGTAAGCTTGCAGACAGATTTGGGGAGCTGTACCCAAATAGGCCAGGAAGATGCTCACTTGGAGCCTTGAGGGGATCTTCAGGTAGGACCTGGAATAGAGTGATCGCGTGTTTTGGGTTTCCCTAGTGACTTAGCGGTAAAGAATCCTCCTGCCAGTGTAGGAGACGCAGGTTCGAGCCCTGGGTCGGGAAGATCCCCTGGAGAAGGAAATGGCAATCCATTTCTTACACAGAAGACTTTTACCTTCTGTGGGAATGTAAGCAGGTCTTTTTGCCTGGGAAATCCCATGGACAGAGGAGCCTGGCGGGTTACAGTCCATGGGGTCACAAAGAGTCGGGCATGACTGAGCAGCAATAGATGTTTTCCAGGGACTCCTGCACCTTCCTGATAGAGTTGTATTCATTGCCCCCGCTCAAGCCCCCACAGGTAAAAATCTGGGGCCTTGGAATCTTGCACCCATGGCGCCAACCTCGCAGTGGTGGCAGCGGAACCCTAGGCCATCAGAGGGGCCAGTCCCTGAATAAAGGGGCAGAAAGGCCTCCCAGGCCTGTGGCATTTCTTGCCCCACGGGTAGAGGCCCCAGTGATGCTCGATTCAGTGTCCACCCGCCAGTCTCTTCTCATGCTCACCTTGGCTGGAGCTTGGCACACATCACAGCCACTAAAATCTCCTCCAAGTCTTCCTGTCCACAGTCTCCGTTTAGTCTCCCCAAGAGACCACTGAATGAGGGTTCCCAGGTGGCATTTTTAAGGAGTTGTGGCAATGGCAGGCTATAAGGCCACTCTGTCCAGCCTCAGAGTCACAACGGGGGTTTGGGAGTGCAGCGGCTTGCTTGTCCTCTCTGTGGTTTTGTCACAGCCTCACCCTGTGCTTATCTGCCCAGCACACATGGCCCGCGTTCTTACTCTGCAAATTCAGGCGGCCTGAGAGACATCTTGGCCAGCACCAGAGCTTGTGAACTGAGGGCTTAGGCCCCTGGAGCAGGTGGTGGTGGTTTAGTTACTGAGTCGTGTCTGACTCTTTGCGACCCCATGGGCTGTAGCCCACCAGGCTCCTCTGTCCATGGAATTCTCCAGGCAAGAATACTGGAGTGGGTTGCCATTTCCTTCTCCAGGGGATCTTCCTGGCCCAGGGATCAAACCCACAGCCCCTGCATTGCATTGCAGGCAGATTCCTTACCGCTGACCCCCTAGGGAAGCATGTAAGGTGAGGGAACGGAGTGAGCCGGGGCTGGGCAGGACAGCTGGGGTCGTGTGCCTCTGAGCCCAGGGGCCGAGCCGCACAGGGGCCGGAGAGCCTGTTGCAGGCTGGCTCACCGCGTGCGCTGTGGGGATGTGCTGTCGCAGGGCAGCCCTGAGCACTGCTGGATCCTGTGGAGAGTCCAGGGAGGTTCCCGTCCTCAGCTCCGTCAGAGCTGGGTTGGAATCATAGGTCACTTCTCTCTGCACTTCAGTTTCCTCTTTTGTCAAGTGGAGTGTTTGTCCTTCTTGGCAATGGCAGATTGTAAGCTCAAGCAGCGGCGGGTTCACTTTGCAGCTGTTTCAGAACCCATGGACTGTCTCCCAGTTGCTCACACGTTGGTTACAGAACCACAGAGGCCTCAGCATTGCCTGCCCCAGGGCTTGAAACCAGCCCAATAATGATGGGGTTGCGGGAAGGCACGTGGGCATCAGGGTTTGTCCCCCTAGGCTTAGACTCTAGTTGTGTCCTTTACTTTCTTGTGTGTCTGGAGAGAGGGATCTAGCCCCCCCGCCCCCACTTGCAGCCTCAGGGTCTCCATTCTCACAGTGGGGCCACCCAACCCAAGCCTGGCTCAGGGAGACCCTGTTACAGTGCCCAGCTCATGGTAGGCACCAGATGAGGGTGATGCTGGGATGAGCAGAGGAGGTGGCATTGGCTGAGTCTAGGAGAAGACTTGGCAGGGTGCAGGGTGAGTGGATGTGGAAGAGCTGAGCATTGCCAAGATGGCAAGAGGGGGAGCACGGTGGGCCTCAGGACCACAGAACACAGTCTGTAGAGCAAGGGCTGTAGGAGGCGAGGTTGCGAGGTCAGCCACTGGGCCCTCGCTGGCTGCCAAGGCATGCGGGCTTGTTTTTCCTGCCCGCAGGGCTCCTCTGTAAGCATGAGGGTAGTAGTATCTGGTCTTTTGGAGGAAGGGTCACATGGTGGCCAAGGAATAGGACTGGAGCCTGGGCTACCAGGGAGAAGGTGGTGCTGGAGCCCAGCAGAAGGAAGGGCTCAGGAAGGTGTCCTGTCGGGGTCCCTGCTGCCCGCCTTGCTGGGGCCTCCCCCCGAGAGAAGCTTGCAGCTTGTCCAGAGCCAGTATGTCTGTCTCCCCCTGCTTAGGGCATCATGCTGGTCTACGACATCACCAACGAGAAGTCCTTTGATAACATCCGGAACTGGATTCGGAACATTGAAGAGGTAGGTCTCCGAGACCCCTTCCCTTGCATCCTCATCTCGGAGCGCCCTGGTTTACCCATGAGATCCCTGAGAACAGAGGCACCTAGAAGTAACTCACTAGGAACAAAAAGGGATGAGAATCCACACAGTTGACCCTGGAAACCACCCAAGTGTGGCTTCGTCACAGAGCAGCCCCAGGAGCCCATTCCCCCAGCCAGGTTGTCTGGCTTGGGCAACCTCGAGATCAAGGAAGGAGACCCAGGCCCCGTGAGCACTCAGTGCTTTCTAGAGAAGGAAGGGTCTCGAAGTAGCATGACCTCTGTACTTGGAGGGTGTGGTGAGGGCGCGTATCAGGCCGGACTTTGAGCTGCCACAGAGCACGCTGTGAGCTGGGAGGAGGTGCCCGTGCTCAGGCCAACCACGCTGGCCCCACAGCAGCCCGTGGGAGGAGACCTTGAACCCCGAGGGGAGAGAAGGAGGCCAGGCCCCCCTTCCCACCCCACTGGTCCCAAAACCAGTGTGGTCATCTTCCTGCTCTCCAAAGAGCTTGCCCTCACACCCAAAGCCTCCCCAGATGACAAACTTGTGGCTTTTGATGACTCACCAGGTGAGGCTTCCGATCTGAGAACTTGATGCACCTGTGAAGCCAGGGCTGAAGGTCACAGCACAGTCGGCTCCTGTGGACAGCTGCACTGGGCTGAGGACCCCACGTTTGCTGGCAGGAGGGGTCCTCACACCGATCTCTGGAAGAACTCTGTTCCGGCCAGTAGGCAAGAGAGCCTTCCAGTTAGTAAGAAGTTTGGGAGCAGTGGAGAGCGTTTTTCTGAGGCCAGATATAAGCTACAGCAAGAAGAACTTTTTCTTTTTTTAAAAAAAAAATAATAATAATGTATTTACTTATTTATTTAAAGTAATAACGTTAAACCCATTCTGTGCTCGAATGAAAAAGCACACACTTTTTGAAAAAGAACTATAATTTTGAGAACAGAAAGGTTCTGTTTTCTTTAGTCACCTTTGACCCACCTTTTAAAGGTGAGAAACATTATCACTTCATTTATAACACCAAAATGGAGACCCAAGATCAGAGAGGTGAAAAGCTACACTGTCAGTGGGCGGCAGAGCTGAGATTCAGACCCTCCTCTGTTTTTCTGATGTCTCTGATTTAAAGCGAGTGACCATGAAGTCAGCCCACTCTTCTTTTCCCTCCTTGAGAAACTAGATAGGCTCGATCGTGAGTCTGGATAACTCTCCATTTCCTGTGCTTTAGGGACCTTTTGAAATCCTCCTGTAATAGTCTGCACACTGGTGTATCTCTAAGGGCCTCTCATGGTTCAGTCCTTCAGGAAGTGAGGCCCACTGTGGGGTGTAGAGGAGAGATGGAGGAAGGAACCATTTTCAGGCATGAAGTGCAAGTGAAAGTCACTCAGTGATGTCTGACTCTTTGCGCCGCCATGGACTGTAGCCTGCCAGGCTCCTCTGTCCATTGAATTCTCCAGGCCGGATCTTCCCAACCCAGGAATTGAACCCAGGTCTCCCACGTTGCAGGTGGATTCTTTATGGTCTGAGCCATCAGGGAAGCCCAAGAACACTAGAGTGGGTAGCCTATCCCTTCTGCAGCAGAACTTCCCAATCCAGGAATTAAACTGGGGTATCCTGCTTTGCAGACAGATTCTTTACCAGCTGAGCTACCAGGGAAGCCCTTTCAGGCATGAGGGCAGAGTTAAGGAAACACTCTTAAGGCAGAGCACCCAGGGCTGGTGACTGCCAAGGGCTAGGACCACCCCGGGCACAGCCTGTGTCTAGAGCCCAAAACAAGGGAGCTGGAGCCAGGCAGACAGTCCTAGGACAGCGGCTGACACCTCCAGCAGGGGAGCAGGAATGGACGGAGGCGAGCAGGTGTCAGTACCCCAACCTCGCTTGCCTCCCGTAGGCCAGACACCGCCAGGAGTCCAAGGACAAGCACGATGACCTGGTTGCCGCAGCCCATAGAGAAGGCATCCTTGGCAGCCAAAAAGCGTGCACTTGGGGTGCCAGGCAGAACCCTGCACTCGGCCCTGGCGCTGGCTTTAAGACGCAGGACAGGCCTCTCAGCCTCTCTGAGCTTCAGCTTGCCCTGTATTCAGGGTGTGTCTAGCTGTCCTGATCCCATTGCTCTGATCTTGGGGCCCGGGATGGCAGTGGGTCTATAGTCCAGTCTGACCTCACCTCTCCCCTCCCCCCGACCCCTCCTCCCCAGCACGCCTCTGCAGACGTCGAAAAGATGATACTTGGGAACAAGTGCGACGTGAATGACAAGAGACAAGTTTCCAAGGAACGGGGAGAAAAGGTGGGTGTGGTGACCATCTTGGGCCTGGCACTGCCAGGTACCGTGGGCCAGAGGGACCTCAGGGTCTAGCGTTCCCTCCATGGAGGCCAGCCTTGCCCTGCCCCAGATGGGCCCCCCAATGGGGTTGGGGGCAGGCTTTACACTGGGAGACTCCCTCACCATCTTTATGAACAAAGATGACGCACCATCCCCGGATGCTAGGCTTAGCTAAGGCACACGGTGGAGTCGGATGTCAGTGGGCTCTGCCTTAGGAAGGGAAGGTGGGATGTGCGTGCCCAGCCAGGCTGCAGGCTCAAGATCAAAAGCAGCGAGGGCTTCCTGGTGTGCCCTGCTGCTCCCACATAGCATGTCATGGGTTCCCTTGAGGCCAGAGAGGGCAGAGAACAGAGAACAGGTTTGAGCCAGGCCCCGTCCACCCTCCTGCCAGGGACATTCACCACCTGCTCTCCGCTGGTGGCTGGAGGGCATAGGCCCCACTCTGTCTCAGCTGCCTCACTGTTACCCACTTAGGGTGCTGTGTGGGGGTCAGGGCACCCAGCGGCTGATGTCACATGTGTGTCTGCCTCACTCCTAGCTGGCCCTGGACTATGGAATCAAGTTCATGGAGACAAGTGCAAAGGCCAACATCAACGTGGAGAACGTGAGTCCCAGCCTCGCGGCACCAGCCCCTTGGGGCCGAGGGTCAGATAGCAGGCTCCAGGGAGGCTCTGTCTCAGCGACTGGCCACAGGCTCCCGCACCCTCTAGACTGAAGACCGAGAGGTAGTCCTTGAGCAGCGCCATGTGCCAGGCCCCCTGCAAGGCCCAGGCAGTCTGGGGGAATTGCCCCCTTGTTCTGACACCAGCAGGGGCCAGTCCCAGCTGGGTGCCTGGGACACGATCTCACTCGCTCTCGGGCTGCTCTGGGGAGCAGGCGTGGTTTTGTAGGTGTGGGAGCCAAGGCGTAGAGAGTCCTCCAGTGGCTGGCGCCCAGGCCCGCCTCCAGGTTCACACTTTTGTTCACAGCGCCCGCCCATCCAGAGTAGGGGCCCTCCCCAAGACTTGGCCCAGGCAGGCCTTCCTCTCCGCTCCACCAGCCCTGAAGCTCCCTTGCCTTCTGCTCTGTTCCGCCATGTCAGATCTTTCCAGAATGGATTTTCCATGCCATTCCCGACCTCAGCCTCCTACAAGAGGCACAGAAAGCCGTCCCTAGCTGGCCCTAGCCAGTGTGTGTTGCCCGTGACTCAGGCTTGCCCACCGCTCTCTGTCCCTGGTGCCCTGTGCTGTGCCCTCCTCCAAGCCTGTACCGTGGTCCCGTCCCCCCTTCGTGGTCCCGTCCCCCCTTCCCTTTCCCATCAGGGATGAGCCCGTGCAACCCCTCCCCCAGGAGGCCTGTGCCATCCCCCAGGCCCTTAGGCCCACCACTTTGGGCATCCCCGGCACCCCAAGACCCCCTCCACAGCAGAACTTGACCACATCAATGAGTCTTTGGTGAGACTCTGCCTCTCCCCGGACCAGGAGCCCTCGACTGCGCCCGCTCAGGCTGATTCGTCGCTGTATTATGCCCAGGGCAGGGTTGGTGCCAGAGTGGGGTTTGGAAGCATTGCCCAGATGAGGGAAGGAAGGGAATAAATGGTCAGGAGACTGACACCAGCAGCAGCCAGGCCCAGGTCACCTCGAGCCTTCACCCATCCTGGGAAGATGAGCCTTTGACCCTCTCTACCAGGCCTTTCGGGTCAGTGACCCGAAATGAAGCTTGTTTGGCCAAGGAGCCACTTGTCTTGCTGCCCTGCCTCTGACTGTTAGAAGCAGGCAGACAGCACACAGGGCTCGGGGACTGAGAGCTCGAGGAGTCAGTCAGCCACTGGCTGCCTCGGGACAAGTCACTTGGCCCCCTCCAAGCCTCAGTTTCCTCTCTGACCAATCAAGGGTTATCCCATCTCCCAGGATCATTGGCTCAGGGGAAGTGGTGGTCTGGGTGAGCGGGGGTATCCCTGCAGTGACAGGAGGTAGATAGGGATGGACAGATGAGCTCCATGCCTGGTCTCTGTCCTAACACTCTTCCCTCCCTGGCTCTGCTGAGCCATACCCATTGCATGGCAGGGGCCAAGAACCAGCCAGCCCCCATCTACCTCCCACTCCCAGGGTGCTAACTATGTACTTATTCCACAGGCATTTTACACTCTCGCCAGAGACATCAAAGCAAAAATGGATAAAAAATTGGTGAGTGGGTGTCCCTGTTGGAACTGGCCAGCATCACCCCCAGTGGTGTGATACATCCCTGGGCAGGGCCTTGCTTCTGAGGGCTGCACCTAGTAGGGCATCGCTCGGAACGGGTGGCCAAGTTAGCAGATGGGATGGGGGCATCCACCCTGAGCTTGCTCATCAGCTTCATCGTTTTTTTGTTTTTTAAAGAATGACATGGTTGTTTTTGTTGTTTTTAACTTATTTATTTTATTCTTTATTTGGCCGCACTGGGTCTTTGTTGCAGAGTCGGGGGCTACTCTAAATTGTGGTGCGCTGGCTTCTCATCACAGTCGGTGGCTTCTCCTGTTGTGGATCACGGGCTCTGGGCTCGAGGGCATCCGTAGTTGTAACAAGCAGGCTTGGTAGTTGTGGTGCACGGGCCTAGTTGCTCCACAGCATGTGGGATCTTCCCGGATGGGAGATCGAATCCATGTCCCCTGCGTTGGCAGGCGGAGTCTTATCACTGTGCCACAAGAGAAGTCCATCATGAGCTTCATCTTTCCTCTGGCCCAGAGCTACTCAGTAGCAAGCACTCCTCACTGAGCCCGCCAGCTGGCTGGGGACACACGGCCCTGTCCTTCCCTCTCAGGAGCCAAGCACGCAAGAAGATGGAGAGCCTCCTGCAGAAAAACCCACCAGGCAGGCCTAGAACCACAGTCTACGCAATAGCAAGGCCCCCAAGCAAAGCTTGTGTCTTGACAGCTGCTGGTTTTCCCTCCTGACAAGTCCGGCAGGTTGATAGCCTTTTTCCTTCCAGCCTCAGTCTGCAGGCTGTGGAAACCTTTGGTGCACCCCAGGGCTTTGAGGCCTCTTAAGAGGCCCTGCCTGAGTCCCTCCCCATACACCCTTTCATTCATTTCCAACTTGTTGGTTTACCACGCGGACAGTTTCATAGTCCCAAGCATCCGGCGTCACTGGCACTTTCTGGTGGAGTCTGAACGCTCAGCTGTCTTTTGGGCATGTTCAGCACCTACATGCTGTCGTGAGCCTTGCTCCAGGGCCTCTGTCCCAGTAACTATTCTCTTCCTGCCAAGTGATGCTCCTGTTGTTTGATACAAGAGCCTGGCGCACCCTCTTTATGACCCATTCTACGTCTGGTCACACGGGGCTGCCTGCCCGGTACGAAACCCCATGCCGCTCGCACACATCTGATTCGAAACGCGTGTCACTTTCATGGTTCTGAGATGCTGTGACTTGAATTGCAGAGCACATGATCGATTGGGTAGCAGTTCTTTCGCCAAAACAGGAAATGGTCTACGTAAGCCACGTACTTTTAGAAAAATTTTCTTAGAGTTGTGTGATTTTCTTAGAATTCTTTTCTCTTCAATATAACTGTAAAATGTTGATTCTTAACCATCGTTCTGACTCACTTGGGCCCACTGGAAGTTACACTGGGCATCGTGACAACACTTTATGCTTTTACTCTTTTATTTTATTATGTGATTATTATTTTTTATTTCGGCCGTGCTGGTCTTTGTTGTGGCGCGCGGGTTTTCTCTAGCTTCAGCACGTAGGCTTCTCCTATGGAGCATGAGCTCTGGAGTACCAGGCTCAGTGGTCGCAGCACGCTGGCTTAACGGCAGTCAGGCTTAGCTGCCCCGTGACACATGGGATCTTAGTTACCTTACCAGGGATCAGACCCACGTTCCCTGCGTTGGAAGGTGGATTCTTAACCACTGGCCCAGCAGGAAAGTCCCTGCCTGTGCTTTTCATACAGGCCTGTTAGTTGCCTCCTTCCAAGGCATAGATTATGAGATGCTGATGCTCAGCGAAAATCTATATAATTTCTCTTTTTTTTTTCTAACTAAGTTGCAAATCACCAACAGTTAAATTCTGTCCAGTTCTAACTACCTTTGTTTATGTTCAGAGTGGCAGTCCCAGATCATTTCCTGTGGGTTTTTTTTTTTAATGTAATTGATGTGGGACATTGTATAAGTTGGTCATTGTTGTAACATTCAACAGTTACTATTGAATAAATTCAGATTTTACCTGAGAGCTGAAAGACGAGAAGAAATTAGTCAAAGAAACAACGCCTGCACCCTTCCAAAACGTGGAAAAAAAATAGGATTTCAGATGTCAGGGCTGGCAGGGGCTAGATCAGAGGCTTCAAATGCTAGGAAGCAGCACTGATGGGTTTTCAGAAGGGCTTGAGTTGAGGGCGTGCCTCACCTGCAGCAGGGTGGAGGGCAAACCATGGGGAGAGGTGGAAGCCAGAGCTTTGGCAAGGGGACAGGGAGGCCAGTAGGTGTGAGTGGCAATGGGACCTGGAGCCCAGCACCTCCACATCCAAGAGGCAGAGCCTTTCGCTGCCCCTCAGCTGCCTCACTGATAGGGGCTCAGCACAGATGGGTGGACAGATGGAAAGGAGGGGAGGGTGGGCCACTGGGGAAAAGGAAACGGGAAGAAGAGTGTGAGATGGGTGTACCAGTGGTTGGAAAGACGTTGGGGAGGGGAGAATGGGAGATGAATGAGTGATTGACGGAATACACGGTTAGAAGGAGTGACGGATGGGGAGTGAGTGAAAAGCAGATCTATGGGTGCTTGAAAGATGGGTTCTCAGTTGGAGGGGACCTCTGGAAGGATTGATGGATGATGAAAGGAGATTGTTGGTTGGAGGCAGATGGATGAATGATTGGATGGAAGGGGATGGATGGAAGGAGGGAGATGGGTGGATTGTTGGTTGGAAGGGGTTGGATGGAAGGAATTAGATGGGTTATGGATGGGAGGGAGTGGGTGGTTGGATGGAAGGGGATGGACGGATGGTTGGATGGAAGGAAGGAAGGAGATGGGTGTCGGACTGTTGGAAGGTGACAGATGGATACATTGGCCGGTTGATTGAGGGACATAGAGATCATGTTGCTTGGCTGTAACCCCAGAAAATGCCTTGTGATTTCAGGAAGGCAACAGCCCCCAGGGGAGCAACCAAGGAGTCAAAATCACCCCGGACCAGCAGAAGAGGAGCAGCTTCTTCCGATGTGTTCTTCTGTGAGGAGTACCGCCTTACTCTGAGCCTCGCCCGGCTCAGCTGACTGTGTCTGTCCTGAGTGAGCCCCTCACTCAGCCGGGGCCCTCCCCTCCCAGCACCCCCCGCCGCGCTGCGGCCACTGGGCCCGCAGCCACCAGAACACAATTGAGAAATCGTTTATTTTAGCAACTGATCTTTTTCACCTCTGGAGATGGAATGAGTGAAAAGAACCTGCTGTCTTTCCTGCAACATCCGCTGAATGGGTCCACACAGCGTGTAACATGAGAGAGAGATGGAGTCGCGGCGTGGCTGTCAGTAGCAGCCTGCACGCAGGCCTCCACCTCTGGGCCTCGACACAGCCAGAGTCCCCCTGGGAAGCCCGTCCACCATCCACGTCCCCCTGTGGCAGAAGCAAGGCCCCCCAGGGGCCAGCGATCGCTCCCGGAGCACTCAGCCCCGCACCCCGAGTGTGGCAACCCACACCAGGCCGGGAAGCACCTGCCCCGTACATCCGACGCCTGCTGTCAGCTCTTCTCTGTTCTTGGACAAATGACAGAAACCATTATCCCCACCCCCCGGCCCCGTTCCCCCCATCCCATCTCATGTTAACTGTCAAACCAAAGGGAAGCACAAATTAAGGAAATCCCGAGGAAAGAAGCATGGAGTGGCCTTTCGTGTTTACAGCCAGGTTTGGTCCCCTGGGCCAGCCGGGCCTCGGGCTCGGCCGGGAGGTCTCTCCACCAGCCCCCACCGGAGCACCGAGGGGTCACTGCGTGCCTCAGGGGCGAACACCATCTCCACTCGGCCCACCCTCCGTTGGGGTGCCTGCTCCTCTTCCTCCTCCCGTTGTCTCCAAATTGGACATTCTTGGTAGAGATTTTTATTTTTCCAGATCTGTAGTGTCAGGAGGTGAGTCCGTCTTTGATTTACAGCGGCAGGCTCAGGTGATCTGTTGGGAACACAGGCACACCCTTCCCCACCGAGAGTGCGGGGCAGCCTGCGGGCCTGGCTACGGAGCAGTCCGGGTGGGTTTCGACTGCTGTCGTTGCCCAGGTCTGTTTCAACAGCTCTTAAATTCCTGGAGAGAGGGCAGTCTCGGGACCAGGTCGCCAGGTCAGAGGGCTGTCACCAGGGAGCCTTTCTCTTTCTTTTTTGAATTAAAACCAACATACCAGCAACAGTCTGCTCTCCCCTGGATATCTCTTTAACCTGCTCTGTTTACGTCGATAAATGCACTTACAGAAAACAAACAAATTAAAGCTCATTTCAAAGCTAATGGATCTTTATGTCCACGTTTTCCGTGTAGGTACACGGATGTGGCCAGACGTTGGGTTCACAGGATGCCTGCTATTTAAAACGCAGCCCAGGTCAGCAGGGGCCTCAGGTCTGGATGGGATCAAAGTGGAGGCGGCAGGTTAACCCAAGCTGGGGAAGAAGGTAGCCCCAAGCTCTGAGGAGGTGACACAAGAAGACTGACCTGGGAAAATAAGCTTTCCAACACCCCCAAACACACATACAACATAGGAAAACGGAACGCTCCCTGCCAGCATCGTGCCCTCTACTGAACCCACTCTGTCCACACTCACCCTGCCATGCCACCAGGCTTCTCTTGGTCCCTGCTGACCCCTGTTTTGCCAAGTTGAGCACTCCACTGTGAGCCCCTTCCTCACTTGTCAGGAGAGGCTGCTTCAGACCCACCGCTCAACCCGGGGCTGAGCTTCAGTTCCCTCGTCTGTAAAATGGACAGTGTCACGGTCTCTGCCTTGCAGGATGGCTCTGAAAAGTCCCTGAGAGGGCACATCCCAGGCTAGCTGCTAAAGCCTTCTGTTGTCATCTGATTCATTACCATTAGCATTGTTATCGGCTCCCAAGAGAAAAGCTCACCTCTTGTTTTACATCTTGTCTAACAGGAAACAAGTCATCCAAGTTAACAGCTTTGAGCTGTAAAGCATTTGCTCCGTAATGCCCTAAGTTTCCACCAGTCACTCCCAACCAGGTCAGGTGGGATCCTTAAGCTCCTCAGTCCCACCTGATATCAGCCTCTTGCTCAGGGAGACATTCCTTTTCCTTGTTTCTTACAATCTTGATGAGGTGGCAGGTGGAGAATCAGCTTCTCAGCTACCATCTCCCCCCTCTACTGAGACACATGATATCTTGGCTCTTTTTAACAACAGCTTTTGTTGTTCAGTCACCCAGTTGTGTCCGACTCTGCAACCCCGTGGGCTGCAGTATGCCAGGCGTCCCTGTCCTTCACCATCTCTTGGAGTTTGCTGAAACTCGTGTCCATTGAGTTGGTGATGCCACCCAACCATCTCATCTTCCATTGTTCCTTCTGCCTTCAGTCTTTCCCAGCATCAGTGTCTTTCCCAGTAACAGCTCTGGTGAGATGTAGCTCATACACCATGCCATTCACCCACCACAGTGTGCAGTTACGTAGTTTTGACTAGTCCCAGCGTTGTGCAACCATCACCACAGTCAGTTTCAGAACATTTTTACCACCTACCGCCTGTTAGCAGTCACTCCCCATTCCTCAGCCCCCAGCAACCACTAATCTGCTTTCTGTCTCTATGGATTTGCCTGTCCTGAACATTTCATATAAATAGAATCGTACACTGTGTGACCTGCATCTGGCTTCTTTCACTCAGCATAAAGTTTTGGGGATCAGTCAGGCACTTGATGCCTTTTTACAGCTGAGTAATATTCCACTGTATGAATGGACCGCCTCTTTTCTACATTCACCCTTTGATGGATGTTTGGGTTGTGTCCACCTTTTGGATACTCTTGCCTGTCTGCTTTACAAGCCTGCCAAGTTTGTTCCTCTCCCAGGACATTTGCCCTGCTGTTTTCTCTTCCGCCAGCCTCTCCTGCATGTGGATTTGTGTGGCATCAGTCTCCCCATGGACCATAATGAGCTCCAGCAGCACAAGAACAAAATCTGTTTTGTCTTCTTCACCAGCATCTAGCGTGGTGCCCACAGGTGGGGCTCACCAGTGTCTATGGCTCGAGCAAATGAATGAGTTGATAGAATGGAGGCATTGGAGCACGAATGTAAGAACCGTGAAGTCACATGAAGCCCAGAGTTGACAGAGCCGAGCTGACAGGGCTTCCTCAGCCCTGACATCTACAGCCCAGTGAGTCCCAGGGTGGAGACTCCCTTGTGGCCACCTGACGTGGGGTCCACTGAATGTCATACCAGCTGAGGCCTCCAGGGAGGATCCCAGATCCTAGAGTAAGAGGCTGACGTCAGGGGCTGGACAGGAGTCTTAGAGCTCCCCAGCGCGACTGTCTCCCTGCTGGTCCCCTTCTGGAATGCTCCTCTGAGGGTCATGTGTCTATTCACAGGTTCAAAGCCTGGTGGTCACCAAGAGTTGGGGGTGATTCTGTTGTGACAGCCTCAGCTGAGGACTTGGTCTGAGAATGAACAGATCGGCCATGCAGTCAGCATAATCAGGGGGGGCGCCCTTTGTGGTGGGGCCTCAGGGAGGTGGCCTGGAGACGGACTGAAAAACCTCATGTTTCTAGGGACTGAACTCCATGTAAAGGAGATTCCCGATGGTCTCACTTTCTAAGTGATGAAGGTGTGTCGGTCAATTCTGATCCCCTTCACAAGAGCATTGCTCCTCTCCTCAAGGCTGGGAGCCCATCCATCAGGCCAGGGAAGGCATAGAGGTTCAGAGAGGTGAAGTGAGTTGTCCAAGGCAGCCCCACTTGTAAGGTCAGGAGGCCAAGCTCGCCTCTCCCTCAGCCAGGAACAAAGGCATCAGCTTAAATCGCAGTGAAGAGTCCCAGTGTTCCTCTTAATTGAATGCCATGCTGCATGCCGGAAGGTTGTCTTACCTTATCATCACGTGGCTAAGGAGGGCTGTCCCTCTGCCCACTTCACAGATGAAGAAACTGAGAGGGTCTGAGTGACACGCAAAGCCTTATGTGAGTGAGTGAGTGAGAAACTGAGCTCCATTGGTCTCCTGTTTGAGCATGACTGACTCCAGCACCAGCACCCCCAACCCCTGTCACAACCCCTGGTGCAAGGGGCCAGCGGGGGGCTGGGGGAAATCCAACTTGAGCCTTCAATTGGGGACGGGGGTTGGGGGGAGGGGGCTACCTAGCTGTACCAGGGCGATAGGTCCACAGGGAGGCCCCAGCTCAGCCGCAAGGATCTGGGCCGTTTCTGTCCGATAAGTTCGGAGGAAGTGGTTTTGCCGGGGAGGGGCAGGGTAGCCAGCATACATGTGGGGCTAGCTGATCCGTTAGGCAGGGGTTCCCACTCTCAGGGCCCACAGTGTGTAGGGTGCCCCTCAAAATGCCTTAGTTCTGTTTTTTTTAATCAGAAGAAAAAAATAGGTACAATAATAATGAATATACAAAATGAATCCAGCCTGGGCTGCATTGGTCTTGATGTCAATGCAGTCATAAAGTAGAATGTTAAGTGGGTGCTCTTTTTGTTTGCTTAGAGAGGAAATTGTAATGTAGTCCTGCTTACACAGGGAGGCCTTTGTCTGTTCAGGCTCAGTCCTGCTGCCTCAGGCCCTTTGCTTGTGCTGTTCTTGCCCCTCCGGCGCCCAGAGCATTCTTTCCACACAACAAACCCCCAGTCAAGTTGACTCCAGCCTGCCCCTCCCTAGCCCCTCCTCCAGATCAGTTTGGCCTCTGGGGGTTCTTGCAACACCAGTTCCCCCTTCCTAATAGGCTGTCCACTTTAAACAAGGACAGGAATCATTTCTCACTCCTCTTGTTGCTTGCCAGGTTATCAGCGCTGGGAGTGCAGGGCCTATGCCTGTCGGGGTCACCTCTGTGTCCCCTGAGGATCTAGCACACAATAGATGTTCAGTAAAGACCTGCCAAGGTCTGGGCTTCCCTGGTGGCACAGTGGGTAGGAATCTGCCTGCCAGCGCAGGGGACACGAGTTTGATCCCTGGTCTGGGAAGATCCCACATGCTGAGAACCCACTAGATGGGAGAGCTGCACCTCCCAAGCCCACGCACTACAGCTAGGGAAGCCTGCGAGCCCTGGGAGAAGCCGAAATGAAGAGCAGCCCCAGCTCACCGCAACTAGAGAAAGCCCACGTGCAGCAACGCAGACCCAGCCAAAAAAAGAAAGAAAGGAAAAAGACTTGTCAAGGTCTGGATGGAGGAAGGGTGTCCATCCACCGCACACAGGAGCAGACCAGGCCTGGGGTGGGGGTGGGGGTGGGGGTGGGGGCCCCGCCCAGGGCTCACCTACTTAAGGAAACAGGAACCACTTGGGGCAGAGCGCCCCGCCCTGCTGACGCGCAGACCCTAAACCGAAACCCAGCGCTCCTGTAGGTGCAGAGGCACAGCCAGAGCGAGGGCCTTGAGCCCCGCAGTGGTCTCCCAGGTAACGTGGCTATTTCTGTGCCCACCCCATGCTGGGTGAGACTGGGGCCCCCAGAGCCTCAGCCTCATCTCCACGCTTGAGGAGATAGCAGTGGGAACCAGGCTGGACCAGAAGGAGAGCCAGGGCTGGCGGGGCCCAGAGAGGCTGGAAGAACCTTCTGGGGGCACTGGTAGGTGGCCGTTGGAAAATAGAGCTGGAATTTGGAAAAGAGCATCCCTGACAGGGGACACAGCTGGGGCAGACACATGGAGAGGAGAGAGAGAGAGCTTGGTCAATGTGGAGCAGAGCGCGGATGTGGGCGATGAGGAGGTGGGGGAGGCTCCAAGGCTGTGGTCAGGAGCTTAAAACTTAGTATGACTTCACTCATTACCCTGCACCCTCCCCTGTGCCACCTCCTTAGTGCCAAATGATGCTGGGGACCCAGAAAAATCCCAAAGAACCTAGCCCTGGACCCTATCCCCAAGAGCCCCTAATATGGGAGAGAGAGAACCAAATGCATGTTCCATAGGGCAAAGCTAAGCCAGAGGTGGGAATGGTGGGTAAGATGGAAGGCAGAGGGCTTTGTCCTGGAGAAGAGGCAAGAAAGCTGCCTGGAGGAGGGGTGTTCTCGCTGGGTCTTGAAGGGTAAGGAAGAGTTCTTCCAGGTAGCAAAAAGAACAAGCCTGTAAACATTTCCTCATTCTAGGTCACTACTAGATTCATGAATATTCATTATATGCATACAGTGCTGACCTCTGTGCTAACTGTACCTTCTCAGGCAATTACCATCATTAGCCCCATGCTGGGTGAGACTGAGCCCAGACTTGTCAAGGTCTGGATGGAGGAAGGGTGTCCATCCACCGCACACAGGAGCAGACCAGGCCAGGGGTGGGGGTGGGGGTGGGGGTGGGGGTGGGGGCCCCGCCCAGGGCTCACCTACTTAAGGAAACAGGAACCACTTGGGGCAGAGGGCCAAGATGGCAGGTGACAATTCAGGCACAGAGAGGTCAAGTGGCGTGCTCAAGGTCACACAACAGCCAAGTGGAGAGCTGCGGTCTGAACCCAGGCTGTCCGGCTCTGATTAGGCTCAACTGATTTATCACCCTGCTTTAGGAAACATTTCTTCATAGACTTCTTTAATGTCACTCACTACAGAGTTTCTTTGGGCTCTTCCCCACGGGGTGTGCTTGTCATCTGTCTTCTGGCGAGAGAAAGCCAACATTGACTGGGTTGATAAACACACCCTCCCTGTAGAAACAGCTTGGTAGCAAAGACCTTCTGAGGTACTGAAAAATCAGACCAGTGGGGGATGGGGAAGGGTTGAGCTCCAGTGTGGGCACAGAATTAAGGGTAAGAGTAAAGGGTCATGTGTGGACAACCAAGCAGGGCATAACCCTTTGGCTGGTTTTTCACTGACTTAATACCGTTCTGCGAATTGCTGCTGTTTTCTTTCTCTGTCTTCCAGCTCTGTGTCATTGGCTCGTGAAGTCCATTGGTACCTGACCTTAAAACTGTTGAGAATGTGTGTGAATTGATCATCTTTAGCCACCACCCTTGGTGACAACAGTGACAGAAGCAACTGGGGCCACATCTCTGTAGTGTTTAATGAAACCATGGCAACATTCTATACACCCACTGTGTACCTGCTATTTCATTCATTCACTTATTATTTTGTCATCTCCCCATCCTTCCTGGGAAAGTGATAGTTACTTAATTTAACATTTAAATAAATTCAGACGTCTCTGGTGGCTCAGATGGTGAAGAATCTGCCTGCAATGCAGGAGACCTGGGTTCGATCCCTGGGTCAGGAAGATACCCTGAAGAATGGACTGGCTATTCGCCGCAGTATTCTTGCCTGGAATACTGAATTTCATCTAATTCCATTCAGTCCCATAGACAGAGGAGCTACCATCCATCCGTGGAATCGCAGAGTCAGACACGACTGAGTGACACAAGCTCAGTTCTTAAGTGGTGGTTGTTCAGTCGCTCAGTCATGTCCAGCTCTTTGCAACCCCATGGACTGTAGCCCACCAGGTTCCTCTTTCCATGGGGTTTTTCTAGGCAAGAATACTGGAGTGGGTTGCCATTTCCTTCTCTAGGGGATCTTCCCTATCCAGGGATTGAACCTGGGTATCCCTGCATTGCAGGTGGATTCTTTACCAACTGATCCACCAGGGAAGCACTAAACTTATATATATATATATATATGTATAAAAGGGGCTTTCTAATACTTGTAGTAATGGCACACACAATAAGAATAAAAGGAAAAGGAAAAATCGTTGGGAGGGGCTTTTGGGGGATGAGTCAGTGAATGAATGTGCTTTAAGTGCCAGCACATAGTAGGTGCTCAAGAAACACAAGTCAGTTTCAGACGAGATCGGGCGCGTTCAGGGTGGTATGGCCGTAGACCACAAGTCAGTTTCAATCCTGTTGCTCTGTCCAACCTGGAGGACGTCTCAAAGGAGGAGGCACCATGAACCGCATGAATGAAGTGGAGGTGGGAAGTAGACCACGCTTGACTCTCTTTCCTCCTTCCCATCGCCAGGTCACCCCTCACCCCTGGAAGCCATGACTGAGGCCAGAAGGCTGCCCCCACCTCTGCCTCCACGACTGGACTGGTTCGTGCAGACGCAGGTGGACCAGCTGACCTGTGAAGGGGTCCCTGAGTGGTTCCACGGTGCCATCTCAAGAGAGTAAGGACACCCACAGCTCCCACCCTGCCCTTCACCCTCTTTCCTGGTCTGCCCCCACCCTAGGCAGGTTTTAACAAGGATCCTGGGCTCAGCTGCACTCAGTGAGTTAAGAGGGTGAAATTCTGCCTCCTCCGTGGACTCACTATGCGACCTTGGGCAAGTCACTGGGCCTCAGCTCTCTCTAGCACGTGGCCACCAGCACAGTCCTGCCATAACCTGCCAGGCCCCTGCCCCTCACCTCGCTCAGACGGGCGTGCAACCTCACTGAGTCAGTGATGGTGAAATGCAGCTTCAGAATCTTTCTTAACACAGTGCCCCCCAAACCCCTGCTCTCAGCCCATCAGGGTTTAGCCAGAATGCACTTTCTACATCCGTCTGAGCTCCTAGGACATGAACAAATCCACCTAGTCACCCCCAGGGGCTGGCTCTAAACAAACAGTGAAAAGAACATTTATTGCCACATTCTAAATGCAGGAAGTGGAGGGAACCTTGTGAAAGCCACAGAAAGGAGGAATTAGGCATGGTTTCTAAGTTCTGGGGTGCACAGCAGAAGTATAATGTAAGCCATACACTGTAATTTTGTGTCATTTTAGGAGCTTTATTAAAAGAGGTGAAAAGAAAGAGGTGGAATTAACTTTAATCATATTTTTTATTTAAACCAGTATATTCAACATGTAATTAGCCCTAAGTCCTTAAAATCAGGCTTTTAGTATATCTCGATTCCTACCAGCCAGATTTCAAGTGCTCAGCAGCCACACGTGGCCAGCGGCCTCTGTAGTAGGTGTTAGTTGCTCAGTCATGTCCAACTCTTTGTGACCCCATGGAGTGTGACCAGGCTCCTCTGTCCGTGGAATTCTCCAGGCAAGACTACTAGAGTAGGTTTCCATTTCCTTCTCCACTGTAGTAGATAGCTCAGGTCCAAAATCCCCCTTCTGTCTCCTAGAAGGCTACCTCTCACGAGGTGTGAACCCAGGAAAATAGTAATAATAAGAGTGAGCATCAGTGTGTTCCTACCAGCTGGCAGTTCCCATACTCATATCATGTGCATTTCATCTGTCCTCCCACGGGACCTGGGAGGTAGGGTTTCAGTTCAGTTCAGTTCAGTCGCTCAGTCGTCTCCGACTCTTTGCGACCCCATGAATCACAGCACGCCAGGCTTCCATGTCCATCACCAACTCCCTGAGTCTACTCAGACCCATGTCCATCAAGTCAGTGATGGCATCCAGCCATCTCATCCTCTGTCATCCCCTTCTCCTGCCCCCAATCCTTCCCAGCATTAGGGTCTTTTCCAATGAGTCAACTCTTCGCATGAGGTGGCCAAAGTATTGGAGTTTCAGCTTCAACATGAGTCCTTCCAATGAAGGACTGATCTCCATTAGGATGGACATGTTGGATCTCCTTGCAGTCCAAGGGACTCTCAAGAGTCTTCTCCAACACCACAGTTCAAAAGCATCAATTCTTCGGTGCTCAGCTTTCTTCACTGTCCAACTCTCACATCCATACATGACCACTGGAAAAACCATATCCTTGACTAGACGGACCTTTGTTTGCAAAGTAATGTCTCTGCTTTTTAATATGCTGTTTAGGTTGGTCATAACTTTCCTTCCAAGGAGTAAACGTCTTTTAATTTCATGGCTGCAATCACCATCTGCAGTGATTTTGGAGCCCAGAAAAATAAAGTCAGCCACTGTTTCCACTGTTTCCCCATCTATTTCCCATGAAGTGATGGGACCAGATGCCGTGATCTTAGTTTTCTGAATGTTGAGATTTAAGCCAATTTTTTCAGTCTCCTCTTTCACTTTCATCAAGAGGCTTTTTAGTTCCTCTTCACTTTCTGCCATAAGGGTGGTGTCATCTGCATATCTGAGGTTATTGATATTTCTCCCGGCAATCTTGATTCCAGCTTGTGCTTCTTTCAGCCCAGCATTTCTCATGATGTACTCTGCATATAAGTTAAATAAGCAGGGTGACAATATACAGTCTTGACGTACTCCTATTCCTATTTGGAACCAGTCTGTTGTTCCATGTCCAGTTTTAACTCTTGCTTCCTGACCTGCATACAGGTTTCTCAAGAGACAGGTCAGTATTACCATCTTTTTCAGAATTTTCCACAGTTTATTGTGATCCACACAGTCAAAGGCTTTGGCATAGTCAATAAAGCAGAAATAGATGTTTTTCTGGAACTCTCTTGCTATTTTGATGATCTAGCAGATGATGGCAATTTGATCTCTGGTTCCTCTGGCTTTTCTAAAACCAGTTAGGGTTTACTTTCCCCTTAAGGAAGCTGAAGGTCAGAAAGGGACTGACCCTCCCCAGGGGTCACACAGCTAATGAAAAACAAAGCTGGATTTTAAATCAAATGCATCTGGGGACTTCCCTGGTAGTCCCATGGCTAAGACTAGCGCTCCCAATGCAGGGGGCCCAGGTTCAATCTCTGGTCAGGGAATTAGATTCCACAAGCCTCAACTAAAGGGTTCACAGGTCGCAACAAAGATGGAAGAACCCGTGTGCTGTAACTGAGACTGGCACAGCCAAGTAAATAAATAAAAGTATTTTTAAAAAATTGTAAAATCGAAAGCATTTGAGAATAGCTCCTGCTTTATTACCTGTGATACCTTGCTCTACCCAAAGCTGTCTTTGATTTGGCTTCCAGTTGTTGGGAAGGCAAGCAAGGGCTATGAGGGATGGTCAAGGTCATCAGAGACTTCCTACCACCTCTGAGAGAACATCCTTGTCTCTGACTATCCCAAGGTCTGAAACAACCAAGAAAAGAAGTGATTTTAAGCTATTTGTCCACTTAGAAAATGGAAAACCCTATGTAAAATAGATGGCCAGTGCAAGTTTGATGCATGAAGCAGGGCACCCAAAGCCGGTGCTCTGGGACAACCTAGAAGGATGGGGTGAGGAGGGAGGTAGGAGCAGTATTCAGAATGGGGGACACATGTATATCTATGGCCGATTCATGTTGATGTATGGCAAAAACATCACAATATTGTAAAGCAATTATCCTTCAATGGACAGAGGAGCCTGGTGGGCTACAGTCCACGGGGTCGCAAAGAGTCAGATACAACTGAGCAACTAAACCACCACAGTTATCCTCCAGTTAAAATAAATAAATAAAATTTAAAAAGAAAAAAGAAAAGCACAGACCTCTGTGGCCCAGGGGGTGCCACTGCTGGTGTACCAGATGTCTGGCCAGTACATTTCTCCATCTCTCTCCTGCATTTGCCCTCCAGGGATGCTGAGGTCTTACTGGAGTCACAGCCCCTGGGATCCTTCCTCATTAGGGTCAGTCACAGTCACGTGGGCTACACGCTGTCTTACAAGTAAGGCCGGGGTTGGGGCGGGGGCGGGGGGGCTCTGGGCCGACTTGGAGGGGCATGGGTGCTTCATACCACAGCTTCTCCGTGAGCAACCACTGTGAGGGTCTGGTAGAATCTAACTGAAGAGTGGGCGGCTGCAGGTATGGCTGTAACCAGCAGACTTGGGCTTGATGGTAACTGAGACTGTGTGATGACAGGGTTTGCATGAGACCCAAGAGGAGCTATTGCCTTCGCTCTAACTCCCTCTCCCCAACCATTTAAATGAAAACTCTATGGACTTGCCCGGTGGCTCAGTGGTAGAGAATCCACCTGCCAATGCAAGAGATGCAAGACACACAGGTTTGATCCCTGGTCTGGGAAGATCCCACATGCCATGGAGCAGCTAAGCCCATGCCTCACAGCTATGCTCCAGAGCCCAGGAGCCGCAACTACTAAGCACCTTAACTACTGAAGCCCAAGCTCTAGAGCCCATGCTGTGCACTAAGAGAAGCCTGGGAACCAAAACTAGAGAGTAGCCCCCGCTCTCTGCAACTAGAGAAAAGCCTGCACAGTATAGAAGACCCTGCACAGCCAAAAACAAAATAACTAAATAAGTTAACATGGCAGCTCCCTGACTTCCTTGGGGACATGTTACGGAAAACCAGGGCGGCTCAGCTCCTTAAGTTTCCAACACCTGATCCAGCATCTCAGTTAGAGGAGTTAGTAGCACAAACTACTTTTCAAAAGGATTCTAGGCCAAAGGAACTTTTTTTTTCCAAAGGAATTGTTTAAATGGTTGGTCCTAGTACAGAGTTCCCCACAGAGGGAAAAGCTTACGCCATCAGTCACTTAGGCAGCCCAAGGCTGCCACTTAACATGCTGTGTGATCTTGGACAAGTTATTCACTCTTTCTGTGCTGCCTTCGAAGTCCTCATCTCTAACATAAAAATGTTAAAGTTAATTCAGAGTCTTAATGTGAGGACTACACAAGACATAGCAAGCACATGCTTGCATTCATGCTAAGTCGCTTTAACTGTGTCCGACTGTTTGCAGCCCTATGGACATAGCCTTCCAGACTCCTCTGTCCATGGAGTTTTTCAGACAAGATTACTGGAGTGGGTTTCCATGCCCTCCTCTAGGAGATCTTCCTGACCCAGGGATTGAACCCATGTCTCTTAGGTCTCCTGCATTGGCAGGCGTGTTCTTTACCACTAGCACCACCTGGGAAGCACACAGTGGCCAATCAATAAATGCATTCATTCGTGAATAACGAAACATTTATTGAGTACCTGTACCAATTTTCATTGTCATTTCTATTGATCAAATACCTTTGCCAGGCATAGAGCTAAGCTTTTACCTGCAGTAGATTTTTCCATCTTCACAAGAAGGCCTGAGTAGCCTCCTGTTATAAAGGGGGAAACTGAGGCACAAAACAGTCACCTGCCAGGTGGCACATGGCTAATGAGTGGAGGAGCTTGCAAGGGGATCTGTAGCCATGATGCTGCCCGCTCAAGAGCTGGGGGTTAAGAGGGGAGGAGGGGGTTGGGTTGGGAACTGTGTGATAGAGAATGGGATAGCTTAGCCCCAGCCGTGTCTCCACAGAGCTGAGAACCGCTGCCACCACTTTATGGTGAAATTGTTGGATGATGGGAGCTTCATGATCCCTGGGGAAGAGAGGGCCCATGACTCTCTAGATGCCCTGGTCACCTTCTATCAGCAGCACCCGCTGCGGCCACACGGGGGCCTGCTGATGCAGTCCTGCCGACAGGTGAGGATTGGGACCCCCAAGGGCCAAGCCCCCCAAACTCTTTTGCTCCCGTATGCCCCCTCTGCCTCTTGAGATCCCATCATTCTTGCAGTCCCTGTTCCCTTGGGGCCCCGCCCCTCCTGGTCCTTGTTCCCTGGGTCCCCAGGCTGGTTTTTTTTACAGGGATTCATGTACCAGGTATAACCTTGGCTGACTTACCAGAATAACATATTTCCTTATAAGACTCAGTGGGCGTGGCCTAGCCCTGAGAAGCCGCTGTGGGAAGGACATATCCCCTTATAAGGATTGATGGGCGTGGCCTAGGCCCCAGAAGCTGTGTGRGAGGGGTGTGTCTCCTTATAAGGACTGATGGGCGTGGCCTAGGCCCCAGAAGCTGTGTGGGAGGGGTGTGTCTCCTTATAAGGACTGATGGGCGTGGCCTAGGCCCTCAGAAACTGCCTGTGAGTGTGGCATAGGCCTTATAAGGCCCAGAGGGCAGAGCCTAGCCCTCAGTCATTGCTGTGGGAAGTTTTGTGGGTGTGACAGGACCCCAGCCCCATCCCTGTCTCCTTCCTTGGGACTGAGCTGTAGGACCCCTCTGCCCTGCAGAAGGATCCAGCAAATGTGGATTATGAAGATCTCTTCCTTTACTCCAACGCACTGGCTGAGGAAGCTACTAGCTCTGCTCTTGGCTTCAGCGAACATCAGATTCCCTCCTCTTATCCCATGGCCCCGCTCAAGGAGGTATGTGACAGAAAGGTGGCATCTCCAATCTGGAAAGTGGGAGGTGGGGTGGCAGGATGCAGTGGGAGAGGTGACCCAGAGCTGCCAGAGGAGAATCTCCAGAATGAAGATTAGATCCTGTTGTTCAAGTCCCTAAGTTGTGTCTGAGGGTGGAGCTTGCCAGTGACTTGGAGGTGGAGGGTAGGCAGGGAAGTAGGTCAGTGTCATGGTTTGAACCGCCATGCCTGTGTGCATGCTCGGTCACTTCGGTCATGTCTGACTTTTTGTGACCCTATGGACTGTAGCCCTCCAGGCTCCTCAGTCCTGGGATTCTCCAGGCAAGAACACTGGAGCGGGTAGTCATTTCCTTCTCCTCCTTCTGCATGGCCCGTGAGCTAAGCGCAGCTTTTGTGTTTTTGAATGTTTGAAAGAAATCAAAAGAAAAATAGTATTTCATGACCTGTGAAAATCAGGTGAAACCCACATTTCCGTGTCCAAAAGTATTATGGGAACACGGACATGCTGGCTCATTGACTATAATCTCTGGCAGCTTCCTACAACAGCAGAGCTGAGTAATGAAGCACAGACTATTGGACTCGCAAAGCTGAAAACACTGGCTCTCTGAACCTTTGTGGAAAAAGTCTGTTGCACGCAGGGGGAGATAGTGAAGCCCTTTACTGAGACAGGAAGGATGGGGCGTGGGATCAGGTTTGGGGGGTTCTCTTGGGATCTTTGTTCATCCCAGGGCATCTGGGTGGGACCCGGGTCCCAATTTCTGGGGGAGGTTCAGCACTCTGGTGGATAGGGTGGCCCCAGATCTCACCTGTTCTCCATTTCAGACCTCTGCAAAGCCAGGCCTGCCGCATCAGTCAAAGGAAAGGAAGCTGTCAGCAAGGCTGGAGGGTGCATCCGTGGAGGGTCCTCTCGAGGGGGCTTGTCAGAAACTCTGGAGGAATCTCAGGATGCTCCCCAAGGCAGGCAAGAAGGCCAAGCAGCAGCTGAAATCCCACCTGGCAGCTTTGAGCTCATCGTCAGTGACCGACGGCTCGGAAACCGGAGCAGGTGACACAGCCCAGGAAAACAATGTCGACAAGGACCCCTTTGTGGCCACGTCCCTCACAAGCCCCCCACAGCCCCAAGCTCCAAGAGACAGACAGGGCCGTTCCAGGAAAACCTCGAGGTCGGTCAGCTGGAGCGAGGCAACCTCGAAGGTCAGGGACTGGCACCAGACAGTAACGAGGGTCCTGTCCTTACAGGCATCCAAACCAGACCCAGCAGACCTGAAAGAACCACAGGACTCTCTCCCTGAGGAGTACTGCCCCCCACCACCCTTCGCCCCTGGGTACTGCTAGGTTCACCCTGGCTCTGGGACCCTCACTGCTGGGGGCTGTTCATGCCTGGGCCTCTTGCTTTCTGCCGCAGCCCACTAGCCCTCAGGGACCTGAGAAATGTAATAAAACATTGCTTGGGTCTGGTCCTATGATTGCCAGTGGGGTAACCTGGTCATTTTAATAGTAATAATAATGACTTCCCTGGTGGACCAGTGGTTAAGACTCCACACTTCCACTGCAGAGGGCACAGGTTCTATCCCTGGTTGGGGCACTAAGATCCCCCCTGCCATGTGACATGGCCAAAAAATAATAGTAGTAATAACAATCAGTTATAGCAATGGGGCTAGGACACCTACTGTGCGCCAGGCCTCACACTAGACCCTCCACATTCATTATTTCTTTCATGCCTCAGAGCAGACCCGGGGACTTCCCTGGTGGCTCAAATGGTAAAGAATCTGCCTGCAATGCAGGAGACCTAGGCTCAGTCTCTGGGTCAGGAAGATCCCATGGAGAAGGGAACGGCAGCCCACTCCAGTATTCTTGCCTGGAGAATTCCATGGGCAGACGAGCCTGACAGGGACTAACACTTTCACTTTTCACCTTCTGTGCAGGTCCACCAGATAGGCTCATTCTGCATATTTTAAAGAAGAGGCAGGGGGATTCCCTGGCAGTCCAGTGGTTAGGGTTCTGCTCTCTCACTGCCAAGGGTCCAGGTTTGATCCCTGGTCGGGGAACTAAGATCCCACAAGCCTCGACGTACAGCCAAAAAGTAAATTAAATTTAGAAAATAGAGAAGAGAGAGGTTCAGAGAGGAGAAGAGGTTAAAGTTACACACATGGCTGGGGTGTCAGCACCAGGACTTGAAGCCAGGGCCGTCTGAACTCTTTCTCCATATCCCCCGCGCCTCGGAAGAGCTGTTCATGCCTTCCCCCTGGGCTTTTGTGCAAACGGAGGAGATGAGACTCGAGGAAAGCTCAGCACAGTAGCATTCCTGACATCCATGGAAGCTGTAGGAGAAGCATAGGCAGCCCTTTGCTTGAAGAAGGGAGAGGCAGCCCAGGGCTGTGGTTGGGAGTGGGCTCAGGAGGAAATCTTGGGTTGTGGGGCTGTGTGACCTTTGGTGAGTCACTGGACCTCTCTGGGACTGTTTCCTCATCCAGAAAATGAGAGGAGCAGTCCCCCTTTTCTCAGGATGAACCAGCAGAATGAGAATAAAACCTAGGGCTTTGGCACACAGTTGGTGCTTAATAAATGGGGATCAGGGTGGGAGGGGCGCCCTAGAAATGATGCACAGTGGGAGTGTCTGGGAAGGTCCCAGGAGTCTGGTTTCAGTCACCAGAATGAATACTCCTTGGATGGATCAGGGCCATGGAATGGGCCCCCAGGATGACTCTAGGTGGAGTAGAGTGCTGTGCTCTGCTTAGTCACTCAGCTGTATCCAACTCTGTGACCCCATGGACTGTAGCCCACCAGTCTCCTCTGTCCATGGGGATTCTCCAGGCAAGAATACTAGTGGGTTGCTATGCCCTCCTCCAGGGGATCATCCCACCCCAGGCATTAACCTAGGTCTCCCACATTCTTTACTGTCTGAGCCACCAGGGAAGCCCAAGAATACTAGAGTGGGTAGCCTATCCCTTCTCCAGGGGATCTTCCCAACTCAGGAATCAAACCAGGGTCTCCTGCGTTGCAGGCAGATTCTTTACCAGCTGAGCTACCAGGGAAGCCCAAGTGGAATAGTGTGTGGCTTCCCAAATCTGCAAGATGTAGGGGTTTGGGATCTGGAATGAGGTGGGCCTGGACTCAAGTCTGCCCTTGCAAAAGACTTCAGATGTGGCCTTGGGCAAGTCACTCTACTGTCTCTGAATGAAGTGGGAGTGCTTCTCTGCCAGCCCTGCTGGGACGTCACGGGGATCCAATGCAGTGGCAGAATGCCAGGTGTTTCATGACTATAAAGCACTGTGCCAGCCTCAGTGAGTGACATTCCTGCCCAGAGGCTCCCTCTGGCAGTTCTGATGAATCAACGAGGAGGTGAAGCTTTAGTCTCCTTGAGAAATTCAGGGATTGAGGGGGGAAAGGGGACTTCAGTACTCATGTTCCACCCCTTGGGATGCCCTGAAGTGGGACAGCAGGGGCCTCATCTCCTTTGCCCACCAGGTGAGTCACTTCCAGCCCTCACAGTGGAGAGATGTCCAGAGTCAGCCCTTTCCTTGTACAAATGGGAAGATCGTGGCCCACAGAGGGTGCAGCCGCACCAGAGTCACACAGTGAGGACAGAGGTGCGATCCCAGGCTGCCTCCCTCTGATCTACCAGGTTTAGGGGGGAAAATATTTTCCAGGCAGCTGTGACTCAGTGATGTGCATTTATTCCCAAAGCCCAGGGAAACCAGATTTCACAGCAGGATGAGGGGTTCGCCCCGACGTCCTCTGGCCCGGCTCCGTGATACCCTCAGATGCGGATGTGGAAGGTGCTGGGTGCAAAGAGGAAAGGAGTCTGTCAGCAGGCAGAGAGCAGCCTCCCTTCATCCTCCTCCCCAACACTCCCACCAGGAGTCCCCAAGGCAGGCAAGGAGCCATGGTGGGTGGGTGGGGGGAGATGTATCCCTTCAATAAACCCTAGGCCATGGTCTTCCTGGCCCCTCCAGGGGTTGAGAGCACATCATTTGGGATCAGAGATTACATCCTGGCTCTGCCCCAGTTTCTAAGGCTACCTCTACTTCCCTGTAAAATGAGGATAATGGCAACCTCCTCCAAAAGAGCTTATCACATTGCTCCTACCATAGTTTGACCTCAGGCCAAACTATAGGAAGGAACACAGCCCCACCCATCAGCAGAAAATTGGATTAAAGAGTTACTGGGTGTGGCCCCGCCCACCAGAGCAAGACCTAGCTTCCCCACAGCCAGTCCCTCCCACCAGGAAGTTTCCACAAACCTCATCCTCATCCATCAGAGGACAGACAGAATGAAAACCACAATTACAGAAAACTAACCAAACTGATCACATGGATCACAGCCTTGTCCAAGTGAGCCATATCGTGTAGGGCCACCCAAGATGGATGGGTCATGGTGGAGAGTTCTGACAAAATGTGGTCCGCTGAACAAAGGAATGGCAAACCACTTCAGCATTCTTGCCTTGAGAACCCCATGAACAGTATGAAAAGGCAAAAAGATATGACACTGAAAGATGGACTCCCCAGGTCGGTAGGTGCCCAATATGCGTCTCCAATATGGAGAAGAGTGGAGAAACAGCTTCAGAAGGAATGAAGAGGCTGAGCCAAAGCAGTAACTATGCCCAGTCTGGAGGTGAAAGTCAAGTCCGATGCTGTAACAAACAATATTGGAAAGGAGCATGGAATGTTAGGTCCATGTGTGGTATGCTGTGCTTAGTCACTCAGTCGTGGCTGATTCTTTGCGGCTGTATAGACTGTAGCCCACCAGGCTTCTCTGTTCAAGGGGATTCTCCAGGCAAGAATACTGGAGTGGGTTGTCATCCCTCCTCCAGGAGATCTTCCACACCCAGGGATTGAACCCAGGTCTCCCGCATTGCAGACAGATTCTTTACCATCTGAGACACCAGGGAAGCCCATTAATCAAGGTAAATTGGAAGTCATCAAATAAGAGATGGCAAGAGTGAACACCGACATTTTAGAAATCAGTGAACTAAAATGGATGGGAATGGGAGAATTTAATTCAGATGACCATTATATCTATCACTGTGGGCAAGAATCCCTCAGAAAAAAAAGGAATAGTCCTCATGGTCAACAAAAAAGTCCAAATGCAGTACTTGGGTGCAATCTCAAAAATGACAGAATGATCTCAGTTTGTTTCCAAGGCAAACCATTCAATATCACAGTAATCCAAGCCTATGCCCCAACCACTAATGCTAAAAAAGCTAAAGTTGAACAGTTCTATGAAGACATACAAGATATTTTAGAACTAACACCAAAAAGATATGTCCTTTTCATCATAGGGGGCTGGAATGCAAAAGTCAAGAGTCAAGAGACACCTGGATTACAGGCAAGTTTGGCCTTGTACAAAATGAAGCAGGGCAAAAGCTAACAAAGTTTTTCCAAGAGAACACACTGGTCATAGCAAACACCCTCTTCCAATACCACAAGAGACAACTCTACAAAATTCAAAATCAATACAAAATCAGATTGATTCTATTCTTTGCAGCCAAAGATGAGAAGCTCTATACAGTCAGCAAAAACAAGACCAGGAGCTGACTGTGGCTCAGATCATGAACTGCTTATTACAAAATTCAGACTAAAATTGAAGAAAGTAGGGAAAACCACTAGGCCATTCATGTATGACCTTATGATTATATAGTAGAAGTGACATATAGATTCAAGGGATTATATCTGTTATACAGAGTGCCTGAAACTATGGATGGAGGTTCATAACATTGTACAGGAGACAGTGATCAAAACCATCCCCAAGAAAAATGCAAAAAAGGCAAAATGGCTGTCTGAGGAGGCCTTAGAAATAGCTGAAAAAGAAGAGACGTGAAAGGCAAAGGAGAAAAGGAACGATAAACCCATCTATATGCAGAGTTCCAAAGAAAAGCAAGGAGAGATGAGAAAGCTTTCCTAAGTGAATAATGCAAAGAATTAGAGGAAACCAATAGAATGGGAAAGACTAGAGATCTCTTTAAGAAAATTGGAGAAACCAAGGGAACATTTCATGCAAAGATAGGCCCAATAAAGGATAGAAATTGCATGGACCTAACAGAAGCAGAAGATGTTAAGAAGAGGTGGCAAGAAAACACATAACTATACAGAAAAGATCTTAGTGACCTGGATAACCACATGGTGTGATCACTCACTTAGAGCCAGACATCCTGGAGTGCAAAGTCAAGTGGGCTTTAGGAAGCATCACTATGAACAAAGGTAGTGGAGGTGGTGTATTCCAGCTGAGCTACTTTAAATCCTAAAAGAGCCACACCCAATATGCCAGCAAATTTAGAAGACTTGGCAGTGGCCAAAGGACTGGAAAAAGTCATTTTTCATTCCATCCCAAAGAAGGGCAATGCCAAAGAATGTTCAGACTACCACACAATTGCACTCATCTCACATGCTAACAAAGTCATGCTCAAAATTCCCCAAGCTAGGCTTCAACAGTACGTGAACTGAGAACTTCCAGAGGTACAAGCTGGATTAAGAAAAGGCAGAGGAACCAGAGATCCAATTGCCAACATTCACTGGATCAAGAAAAAGCAAGAGAATACCAGGAAAACACCTGCTCCTGCTTCACTGGCTACTCTAAAGCCTTTGACTGTGTAGATCACAACAAACTGTGGGAAATTCTTAAAGAGACGGGACTACCAGACCACCTTACCTGCCTCCTGGAAATCTGTATGCAAGTCAAGAAGTAACAGTTAGAACCAGACATGGAAGAATGGACTAGTTCCAAGTTGAGAAAGGAGTACATCAAGGCTGTATACTGTCACCCTGCTTATTTTAACTTATGTGCAGAGTGTGTCATGCGAAATGCTGGGCTGGATTAAGCACAAGCTGAAATCAAGGTAGCCGAGAGAAATATCAATAACCTCAGATATTCAGATGACACCATCCTTATGCCTGAAAGTGAAGAACTAAAGAGCTTCTCAATGAAAGTGAAAGAGGAGAGTGAAAAAGCTGGCTTAAAACTCAACATTCAAAAAAATAAGATTATGGCATCTGGTCCCATCACTTCATGGCAAATAGAAGGGGAAACAATGGAAACAGTGACAGACTTTATTTTTCTGGGCTCCAAAATCACTGCAGACAGTGACTGCAGCCATGAAATTAAAAGACATTTGCTGCTTGGAAGGAAAGCTATGACAAACCTAGACAGCATATTAAAAAGCAGAGACATTACTTTGCCAACAAAGGTCCATCTAGTCAAGGTTATGGTATTTCTAGTAGTCTAGGATGGGACAACTGGACCATAAAGAAGGCTGAGCCCTGAAGAATTGATGCTTTTGAACTGTGGTGTTGGAGAAGACTCTTGAAGGGTCCCTTGGATACCAAGGAGATCAAACCAGTCCATCCTAAAGAAAATCAGTCCTGAATATTCATTGGAAGGACTGATGCTGAAGCTGAAGCTCCAATACTTTGGTCACTCATTGGAAAAGACCCTGATGCTGGGGAAGATTGAAGGCAGGAGGAGAAGGGGACGACAGAGAACAAGATGGTTGGATGGCATCACGGGCTCAATGGATATGAGCTTGGGCAAGCTCCGGGAGATGGTGAATTACAGGAAAGCCTGGCATTCTGCAGTCCATGGGGTCGCAGAGAGTCAGACACAACGGAGAGACTGAATAACAAAATGGGGGTAATAGCTGTCCTTCCTTAACTGAACTGTAATGAGGGCTGAAAGAATGGAGAGTGTTTGTCGCTCAGTCATGTCTGACTCTTTGCGACCCCATGGGTTGTAGCCGCCCAGCCTCCTCTGTCCGTGGGATTCTCCAGGCAAGAATACTGGAAGTGCGTAACCATTTCCTTCTCCAGGGGATCTTCCCCACTCAAGGATCAAACCCAGATCTCCTGCATTGCAGACAGATTCTTTAACATCTGAGCCACTAGGGAAGTTTGATGGCTCAGACAGTAAGGAGGGCTAAAAAGCGGCAAATATACAGAGCAGGACACACATTAGGTACTCACTTAGTGGCAAGGGACTCATCATGGTGTCATTATTCATGTCTCAGTGGTCAGGAGACCAGCCTTGCTTATCCACGGTAGAGGAAGGAGGTCCTCTGGGCATGAAAGCCATAACAGTTAACAATAGCATGCAGTTATTGAGCACCTACTGTGTGCAAGGAACTGCTCTAAATTCTTTCCATGTACTAGCTCAAGGTCAGTCAGCTTTCTTCTGCCAAGGGCCAAATGATTGATATTTACAGCTTTGCTCAATGACTCAATGTTGCCTTAAAGCTCAAAAGAAGCTGTGGACACTATGAACACAAATAGGCATGGCTGTATGCCAATAAACCCAGCAATGGACATGAGAATCCGAGTTTTATATTGCTTTCATGTGTTGTGGAGTAGGATTATTTTTCCCCCAACCATTTAAAAATGTAAAAACCATTCCAAGCTCGTGGGAGACATTAAAAACAGATGGTGGGCCACCCCCTGTATTAACTCACTTAATCTATGCTGGATCCCCTGGAGAAGGAAATGGCAACCCATTTCAGTATTCTTGCCGGGAAAATCCCTTGGACTGGCAGACTACAGTCCATGGGGTCGCAAAAGAGTCGGACACAACTGAGCGACTGAACAACAATCCTTCTAGCGCACTGATTCTCCCTAGGGTCGCCAAGTACAGTTGTCCAGTCTGTTGACTGCAAAATGTTTAGGAAAGTGAGGGCTGAAGTCCCAACCATGTTCTACGCACCCAAAGAGCTGTGTCCACCCACAAGAGGTGTCCCCAGGGTCTCTAATTAGCCCCATTTGAAAGACACAGACTGAGGCCAGGGAGGTGGGGAAAGTTCCCCAAGGTCACAAATGAAAAAATGGAGGAAATTTCACAGAGTCTGTGAATCCAATCCATGAGCACTCCTCTTGTACATGGGAATGGATTGTGCAGGGTGGCGAGGAATATCACCTGAGGAAGTCCGGTGCCCGAAGGATCATGTTCTGGAAGTCTTCCAGGGACAGCCGCCCGTCCTGGTCCCCATCAGCTTCATCCAGCACCTTCTCACATATCAGGCTCACCTCCTCAGCACTCAGCTCCCCCCGAGTCAGCTTAGTCACCGTCTGCTCCAGGTCCCACGCACAGATGTAGTCGTCATTGTTAAAGTCTGCACAGCAGGACAGGTGGGGGCATGAGGGTGACCAGACAACGGAGACCAAGCAGGCTGGGCCAGTGGTGAACACATCTTGTCCCCATGTGACAAAGGAAGAAACTGAGGCACTGGAAGGAATCCAGGACCCTGGGCTAATAGCCAGATCTTCCTTTGGAATTGGGTAGGTAACTGCTGGGAGGTCATTCATTCACTCAAGTATTCATTGAGCACTTACTATGTGTCAATCTCTGGGGGCCTAGATGGTAAAGAATCTGCCTGTGATGCAGGAGATCCCAGGTGGGGAAAATCTCCTGGAGAGAATGGCTGCCCACACCAGTATTCTTGCTTGGAGCATCCCACAGACAAGCCGCAGTCCATGGGGTTGCAAGGAGTTGAACACAACTGAGAGACTAACACTACTATGTTTCAGGTGAGTGATAATTGTTTTTCACTCATTCCCTCATTTTCAATAAGGACTTATTGAGTGCCTACTTTGTGCCAGGCGCTGTGATAAGTTTTCTCTCATTCATTCAACAAAAATACCTACTATGTGCCAGTCACAGAGACAGATGGGAAACCAAACACTGTCACTGCTTTTGGATCTCTTCAGGGAGAAAATCAATAGGAAGTGAACAAATGAATGAACAAGAAGTTAAGCAGCACTGCTCCATGCTAGGACAGAGAAAGAATGTGGCATGGAGAGTGACTAGGAGGCAGGGACTACTTTAGACGGAGATATCAAGGTAAGAAGGAAGCAGGGGAAAGGTATTCTAGACAAAAGGCACAGCAGAGGCAAAGGCCCAGAGGCAGAAAGGGTTTGACAGCCAGACCAGTGTAGCTGGATGGAATTAGCAAAGGGATAGAGTGGAGGGGGAGATATCAAGGTGGAGTGAAGGACAGGGCCATGCCGGGCCTCAGAGCCCTTGGTGAGACATATGTGATGGCCATGCAGTCCCTGACCCAAGGCCTGGTTTCATTCCCACTTCCCCACCCTGGGGTCTGTGCACACACCATAAATTTTAAAAGCATAGTAGGCTTTGAGGTCACGGGGAGCCATTTCACTCATCACAGAAAACATGTCCAGGAAGTTGTCCAAGGTCATGTGGCCATCCCCATCCTCGGAGAAGACCTGGGCGATCCTCTGACGGAAGGGGTTGTCCTAGAGACAGGAAATCCATCCTTTACCAGGTTCTCTGGGGCTCCGTGTGCTTTCACTGTCAGCCCCACCTTCCTGGGAACCTCTGAGTACCCTTCACCAAGACTCTCTTCCTCCTATGATCCCTGGAGAGGACTCCAGGCAACTCCAGTCTCCTCTCCTATGGCCTGGGTGCCAGTTAACCCCAATTCTGGCTTCAGAGGCAGTCACATGACCCCAGTAAGGCCAATCAGAGATTTCCATTCACCTGGCAATAGCGATTGCCTCTAGGATGATCATGTGACTCCAGATGACCAATCAGAGGCTGCCTTGGGAGAGTTTCTGAACAGTTTCGGTGGAGGAACCTCATCTCTGCTTGTTGCAGAGCTGATGGGAGGAGATCTGGGGCAGTTGGTGTTTCCCTTCACTATCTCAAGAGAACAGGCTGCCTGAGACTGAAGCCTCTTCCTGGGAGAAGCTGAATTATGGAGAGAGATTCCGAAGCACAACGCTTTCTGTCTCTCTTGAGTGAGATTTCTGTCCTTGTGATAAAATAATCTCTATTCTCTGTCATTTACCCCACGAGTCCCCTCCAGAGTCACAAACTAGTGTCAAACATCCTGCTGAGAAGAACCTGCCTTTAATGGCTTCTACTATGAAAAAGAAGAGCTAATGTTCCTGAATGGGCTTCCTAGGTGGCTCTAGTGGTGAAGAACTTGCTTGCCAATGCTGGGGACATAAGAGATGCAGGTTCGATCCCTGGGTTGGGAAGATCCCCTGGAGGACACAGCAACCCACTTCTGGCAGGCTCACAGTCCATAGGCTCGCAAAGAGTTAGACATAACTAAAGAGACTTAGCACACATACTCAGCACAATGTCCTGTGTACTTGCCATGTCACAGGCCCTGTGCTACGCCCTTTACCTGCATTATCTCATCTCATCTTTCCCACAACCCAGAGTTTGAATCCTGTCTCTCTCATGTCCTAGCTGTGTGACCATAAACAAGTCTCTTAACCTCTCTGAAATTCAGTTTCTTCACCTGTAAAATAGAAATAATTGCAATAGTCACATCATAGAAATACAGCAAGGGACATCCCTTCTATATGCCCCAGGCATACCTTCAGCTCAGGCATGCTGCCAATGAGCTCATAGGGCACTTTCACATCAGGGCAGCTGGTATAGTCGAGAGGGACAAGCTGAGGGGCCAGGTCCTGGTAGCGATAGAAGAGCCTGGTATGGGGAAGGAAACAATGAGAAGGTCTGGGAGATGAGTGAGGGTGGGCTTGTCTCCACCCTCACTTTCACAGATGCTCACTGTACACTGAACGATGCTGAGCCTCCAAGAGCCATCCACCCTGGCCCCAGCCCCCACACACACAGCCAGATGCAGACACCTTTATCTCCCTAGGGACAAGGCTAAGGTGAAGAGAGGACCCCAGGGACTTCCCTGGAGGCCCAGTAGTTAAGAATCCACCTGCCAATGCAGGGGACACAGGTTTGGTCCCTGGTCTGGGAAGATCCCACATGCCATGAGGCAACTACTGAGCTCATACGCCACAGCCACTGAAGTCCACGCACCTTTGAGCCCATGCTCCCAAGAGAAGCCACTGCAATGAGAAACCCACCTATCACAACAAGAGAGTAACCCCTGCTTACCAAAACTGGAGAAACCCACAGAGCAACCAAGAGCCAGAGCAGCCGGGAAATTAATTAATTCATTGTTTTTAAAATGTAAAAAAAAAAAGAGAAGCCCCAAAGCTAGGGGAAACTAGAATGGGGAAAAGTAAGCCAAGGAGAAGGAAGGACTTCCTGGAGGAGGGGGAATGGGTGCTAGGTACTGGGCTTTGAAGCACAAATAAGAGCTCACCAGGCAGATGAGGTTGATAGAAAAGAGAGTGCTTAAGGCAAGGTCATCTCACATTGAGCATTCAGAGACTCTGAGTGAATCTATGATTTTCTAGACTTCATCACAGTGCTGGCAACACACTGCTCTAAAGACCCTCATCCTCACATTTTCCTTCTCTCTATATATAATGGGGGTTGCAGTTCCCTCAAGGGGCCAGAGACAAAATCTAAAGGGTAAATGAAAGGCATTTTGCAAAACACCAAAGGCCATACACACTGCCTAGATGGTGGAGTGAGGTGTCTACTCCAATGCCCTTGCCTGGTGATGCCATACCATCACTGGAACATGCTGAGCAGTCACCTTGTACAGACCATCCTTGATGAGCCAGAGATCCTGAAGTTGTTAGGGACATCTCAGAAGGGGATAGAAGCCTCTGGGTCATATGATGGCTAGGAACTGGAAGAGGGGCTATCTGGAGCTTCACTGCTGTGTCCCTTCAGAGAATAGCCTGGGTTTGGGTTTCTGTATGGGCCTTGAGTAAGTCCCTCTTTCCCTTTTCCCCTTTCCTGCTCAGTAGGTCTGTATGAGAAGCAAGAAGCTTGAGACACACAAAATGTGAGCCTCAAACTCTTTGGGGCTCTACCCATCTACCCAGGGGTCTGAGGTCAGCCTCCCCTGTGTGAGCCTCAGTTTTCCCATCAGTAATCTGATCGTGATGGTCAGGGTGACCCCGTGAACTGTCCTCACCCAGACAATGGGGCTTACTGGTGGAAGGTGTGCCCATCAATAATGGATGTCCCGCACCCACACAATTGGGACCTTGGCCCTGATCACTCTGCAGTCAAACCCCAGCCAGCTTGGGTTTCACAGGTTCATGGACCTGTGTTCATGAGTCCAGCCTCTGGATAATGGCTCCATGGGCTGAGTGATGCTGTAGGATACCCCCTCCCTGCCAGTCTCACTCACAACAGGAATGTGCAGCAGCCTGGGACCACCTCTCCGCCCTCTAACCTTGATGTCAACCCCTCAGCCCAAGGCTGGCTCTCGACTCTGCCCAATGGGGTCCCAGCTTGTCCTCACTGGGCCTCAGGGGGACGTTTTTAACATGCTGATCCACATCGCCCCTACTCACACACTCTCTATGGCTTCCTGCCACCTTTGGGAGGAAGCCCAAGTTTGTCAGCCTAGAGGTGTGATAGTAGGACCAGATGAGACTTCTCAGCAGCCTTTCCATCTCTGTGTCCATCCACCTACTGAGCATGCAATTCCCCCATTAAGCATCCAGTGCAGTCAAATTGCAAAGCATATAGAAAGTGCCCAGCTCTTCTCTCTTCCCCTCAGACTGACCTCATGATTTCCTTTCTCGTGAAGAAGGTGCAGTCCTGTGGAGAGAGATGTTGGCTTAACCCAGACCCTGCCTGAGGCCGGGGGGGTGCCTCCTTCCTCTCCCACAACCCATCGCTGCCTGAATCCACAAACGGAGCCACCCCAGGACCGCTTGCTGACTGTGTGCCACACACACCCCCTCCAAGATGAAGGGATGCTGTCCCCATTTCTTCAGCCAAGAAAACAACAAGGTTGCCAAACCCACCGATGGCTTGGTCCATCACCCCTACCTGATAAGCTTCCAGTTGCTCATGAGTGAAGACTGTTTGCTTGTTGCCCATAGTGGAGACCTCTGCCGGGACTCCAGAACAGGCTCCCAAAGCCCCCCAGTCTCCTCAGGGCCACACCGGTTGCCAGGCTGCTGCTCACCAGTGTCTGGGCAAATCTCCCTGCCCTGGCTGTCACCTGCCCACCCTCCTCATCACCCCCAGCCTGGGTGAGACTCAAGTTACAGCCAAGCTCTCTGGGCAACGGTCTATGTATATGTCCACAGCCATCAGGGCAAGGAGAAGGGCTCAGGGAGGTCACAGGGCAGCCCTCAGTGGAGAGACCACACTTGCCATCACCAGTGAGACTGGGGGTGTGGGGCATCTTTGAGAGATGGGCAGGGTGGTGGAGAGGCTGCCAGCACATTTCAGGTCAAATTCCAGCTCTTTACCCCCTAACCGTGTGGTCTTAGGCAAGTCACCTGGCCTCTCTGAGCCTTGTTTGTAAGATGGAAATTACATTAGTACCTACTTCATAGAATAGTAAAGAATCTGCCTGCCAAAGCAGGAGACTCAGTTTCAATCCCTGGGTCAGGAAGATCCCCTGGAGAAGGAAATGGCAACCCAGTCCAGGATTCTTGCTTGGGAAATCCCATGGACAGAGGTGTCTGGTGGGCTATGATCCATGGGGTCGCAAAGAGTCAGACAGGACTTAGTGACAAAACGACAACAACATAGAGTTGTTCTGAAGATCTAATGAGATCATTCACTCAACTTTCCCAACCAAAAAAAACTAATTTGGCCATTGGATATAAGCCAATTCTAGACACATGATAGTGAACAAGCTAGATGAGGTGTGCATTGGAGATGATGATGAGAATGATGTTATGGCTTGAGAAAAGCAATCTAATGTCTAAGTTTGGGTTAAATTAACACCATAGTTCTTTATTACAGGACTTGTCAGATCCTTTAATGTGTTAACGTGCACCATGCACCCTCAAGGAGTAAATTCAGTAATTTCCCCTACATATTGAGTGAATTTCATTCCAAGAGCACGTTCTTAAGTCCAATTCATTCATTAAGTCCAACAAAGTTAGTCTAAGTACCCAACTAACACAATTGGATTTTTGTACTGTTTATACAGTAATACTTTTCACACAAATAGTACATAAAAAGCAAACACACAAAATAAAACAGCACAAAAAAATCCCACAGTACAGTACCTTGGAAAGTACGATAGTATAGTACAAGAGCTGGCATACAGGGGCTGGCAACAAATGAACAGTCAAGAAGAGCAACTGACTGGAGGAGGGAGAGGAGGTGAGATGTGGTAAAGCTGAAGGACTATCAGCAATAGGAGATGGAGGGCAAGCTGCAATTTCGCTCCCGTCTGACATTGATGGCACCGTTTCCGATTCTTTGCGGGAGCCAGATGCGTGTTCACACTTTTGAGTTTGAACTTGAAGGTTCATATGTAGAGAACTTTCTGTACAGTGTAGCAGCGGCCAGTTATTAAGACCCAGAATCCTTCTGGGCAGAAAGTTTGGGAGTCGGATGTTCCCAGCCTGGTACTCCTTGCTCTTCTCACTCTGGATTTAGCCTCCTTCCGCTTTCCTCTCCTGCCTAGCCACTTCCAGCCCCACACCCCAGGCCCCCTGACCACCCTTGAGTCTTCCCCTTCCCTCATCCCTGCTCTCCATGGCATGAATCATCACAGTTCCTCCACCAGGCTCCTCTGGCCCCTGCCTCAGCTTCCAAATATGTGAAGCCATCTTATAAAATATGACTATGTTCAAGCTTTAAAGAACCCCTGAGGATGATTTTTTTGGGGAAAAAATGACAACATCAAGTATTGACAAGGATATAGAGTAACTGGGACTCTTATATGTTGCTCATGGTGATGCAAAATGGTACAGCCACTCTGGAAATTTATAAAGTTAAATAGACACTTATACATGGCTTAGCAATCCCACTCCTGGGCATTTGCCCAGAGAACATGAAAACCTCTGTGTACACAATAACCTGGGCGTGCCCACAAAATAGAGATAACATTTGCAAATCACATAATTGGCAAGGGACTGGTCTCCAAGCTACATAAAAAAAAAAAAAAACTGTTACAAGTCTACGGAAAAAAAAAAAAAAAAAGAGGAGAAGGAAATGCCAACCCATTCCAGTATTCTTGCCTGGGAAATCCCATGACAGAGGAGCCTGGAAGATTACAGCCCATGGGGTCACAAGAGTCGAACGCTACTTAGGGACGACACCATCACCGCCACCACAATAAAAAGGCAAATGAGCCAAGTAAAAAATGGGCGAAGATTAAGGGGAGGGATGAACAGACGAAACATAGAGGATTTTTAGGGTGGTGAAACTACTCTAAAATCACTACTCTATAATGATGAGTACGCCTCATTAAACATGCATCATTATACATTTGTCCAAACCCACAGAATGTACAACACCAAGAGTGAATTCTAATTTAAAACTATGGACTCTGGCTGATTATGGGTCAATGTAGATTCATTAATTATAACAAATGCACCACTCTGGTGGGGGGTGTTGGTAACTGGGGAGATGGTGCATTAGTAGGGCAGGAGATGTAAGAGAAGTCTCTGTACCCTCCTCTCAGTTTTGCTGTGAACTTAAAACTGCTCTAAAAATGTCTATTAAAGCAAAACAAAAGGGTTAAAGGATTTGAATAGACGTCTCTCCAAAGAAGACATACAAATGGCCAATAAGCACATGAAAACATGCTCCACATCTCTAGTCATTAGGTAAATTAAATGCAAATCAAAACCGCACTCACTAGGATGGCTATAATAAAAAAGGCACACAATAGCCAGTGTTAACCAGGATGTAGCATACACTGCTGGTGAGTGCTCATCACTCAGTTGTGGCCAGCTCTTTGTGACCCTATGGACTATAGCCCACCAGGCTCTTCTGTCCATGGGATTCTCCAGGCAAGAATATTGGAGTGGGTTGCCATGCCCTCCTCCAGGGGATCTTCCTGACCCAGGATTGAACCCACATCTTCTGTGTCTCCTGCATTACAGGTAGATTCTTTACCACTGACCCACTGGGGAAGCCCTCACATTTGCTGATGAAAATGGAAAATTATGCAACCACTTTGGGAAATAATCTGGCAGGTCTTTAAACAGTTAAAATTAGAGTTACCATATGACCCAGCAATTTTTACTTCTAGATGAAGAGTATTGAAAATCTACGTCGACATAAAAACTTGTACGTGAATGTTCACAGCAGCGTTATTCAAAGTGGACAAAAAGTAGAAACAACACAAATGGCCATCAGTTAGGGAATGGATAAAGAAACTGTGTTCTATCCATACAATGGAATATTATCCAGTCATAATAGGGAATGATTCATTGATTCATGCCACATCGTGGATGAACCTCAGAAACGGTATGCTGAGTTAAAGAAGCCAGGTACAAAAGGCCACATGTTGTAGGATCCCATTTATTTGAAATGTCCAGAAAAGGCAAACCCACAGAGACAGAAAACAAATTCATGGTTGCCAGAGGCTGAGGGAGGGGGGATGGGGAATGACTGTTATTAGGACAGGGCTCCTTTTAAAATTTTTATTTTATTTTTGCCTGTGCTGGGTCTTTGTTGCAGTGTGCAGGCTTCTCACTGAGGTGGCTTCTCTCATTGCTGCTCTCAGACTCCAGAGCGCAGGCTCAGTAGTTGTGGCGCGTGGGCTTAGCTGCCCCGTGGCAGGTGGGGTTCTCCAGGACCAAGAATTGAACCCGTGTTGTACAACGTGTCAGAATTCCCTTCCTTTTTAAGGCTGAATAACATTCCGTGGTGTGGGTCTACCACGCTTTGTTCATCTATTCATCCACCTATGGAGACCTGGGGTTCTTTCACTCACCTTTTGGCTATTGGGAATAATACTGCTGTGAACACTAGTGCAGGATTCCACATTGTGTTTAATCACCATGTCTCCTTAGGCCCCGCCCATCAGTCTGTGGTTTGGGGTTCTGGGGAAGTTTGGTGGGTTTTTTTCATTACTTTGATAGTCTGGATCAAACTAGTCCATCCTGAAGGAAATCAACCCTGAATATTCATTGAAAGGACTGATGCTGAAGCTGAAACTTCGATGCTTTGTCCTCCTGATGTGATGAGCCAACTCAGTGGAAAAGACCCTGATGCTGGGAAAAACTGAAGACAAAACAAGAAGGGGGTGGCAGAAGATGAACTGGTTGGATGGTGTCACCAACTGAACGGACATGTATATGAGCAAAGTCCGGGAGGTAGTGAAGGACAGAGGAGCCTGGCATGCTGCTGTCCATGGGGTTGCAGAGTCAGACACGACTTAGCAACTGAACAACAACAACAGTCTTGAGGAGTACCAGTCAGATCCTTTGTAGAGTGGCCCTGAATTTAATTTGTCTGATGCTTTCTTATGATTGGACTGAACTTATGTGTTGGTGGGGGAAAGACCTCAGAGGTGATGTGCCCAGCTCATTGGAACTGAACTAAACTTGGGTCTGCCCCTCTGCATGCAGTAAAGCCAATCTGATGACACCGGATTTTGTGGAAGGAAATTTCAGTGCTTATGGCAAGGTGCCCAAACAAGAAGAATGGGCAGCTCATGTTCAAAAGACCTGAGAACCGTAATGCTTTTCAGGAAAGGGTTTTTAAAAGCAAGGTGAAAGAGTAAGTCACAGGGTGGATGATCAGCTCTTGTACGTCCTTTTCATTGGCTAGTGGTGAGGATCAAGGTGGCTATTTGGGGGAATCTTGATCATCAGCCTTCTGAGTCCAACCAGTCTGGTGTTACCTGCTTGTGGGCAGCATACCGTTAACTTCTTCCACCTGCTAGGGGTTTCAGTATCTGCTGTGTGTGCTCGCTTACTCGCTCAGTTGTGTCCAATTCTTTGCGGCCCCATGGACTGCAGCCCACCAGGCTCCTCTGTCCATGTGGATTCTCCAGGCAAGAATACTGGAATGAGTTGCCATGCCCTCCTCCAGGGGATCTTCCCAACCCAGGGATCAAACCCAAGACTTCTGCATTGCTGCCAGATTCTTTACCGTTTGAGCCATTAGGAAAACCAAAACAGCTCAATTAGGGCTCGGAATGTCATCTATAGTTTTTGAGGAACTAAAGGTCTTTTACTATGTCAATGAACTAAACTATTACTATTTTGTTTGCTTGACTGTTTTCCTGTCTTTCTACATTTTCTCACTTCTCTGATTAAGTTCACTCTTCAGAACCTGGGAAAGGCCTAGGATACTAAAATGTTTCTAAAAACAAAAGGCAGAAGACAAGGGGGTCTTCTCAGGCAAGGCCCTACAGGGTCCTGCTCAATTTCATTATCATGTCATACTAGGGATTATTTTTTTAAGGTTTTTTTTTAAAATGTGGGCCAGTCGGGCGACGGGCTCTCCGTCCTAGGACCATGGCCCAGTTTGTCTGTAACCTCACGGAGAAGGCCCCGGCGCTAGTCAGCGCTGCTGTGACTTACTCGAAGCCTCGATTGGCCACGTTTTGGTACTATGCCAAGGTTGAGCTGGTTCCTCCAACCCCTGCTGAGATCCCTACAGCAATTCAGAGCTTGAAAAAAATTATCAACAGTGCGAAAACCGGTAGCTTCAAACAGCTCACTGTTAAGGAAGCTCTACTGAATGGTTTGGTGGCCACTGAGGTGTGGATGTGGTTTTATGTTGGCGAGATCATAGGCAAGCGAGGCATCATTGGCTATGATGTTTGAAGACCAATTTTTAACATGTGATTATATTTGCTTTATTATTCAAGTGTTCTTGGACCATGTGTGAGCAGACTGCTATTTGAATAAAATAAGACAATGTGTCAGAAAAAAAAATATATAAAATGTGGGCCATTTCTTTTTTTTAAGTCTTTACTGAATTTGTTACAATATTATTTCTGTGTTGTGTTTTGGTAGTTTGGCCATGAGCCATGGGGGATCTTAGCCCTCTGACCAGGGATCGAAACTGCACCCCTTGCAGTGAGAGGTGACGTCTCAACACTGGACCACCAGGGAATTCCCACCAGGGATTACTTGAGGGCTGTACCACGTTACCAACAACTTTGTCTTGCTTGAAAGGCACTATTTCCCATGATTTCCCACCATACCATATGTTTTTTCCCCCTTTCCATACCCTCGCCTTTGAAAACAATGCAGATTGTCTTAAAGAAACGCTCCTTGCAAGAGTCCTTGATAGCACAGAGGGAGATGTCGTGTGATAAAGCAAAAACATTGACAACCTGGAGCTGGAAAGTGATTTTGAAGAATCTACTCTGAGGATGAAGACGCTGAGGAAGCCTTAACTGATTCATTGTATTTTCTTTGTTTGTAGACAAAGCAGCAGTATATGATGAAAATCTTGAGACTCTTTCAGAGGATATAAACTAAGGGTGGTGGTCTAGCCATTGAGAATCTGCCTTGCAATGCAGAGGACTCGGGCTTGATCCCTGGTGGGGGAGCTATGATCCCACAGGCCTCAGAGCAACCTGGCCCATGCACTGCAGCTACTGAAACACCCATGTCCTGGAGCCTGTGAGCTGCAACTATTGAGCCAGCCTGCTGCAACTAGAGTCCACGCACCACAACAAAAAATGCCACACAACCAAGACTCGACAAAGCCAAATAAAATATAAATTGAAAGAAGTGAAATAAAAATTTTAAGTGATCAAAAGCACTGTGTCATAGTTTATTTGCCAGGTGTACCCCTTTAGAACACAAATTATCAATGAAGTTAATACTACCCTCAAGAGGATGAAAATTGTTTCAGGAGAGTAGGGGACAGGAAAACAAATATTTCAATAGGCCACAAAGCTTAAACCTCCCTGACAAAATCTTAATTCATCAGTATTTAACTTTCTCTTTAAATCAAATTAAAATGGTCTCTTTAGGAGGTAATAATGGGGAGTAAATGTTGAGAAACACTTTCCTAAGATTTATAAAAAAATGCATAATCTTTATAATCTTTATAAAAATATTTATAAAAGTAATCCTCTTATTTGAGAGGATGGTCTCACAGTGGGTGACAAGGGTCGAACACTCAGTATGCATTGGATTACGTTACCTATTAATATAAAATTTGGATGTTAATCAAAATTAGGGTTAGGGTTTTATTAATGTATAATTAGGATGATCAAACCACTCAATTCTAAAGGAAATCAGTCCTGAATATTCATTGGGAGGACTGATGCTGAAACTGAAACCCAATACTTTGGCTACCTAATGTGAAGAACTAACTCATTGGGAAAGACCCTGATGCTGGGAAAGATCGAAAGCAGGAGAAGGGGAAGACAGAGGATGAGATGAGATGGTTGGCTGGCATCACCGACTCGATGGACATGAGTTTGAGCAAGCTCCAGGAGTTGCTGGACAGGGAAGCCTGGTGTGCTGCAGTCCATGAGGTTGCAGACAGTTGGACACGACTGAGGGACTGAATTGAACTGAGGATGATTTACATAAAAGGGTGACTGTGAGAGTATATGAGGTTATCCATATGAATTCATATCAGTGTTACCTATTGTTGTTGTAATCATCATTCTCATTTTATGAAAGAGGGAAGAGAAGTTCAGAGAAGTCAGGCCACCTGCTCCAGGGCACACCACCTTGGAAGTGACAGAAAGGGAGCTCCTAAACCACTGGTTGCCTAGAGGAGAACAGATCTTCCCACCTGAGTCTGTCCTGTCCCTCCCTGAGAAGTTGGTGCTACCTGGTCGCCCCCACCCGCTGGTATGGGAAAGCTGTTTCTTCCTTGGCAAGATCAATTCCAGCGAGCAAAGGACTGAGTCTATGGCTGGAGAACGGAGCAGTCGTTTGCTGCCCCCTGCAGGTAGAACGGGAAAACGCTGGCATCTTGCCGTCTTTCGTCCGGCCCCCTCTAGATTTATGGGAGCTTACCTCTTTCTTGCTTCTCTTCCCTTTTTCTCCCTCTCCACACTGCTAATCCCCTCTCAAAAAAGTCCCTGGCACAGTTTGGACAACAGAAGTACAAATTTAAAGGCATAAACACAGATACTCTTGGACTCAGCAATTCCACTGCTACAGATTCAGGCCACTTGCAAAAGTCAGGTAAACTGTAGATGGTCCCCGGGGAGGGCGTCGCTCAGGCACCAGACATCCAGCTTTGAGAAAAGTGGGGTAGAGGCGTACGTGTCTTCTTGTGAAGAGTTTCGAGACATTTTGATAAGTGAAAAATCAGGGACAGAAATAAAAGAACATCACACCGATATATATACATATACATACATATGTGTGTGTGTGTGTGTGTGTGTGTGTGTGCGTGCGTGTGTGTGTCTATATACACTTTTAGGGTTCCCAGGTGGCTCAGCAGGAAAATATCCACCTACAGTGTGTGAGATGTGGGTGCCATCCCTGGGTCGGGAAGTTCCCTGAGGGAGGGAAATGGTAATCCACTCCAGTATTCTTGCCTGGGAAATCCCATGGACAGAGGAGCCTGGCAGGCTACAGTTCATGGGGTCGCAAAGAATCCGACATGACTTAGTGACTATAGAGCAACCAACACACATTTCTGTGCTGTAAAGAATCAAACGTGTTAATCGGTTTGGAAGGAGAAGGGAAATTTCTACTCTTCTGTTTGTTTTTTCTACTCTTGTTTTCCTTTTTCTTTCTTTCTTTTAACCTTTTCTGTACTGCATGGTTTTCTTACATGGAGCATCCGCATATATGTGTGTGTGTATACACACACACATATATATATATATACACACACATATATATTTATTTTTAATGCTATCAAAAAATTATGGGAGATTTTAGGCTTCATATATATATATATACACACATATATATTTATTTTTAATGTTATCAAAAAATTATGGGAGATTTTAGGCTTCTTCCCTGTTTTCCTCAGTATTAAAAATTCAACAATAAAAATTTTAATTCAGTACATGAAAAGAAAAAAAATCCATAAAAGCAGTCATGATATTCTGATAGGGAAGAGTCAAAGCAAGCGCGGAGTAAGATCCCATTTTTACTTTTTAAAATTAGAGATAAGAGATTGAAATAAAGAAATTAACACAGCAACAGATTTTTTTTTTCCTTAGATGGGTGTGATTTCTACTGTCTTCTTTGGGTTTTTCTGTATTTTTTAAAATTACATATTCCACAATTAATGTTGTGTATCTTTCGTAATCTGATAAAAAAATAAATAGATGCACAACACTGTGAACGTATTTAATGCTAATGAGTTGTGCCAAAGAATTGATGCTTTCGAATTGTAGTGCTGGAGAAGACTCTTGAGAGTCCTTTGCACAGCAAGGAGATCAAACCCGTCAATCCTTAAGGAAATCAACTCTGAGTATTCATTGGAAGGAATGATGCTGAAGCTGAAACCCCAATACTTAGGCCACCTGATGCGAAGAACTGACTCATTGTAAAAGACTCTGATGCAACAAAGTTTGAAGGCAGAAGAAGGGGATGACAGAGGATGAGATGGTTGGATGGCATCATAGGCTCCATCGATATGAGTTTGGGCAAGCTCCAGGAGATAGTGGCAGACAGAGAAGCCTGGTGTGCTACAGTCCATGAGGTGGCAGAGTCAGACACGACCTAGCGACTGAACATCAAAACAACATAAAAGTGACAATACTCGTGAAAGGGTACAATTTAAATGGGTGATGTCTTTTACTGTCTATAAATTGTACCCCAATTAAATCGATTTTTAAAAATATTTTAAATACCACAAAGTGTTTCATATACTATCCTCATTTACCTGAAAAACTAACGATTACTTATACGGTTTACAAAATTAGTTTATCCATTGAACCCTCAAATACGGCAGCAAGAGAAAACACAATATCCAAAGACGCGCAAACCACTCAAGAAAACGCTGCTGTGCTGTGCCTAGTCGCCCAGTCGTGTCCGACTCTTTGCGACCCCATAGACTGTGGCCCACCAGGCTCCTCTATCCATCGGTCTTCTTCAGGCAAGAATACTGGAGTGGGTTGCCGTGCCCTCTTCCAGGGGATCTTCCCAATCCAGGGATGGAACCCAGATGTCCCGCATTGCAGGCGGATTCTTCACAGTCTGAACCACCAGGGAAGCCCCAAGAAAACGCTGGGTTTTAGGAAATACGGGCTGTGTTCAATGGGCTTCCCAGGTCCAGGGGCCCAAGGCGGGGGAAATCGGGGGCGGGAGCCAAAGTCGGCGGTATTGGCAGGAGAGAGGACGCAGAGACCGAGCCGGGCTTGACTCTCCCGGCCGGCCGCCCGGAACCCGGAAGTGTGGCTTACGTCAAGATCCCAAGACCGCATGCGCACCGCCAAGATGACCAATAAAAACGAAGGGAGGAGGGCGTGGGGCGGGACTATCAAACCGGAAGTGTGGCGATTTACATCCTGAGGTGGCCAGGAGGCCATGGAGGCCTACGAGCAGGTCCAGAGGGGGCCCCTGAAGCTGAAAGGCGTCGCAGAGCTCGGAGTGACAAAGCGGTGAGTCCTGAGATCCCGGGAGACCCTGTATTCTCTTCTTTAAGCCTCTCCCGGAGACCGCCGGGTGTTGCCTTCTGACGCGCCGTTATCCACCTCTCCTACCCGTCTCATCTAGGAAGAAGAAGAAGAAAGACAAAGACAAGGCGAAACTCCTGGAAGCGATGGGAACGAGCAAAAAGAACGAGGAGGAGAAGCGGCGCGGACTGGACAAGCGGACACCGGCCCAAGCGGCATTCGAGAAGATGCAGGAGAAGCGGGTAAGGCGGGAGCCCCTCATCGCGGGCCGGGGTCTCCCTGGATGGCTTCAGAGGCAAGACCCGGGGCGCACGGGGGAGGGAGAGCGGTCAGACAGGACCTTAATTCCTCGGAGAAGATAGTGCGTGAGTAAGAGAGGAAGCTCCGAGGACAAGAAGGTTCTTCGGCCAGAGTGGACCACAAAGTGGAGAGACCCAGGTTTGGATTCCAGCGCTGTCACTCATTTGCCCTGTGACACTGGGTCAGTGACTCACCTTTTGTTGCCTCAGTTTCCACAAATAGAAGGTTCAGGATAATACTGTCTCCTAAGAGGGATGGAAACTTTGCAGGAGGTGACGTAGATAAATGGCGCTTAGTCTGACATAAAGTCAGTGCTCAATTGATGTTAGCACTTGACGTTAAATGAACGTACTCGCTGCTGTAAGTCACCACAAAGTGTTTCCATGACAACTTTGGCAGGTTCAAATATGTTGTAGTTTCAAGCTCTGATGAATGATTTCTCTTAATGTTAAATATTTAATAAATTCGGGCGACGGAAGGATAGGTCAGTGTGGATAGGTAAGTTCTGCCCATTATGCTTGGGGGAGGGAGTAATCAGCCTAGGTCCGGTGGTTGCCACTGGGATGCTGTTTCGTCCCCCACCTCCCCTCTCAAGAAGACATTCGGCAATGTTTAGAGACTTGTTTTTTTTCTTTTTACAGCTTGGGTGTGTTGGGGGGTGGGGAGGGGTGCTGCTAGTGCTTCAGACAGTGTGCACCCCGCAAAGATTGATCTGGCCCAAAATGTCATTACTGCCCAGGCTGAGAAACACTAACCCTGGCCTTGGTGATTCGGTCCAGTAATATCAGGAGACGTTAACTCATTACTTCCAGGCCTAATTGGGTCATAGGAGAGAAGAGAGAGAGAGACAACTTATTGGCTTTGACAAGATTGCATCCCATTCTGTCTCCACTGCTTTTGACGATGTAACTCTGGGCGAGCTGGCTCACCTCCCACACCTTAGTTTCTTCATCTCTATAGTGGACTCAAGTCTCAACCTCAAACCAATAGGTTTGTGGTGAGGATAACAAGTGAATGCACTTAAGCTACTTCCTTAAGGTTCTAGTCAGAGGCAGGGCTGGGATTTTACTGCTGGAGTTGGGATGGGGTGGGAGAGAGAGGCTCATACAACTGTCAAAGTGACCAATAATGGCCCCTCAGAGTAGGGCAGTCATAGTGGAAGTAATGGAAGGTATCAGGTTTGGGATAGGTTTTGAAGGAAAAACAGCCAGATAAGCTGATGGTTTGGGTGTGGGTTGGGAAAGAGGAATCAAGGGTGATCAAGATTTTTGGTGGAAGAAGCTGAATGAATGGAGGTGCTGGTTTCCTGAAATTGGAAGGACTGTAAGTAAAGCAGGTTTCTATAAAGTGGGGGAGCAAGATCTTAGTTTTAGGGACTTCTTGGGCTTTCCAGGTGGCACTAGTGGGAAAGAATTCATTTGCCAATGCAGGAGACATGGTACCAATACAGGAGACATGGACCCAGTCCCTGGGTCAGGAAGATCCCCTGGAGTAGGAAGTGGCACCCCACTCCAGTATTCTTTATTTTTGGCTGTAATGGGTCTTCATTGCTGCGAGGGCCTTTTGTCCTGTTGTGGCCAGCAGTGGCTACCCTTCCTTGTATTGTGAGGGCTTCTTGTTGAAGTGGCTTCTCTTATTGCCCCACTCCAGTATTCTTGCCTGGAAAATTCCATGGGCAGAGGAGCCTGATGGGCTACAGTCCGTGGGGCAACTGAGCAACAGAGTGTGTGTGTGCATGCGCGTGCACACACACACACACACACACTCTCTCTCTCTCTCTCCCCAGTGGTTACGAATCGGCCTTCAAGTGCAAGGGACATGGGTTCCATCCATGGTCAGGGAACTAAGATCCACACATCTTGGAGTAGCTAAGTCTGTGTGCAGCAAAGCAACATGCATGGCAGTGAAGACCCCGAATGCCGCAACAAAGACCCAGTGCAGCCAAAAAAAGAAAAGATCTTGGTTTTAGAAGTTAAATTTGCGTGCCTGTTAAAAATTCAAGCAGAGAGTTCTCAGGTACATTCTTTGACACCTGAATCTGCAGTTTGGAGGAAAGGTCTGGGTAGTTTTTCTGGGACTGCATGAGATCCTTCGAGGAGGCATAATGACAGAAGAGGTCTAGGATCAGACCTCTCGTGATTAGAGGGTGGGAGAGAGGAAATTGCAAAGGAGCACAAGACAGAAGGATACCAGGAAAGAGCATGTCCTTAGGAGCTAAGTGGAGAAAGCATTCCAAGAGGAAGAAGCGGGACTTCCCTGGTGGTCCAGTGGTTAAGGATCCACCTTCCAATCCAGGGAACTCAGGTCGATGCTTGGTCAGGGAACTAAGATCCCACAGGCTGCAGGACAACTGCATCCAAGTGCCACAACTAGAGAGAAAGACCATACACCACCATTAAGAGCCCACTCTCACACGGCCATAAATAAATCTAATTTATCCTGAATTCCTTAAAAAAAAATTTTTTTTCATTAGAAGTGACCAACTGCACTCCGAGCCCTTAGTTGGTGTTTGTGATGGGGAGGAAAGGAAGACTGACTTGAGTGGATCCAAATGGGGGTGGGGAAAGGCAGAGGTGGAGACAAGGATTTGAAACAAGTCTCGGGAGATTTGCTGTCAAAGGGAATGGAGAAACAGTCCTGCAGCTGAAGGGTGGAAGATCAAGGTGAAATTTTTGTTGTTGGAAATGAAGTACTCCTGAGGGTTTTGTTTGATGGAGGAGAGGGGTGTGGCGAAGCAGGTGTGGGCAAAGCGAGGACAGTTGGGGAATGCGGATTCCCTCATGGAAGAGTGTTGGATTGAGCACAGTGGGCGTTATAGGTGGACAGCTCCCAAGGGAGGCTCCAGCCTGGTGGAAAGGGTCAAGGCTTGGCATCTCCAGCTCCATCACCCACTCTTCACTCTGGTCCTGTTTTTTTCTTGTCTATGAAGTGGGGTATGTGACAGCACCCGTGATAGCCTGTGAGTTTGGTGCATGGGAGTGGGAGGAGGGGGGGCAGAGCCCCGCCAAGTGCCTGGCATTGCTGACAGCTGGTCAAGTCAGCATGGCCTTTTGTGAGGAGACATGGACCCCACGTGGGCTGACAGCAGGAAGAGGCAGGGATGGACAAAGCAGATACTTGAGAGAGGGGGTGTCCGCTAGGTGGGAGCCAGGTGGATGTGGAGGGAGATGAGGAGGCCGTGAAGGAGGCAGCCAGGCGACAGTGTACAGTATATCTCAAGCTTGCCTGGGTTGACTGGGTTTAGTTGGGTGGTTCTTCCGCTGGCCTCCCTGGGAACCTGGTGTAGTCAGATGGCCGCTGGAGCCCCAGCCAGGCTGGAACATCCCAGATAGCTTCACCATGGCATGAAAAACTTCACCTCAGTGCTCCCTCCAGGACATCCCTCCCCACACGTCATCTCATTCTCCAGGTCCTTTCTTTCCAGCAAGGTCATCAGACTTCCTGCACGATGACTACCTTCTAAGAACACAAAGCAAAAGCTGCTAGGTCTTCTTATGGCTTCAGCACTGGCACTGAATTCTGTTAAGTAAACTGTCACAGGACCAGCCCAGAGTCAGCATGGTAGGGGACTGCACCAGGGCACCAGTGCCAGGCAGCTGGGTTCATTTGCAGGGGAGGTAGGGGAGCACCACAGTGAGTTGGCCACAGTCACCCAGCTAGTAAGTGAGAGAGCCGGGTGTGGCGCCAGGTCTGTCTGGCTCTGCATCCCATGCTTTTAACTCATACCAGGTGTAAGCAAGGAATGGGGGAGGTCGTGGTGGTACAGGATGGATGTTCCAGAAGTACACTTGTCAGGCGATCTGGACCTTGTAGCCCTCTTGGCACTGCGTCCCATCACTCAGGAGGCCCAGCGGTAAAGAATCCGCCTCCAGTACAGAAGATACAGGAGACACGGGTTCGATCCCTGGGTTAGGAGGATCCTCTGGACGAGGAAACGGCAACCCAATCAAGTATTCTTGCCTGGAAAAATCCCATGGACAGAGGAGCCTGGTGGGCTGTAGTCCCTGGGGTCGCAAAGAGTCGGACGTGACTGAGCGCGCACACACACTGTCACTCAAGCTCCTTCTGTGTCAGGCCCTTTACCTTCCTCATTTATCTTCCTTCCTCAGACCCCTTCTGACACTTTTCTTTTTCTGCAAACTGGGAGAGCAGTCACTTGCCCAAGGATGCAGGAAGCGCATATACAGCTCCCAGCAGGGTCTCCTTAAGCCAATGCTAGTATGTCTCCCGCCACTCAGACCAAAGGGCAGCTGATGTGAGTTCCTAGTGGGGCGCGTTATGGCCAGGCACCCCGTTGGACCCTCCTGAGTGGCGTCGAGGGAGGGGCGGGGTTACATCCTGAGACCTCCAGCCACACTGAGTGTCACAGCCAGGCAGGCCTGGGCTGCGCCAGGCGTGTGACTCACCTCCACTTCTCTCCTCTCTTCAGCAAATGGAAAGGATCCTGAAGAAAGCATCCAAAACCCACAAGCAGAGAGTAGAGGTAAGTCACATGCTGGCGGGGGAGACTGGGCCACATAGGGGCCAGGCTGGGCCGAGAGGCTGGGAGCCTGGCAGAGGAGCCACTGGAGTGTTGGCAGATTTACCCAACCTCCCCAGGGTCATTTAAGAGCAGGGCATCCAGGAGGCGTGGCAGGGTGGATTTGAGAGGGGGTGGGGGTTCACTGAGGAGAGAGAGAATGTGGAGAAAGGGGACTGGGCACTGCTGACATGGCATTTCCCCTCGGCTTTCCCAGGACTTCAACAGACACCTGGACACGCTCACGGAGCACTATGACATTCCCAAAGTCAGCTGGACCAAGTAGCAGGCCCACCCTGGGTAGCGAGTGGCATCGAGGAGGAGCAGAAGGCAATGTTGCAGTTATGTTTAGGGCCTTTGGTATTTTCTAGAAACATTCTTGTGCACACATCCTTGCATCTTCTGCTGAGACAGTGCTTTTCAAAGCTGTGTGTCCTCATTCTGGAACTTGATTAAAGTAAGACTGAACTTTTCCTCAGTTTTGATTTTTCAGTAGCACATAGAAGAGAGACGTCTTTAGTTTGGAAAGTTTATCCAGAGATGAAGGTTATTTCTGGGTAAGTGCCATGGAAAAGTGTTCTTAACCCCAAATTGCCTCTGACTCTTTGACAGCCAGCCAGCTGGCTTTGCGTGGATAAAACTAACTCCAGAAAACAAAGAGCTGATGTCGTCGTGGCTCTGAGCATGTACACCCCTGTAGGGCCCTGCACAGCCTGCCCTTCTAAGTTCCTTCTAGCTTGGGGCTTGTGCTCTCCTACGGCCTGGAGAAGCCACCTGGAGCTCCGTAGCCTTCAGACTGCTTCCTCAGCCACCTGGCCAGTGAGGCAAGACAGCCTGGGAAACAGAACCACTACCTAAGGCACCGATGGAACATACACCTTGTCTCTTTCTGATCCTGTGGCCAACGTGTAGCCTCTTCTCCCAGCATCCCCATTCCAGACATGGGTCTAGTGGGTGTCACCTGGCAGACATTGCCGGTCAACCCAATTTTCTTTGTAAGGGAACCCAGCCAGACAAGCCTGCCATCTTACCCTCAACCCTGGGCTCCAAGCAGCCAGGGGTTGAATAAAAACTCTGTATTTATTCAGAGTTGGTTCATTACACATTTGGCATTCACCAAGGCAGAGCCTCAGCACAGAGAGACGTGGACACAGTCGAAAGGAAGGACTCTCCCATGCTGGAGAGCCAGGATCTTTGAGGGTCTCCATGTACCCACCAGATGAGGATCAAATTGCATTTGCTATTGGGAGAAAGTGTGTTGACAGAGATGCTGAAAGAATAAGGAAGGGAAGGAAAACCAAGTACTGGGTTTGGGGACTGCCACATGTGCAATGCAGAATAAATCAAAAAAGTTATTAAATATAAGTCTGAGTAGCTTAATTACAGGCTGTTTGACTATCACTAGAAGTGTTGCCTCTTGTATTATCACTCACAGAGAATGTCCATACTGCAAAACCACTGTCCTTCAATTTGGAAAAATCAGATGACACGTTTTCACCTGTGGTTTGCAACCCACCTAAGGGAGGTGACGTACTCTCAGTAGCAGTGGCTCCTTGGGGCAGATTCTCACTGGCTGGAAGGTGCTCTCAGGCCTTTACCACCCAAGGGTCAGCAGTTGGGGTCTTCAAGCATGCTGCAGTGGTGCTGTGTAAAGCATGCATTGACAGTGGGGAAGACAGCTATTCCAACTCTTCCTGCCTGTCAGACCACTTCAAAACAGAGACTGAAAACAGTGGGATTTCTCTCTTGATTCTGTGGGTTGACCAAGCTCAGCTGGGAGGTTCTTCATGAGGTGTCATTTATTTCATGTACGTTAGTGACTTGCATGGTGCCAGAGGTCTTCCGGAATCTCCTCTCGTAACCTATTCTGTGGGGCCAACACAAGCTGCTGCCAAACCCTCTGGGAGGGAACTACACAGGGCATGGACAACCAGGAGATGTGGTTTATTGAGGGGCCCACAGTCTACCACAGTGGTTCTCAAAATCTATATGGCAGGCTCCCCTGGGGAGCATTAAGAACCACTGATGCTGGGATGTCCCTGGTGGGTCAGTGGTTCAGAATCTGCCCTCCAGTGCAGGAGGCGTGGTTTCCATCCCTGGCTGGGGAACTAAGACCCCACATGCTTTGGGGCAGCTAAGCCCAAGCGCCACAGCTAGGGAAGTGGACACGCCCAACAAAGAGTCTATACACTGCAAGAAAGACCCAAGGCAGCCAGAATCAAAAAACAACACCGGTGCTTCCTGGGTGGGCTTTCATCATTGAGGTTTTTCAGAGCTCCCCAGGTGACCCCAGTGTGCAGCAAAGTTTGCAAGATTCCCGTCTAGCATAATCAATATGGTCTTCTTTGAGATGTCACAGGTCTGTTCACTGGGGCTTCCTTGGTGGCTCAAACAGTAAAGAATATGCCCGCAGTGCAGGAGACCCGAGTTCAACTACTGGGTCAGGAAGATCCCCTGGAGAAGGTAATGGCAACCAACTCCAGTATTCTTGCCTCGAAAATTCCATGGACAGAGGAGCCTGACAGGCTACAGTCCATGGGGTCGCACAGTCAGACACAACTGAGCAACTATGGTTCTATACATTCACTGCCAACGATGAAATTCAGGTGTGATTCTCTGCGATCCCATGGACTGCAGCACACCAGGCTTCACAATATCCCAGAGTTTGCTCAAACTCCTGTCCATGGAGTCAATAATGCCATCCAACCATCTTGCCTCCTCCATCTTCTCCTGCCTTCAACCTTTCCCAGCATCAGGGTCTTTTCCAGTGAATTGGCTCTTTACATCAGGTGGCCAAAGTATCGGAGCCTCAGCATCAGTCCTTCTAATGAAAATTCAGGGTTGATTTCCTTTAGGACTGACTGGTTTGATCTCTTTACGTCCAAGGGACTTTCAAGAGTCTTCCAGCACCGTAGTTCGAAAGCATCAATTCTTCGGCACCCAGACTTCTTTATGGTCCAGCTCTCACATCCATATATGACTACTGGAAAAACCATAGCTTTGACTGTATAGACCTTTGTCAGCCCAGAGCAAGCCTGAAAAGGAAATGCTCCATAATGGGAGGTGTTACCTCTCCTGGGTGGTTTTTCTTTTTGCCTTATGGTTTTGTCATTTCCTGTTTTTCTTCAGTGAGATATTTGTAATTAGAAAAGAGACATGTTTTTCTAAAACACTGCAATATATTAGGCAAGAATGAGGCCAGGTAATAGAGGATTTCTTAAGACAGTTGGTGTCAAAAAGGCTCTCTTATCTGCATTGTGCAAGAATTCTTCCAGCCCAGGATTCACTTGAAAATCTTTAAAGATTTGTCGTCAAAATCTTGGCTGTCTGCATACCAGTGCCAAACAGAAATACTGAGACAGTTATGGAGGAGAAAGAAAGAGTGGCTTTATTTCTTTGCCAGGCAAAGGGGGAACACAGTATGCTAGCATCTCAAGAACTATGCTAGTTCCCACCCCCCACCAGCCCCCAGTGAGCAGGGAAAGGTTATACAGTCAGGCTGAGTATGTGATAAGGATCAAGGCAGTAACAGTCTTGTACTTTTTCTTCTGCGGGGTCCTAGGTGGTTCATCTAATCTTGATGAGTCTCTGTCTCAAGTGGTTTTGTTGCTGCTTCTTTGATTAGCAACCCTTCTGCCCTTTGGAACTCAGAGAAGGTCATGGAGGCCAACAGCTCTGTCTACAAGGAATGGGGGACAAAAAGACCTCCGTGCCCCGGAGTCCCACAGGGCCCTGCTCAGCGTCAGTTCTACTTTTCTTCTCTGGATTTTCTTGTAATTACATCTCTACCCCAAGTATAGTATATATAACGACAGAGTTGCAAAAACTCTCTTTCAAAACCTCAAATGGAGGCAATAGGGAAGATTAAAAGATAAGTGAGAGGCAGGCAGCCTGGGTAAATGGTTCTGACACTGTTGGACTGGGCCTAGGGCACTGTGATGGTTCATCGAGATGAAATGCAGGCATTTCTCCAGTGTTCGTAAAGCAAAAGAGATATAATTGAATTAGATTAATCAGGAATCGCAATCTGCATTACCTACAGTAACTATAGTAATCACGTTTTTTTGCCTAGGTTCAGTGGGGTGTGGTGTTCAAGAGATCATTTCAGGCAGTCACTTGGCACACTTGTTCATTAACTTAACACTGACAAGTGACAGGCACTGTTGATAAGACTCGACTTAGGGCCGTTAAGAGAGTTTGACCTTTTTCCAAGTAACCACCTGCTTTGTTGCTGCTGTTCAGTTGCTAAGTTATGTCCGACTCTTTGCAACCCCATGAACTGCAGCAAACCAGGCTTCCTTGTCCTTCACTGTCTGCCAGTGTTTGCTCAAACTCATGTCCACCGAGTTGGTGATGTCACCCAACCATCTTACTGCTCCCTATGAATCTACACAGCATTTTAAAAAGCAGAGACATTACTTTGCCAACAAAGGTCCGAACAGTCAAAGCTATGGTTTTTCCAGTAGTCATGGATGGATGTGAGAGGTGGACCGTAAAGGAGGCTGAGCACCGAAGAACTGATGCTTTTGAACTGTGGTGTTGGAGAAGACTCTTGAGAGTCCCTTGGACTGCAAGGAGATCCAACCAGTCCATCCTAAAGGAAATCAGTCCTGAATATTCATTGGAAGGACTGATGCTGAAGCTGACGCTCCAATACTTTGGCCACCTGATGAGAAGAACTGACTCACTGGAAAAGACCCTGATGCTGGGAAAGACTGAGGACAGGAGAAGGGGATGGTAGAGGATGAGATGGTTGGATGGCATCACCGATTCAATGGACATGGGTTTCAGTGGACTCCGGAAGTTGGTGGTGGACAGGGAAGCCCGGCGTGCTGCAGTCCATTGAGTCGCAGAGAGTTGGACACGACTGAGCGAGTGAACTGATAAAGGGTGTCACAATTGGTGACTGTATATTTGTTTCCTAGACTTCCCCACCTTCCTAGACTGTGAGTTCCGTATGGCTCTAGGCGGGTTCCACCACCAGGATCTCTCACCTAACTCGGCCTGTAAAGTGGGAGTTTCCAGCTGCTGCGGCTTCGCCCCGCCTGGCACCGGAGAGCGCCCCGTTTCAGCGGGCCCCGCCCGCCGCCTCCAGGCCTCGCCCAGCCCCGCTCCTCCGGGCTTACTTCCGGGATGCTCGAGGGAGGAGCGGGAAATCAGGGCGCGTCGGGCAAACTGCGCCTGTGCGCAGGGCCCCCTGCGCCGGCGCGTTCCCGACCGCTCCGCCTCGGCCGGACATAACGGTCCGCGCGCGGCTCCCCGACCGGAAGTGGAGAGGAACTGTCGCGGGGTGCTCCCGGCCTGGCTCACCGCCTGGCAGTCCCCGCTGCCGCCGCCGCCCTCGGCCACTGCCGAGGCTTTCCGCAGCCGCCATGTCCGCCAGTGCCGTCTACGTGCTGGACCTGAAGGGCAAGGTACTCCCCACCCTCCGCGTTGCCAGGCAACCGGCGGGGGCCTCGCCCCGTGGGGACCCACCCTGTTGCTAGGTAACCGTCCGAGGGGAGCCACCTTGGTCTTAGGCGAGGAAGCCGCTTGGCCTCACGTGAGGCCTCCACCCTTCTGCCGGGTATCCAGGAAGGGGTCTTAGGTTCGTGAGCCCTGCCTTGTTGCTAGGTAACGCGGTGGGCTGCCGCAGTTGCCAGATAACCGACTGCGCGACCCTCATCCCCACCCCTGTGGGTTGGGGGCTTTAGGCCTCTGCGGAGGCCCGGGGCAACCCGGGGTTGTGGGGTGCGCGGGCTGCAGCCGGCTGGGAAGCCAGTCCTGGCGCCAGGGGGCTGCGCGACCCTTGACCAGAGGTGGTGAAGCATGTCGGGGACAGTGTACCTTCGGGCCAGTCCCTCCCTCTGGGAGCTCGGCCCGTTCTGTTTATCGAGCGATTTTTGTGTATTAGTCTCTGAAGCAATTTCTTAACGTTCACTGGGACACTGAGTTACAAGGGCTAGGTAAGGTGGTTGGCGGGAGCGCTGTTTCCACAGAGGGAGAGACTGAGGCACCAAGAGGCGATACAGAGTGCCCACGGTTCACATCGGTCACAGGATAGTGGCAGGTCTGGATGCTGAACCCAGAGTCATTTGTTCACTTAGCTGCTATTTGAGGAGCACTTACTAAATGCCAAGAAGGGTGCTAAGCCTCGGGCTGCCTTGGGAGCAAAACCAGAGTCAGTCCCTGAACCTTGTCCTTCTGGAGCCCACGATCTGGTGAGTGGGAGGGACGCTGATCTCAAAAAGCACAAACAAATGTAAATTGCAGTGGTAGAGCAGTGAGAATCTAATAGAGTCAGCCTCCACTGGGGATAAGGAAGCACTGCCCCCGGGGAGAGTGACAAACGGGCTGAAATATGAGGGAGCGATAGAGCCCTAGGACCCGCTCCCAGGGGGCCTTTCCCCGGGGGTTTCTAGGAAAGCTTTTTATATGAGGGATCTCAAAGCCTTTCAGAAGTGGCCCCCAAGTCTGTCCTGGCTAGAGGGCAAGTGAGTATTTGGTCTCTTGCATTGAGGAGTAACAAGAATAGGACAGTTTGTTGTCGTTTAGTCGCTAAATGGTGTCCAGCTCTTTGCAACCCCATAGACTGTAGCCTACCAGGCTCCTCTGTCCATGGTACTCTCCAGGCAAGAATACTGGAGTAGGTTGCCATGCCCTCCTCCAGGGAGTCTTCCCAACCCAGGGATTGAACCCATGTCTTCTGCATTGGCAGGCATGAACAGGTAGATTCTTTACCACTGAGCCACCAGGGCGTCCTATAATAGGACAGGACCAACAACATTTAACCAGCTCCACATCAGTGAGTGAGGGAAACATGGGTGCCAGTCCTAGGTGGCATAGGCAAGAGTGTGCCCAGAAGCAGTAGGGAGTGAAGAGTTGAAATGCCTGCCCCTTGCTGCCTCACTCCCCACCCCCCAGTACTTTCCCAAACCTCCCCTAAGTGGGTTGCCTTCCTTGGATGCCACCCAGAGTTAACTAGTGAGGCCCTGTGCTGGGCTCCCTTCTGAGGATGGGAGGTTAAGAAGGTTCAGTCCTTAGAGGCAACGAAGGACAACAAGACACCCCAGGGGTGGGAGGGTGTAGTATTCCCTGAGTTTTTGTAGCATGTTTTTTTTTTTTTCTTATTTTTTTATATTTATTTATTTTTAATTGGAGGATAATTGGTTTACAGTATTGTGTTGGTTTCTGCATGTATCAACCTGAATCAGCCATTGGCATACACATGTTCTCTCTTGAACTTCCCACTCCCCTCCAACCCCCCACCCCATGTAGCATGTGTTCTTGTTTCCTCCCTGGCTGCCGTGTCACCAGAGGTCCTGCAGGCTGCCTCCTCGGATCACTCATTTCTCCAGCAAACATTTCATGAGCACCTGGCATGCAGCAGGCCGGGGGCTGAGCTCGAAACCTGCCTCTGCTGCTCTGTTGCATGCCCTCGGGCAAGCATGTGAACTCGCTGAGCAGACACAGGAGACAAGCACATCACCACCCTTGGTCCACAGTCCCCATGGACCTTGAGGTGCAAGGGGAGGTACGTGGAAGCTGACAGATCCAAGCAGATGCATGGATACGATGATAAGTTAGCCACCACAGCAAGGTCAAGGCCCCTCAGGTAACGCAGTTGCCCAACCTCAAGTGTGGGCTGGCAGGAGAAGTGGTTACAAAAGACTTCCTGGAGGAGGGAGATGCCAGCACTGGGAAGGTGACCAGGTGGCAGGCAGGTGGACGAGGAGGTGTCACAATAAGCCCATGGGGTGAGGGGCAGCCCGCTGAGGCTGGGTAGTCGTGGATAATGCTGGAGCCTGGAGGATGGGACCCAGAGGGCCATGGGTGAAGGGGGTCCAGATGCAAGAGCAGGAGGAGACCACTTTGATCCCAAGAAGGAACAGGCACCATGAGGAGACTGTAGCCTGGGAGAAGCCGGGTTATACGTGTCTTTCGGAAGAGGCTGCTGTGGGTGGGTTTGCCTCCCATCCTCCCTGGGCATCGCGCATTTATTCCACTACCCTTGGACCTCATGTTTTGAAAGTCTGCCTTCTGCAGAAACTGCAGTCAATAAAAAAGGAAGGTAATGGCATATCAAGGAAATTCACTACATCTACCTGCCAGCCAGCACCTCTGATCTCCAGGGAAACCAGTGGGGCCACATTCAGCTGATGGAAAGCCCTCCAGACACTTCTCTGCCCTTATTTTTCTTACTTCTCTGCAGCTTCTGACACCACTGCTGTGCCCCTCCTCAGCGGGCTTCCATTGGCCTTGAGGTTGCTGCGTCTCTGTTTCCCCCATTTCTCTCACTGTTGCCCGTTCTCTCCTGCCCTCCCTTCGGATGTTGGCTCCTCTTGCTTGGGCCTGGCATGCCTCACATACTGTTGCTCTGCTTGGGGTAGGCTTTGACTCACTCATTCGTTCCTGTTTTTTCGGCCATGCCTCGCCACCTGCAGGATCTTGGTTTCAGGAGCAGGGATTGAACCTGTGTCCCCTGTAGGGGAAGCACAGTGTCTTAACCACTGGACTGCCAGGGAAGTCCCAAGGGGCAGGCTTTGATTTCTGTCACTGCCAATGACTCCTGAATTTGTACGAAAGTCCGGAGCACTCATCTGGAGATCTGTGGGCCTTCAGGACACCCTGGAGGTCTCACGGCCATCATAATCTCGGCATTTCCCCAGATGAGCTCCCCCAGCCCTGCTGCCTCTCTCCTCAGGGAGTGACACTGCCATCCACACAGGTGCCCATTTAGAGACCTGGGCATTATCCTCCCCTTGTTTGCCTCACTGCCACGCCCACTGCAGAGACATTTACTGAGTAGCTGCTATGGGCCAGGATCTGAGGCTGCCCTCACTCGACTTAACCAGTGCTCCTAGGTACCCACCATGGGCTCTGCCTCCCATCCCATGGCTTTAGCTCCACTAGTCCCTCTGCCTGCATCCCATCTGTATCCTAAGGCCTCAGTTTGAAGGTCACACCCTTGCAGAGTCTCTCATCTCCCTTTAAGCAAATAGCTCAGTGCAGGGACCCTATCTGTCTTGGTCACCCTGGTATCCCCAGGCCCAGCATAGTGTATGGTAAGAGCATGAGCGAGTGGACGTCTGCAGCCCTGGTGATGAAGGCAAGCAAAATATATTGCTCCCTGTTCTTTCCTTGGAATATACTGGTGCCTCAGGGGCTCCATGCCAATTGCATCCCCCAAAGTTGGATACCTGGAGTAGAAAGTGGGCTTGGGAATCCCAGGAAAGCAATGTTTATCAAGTGGAAGTGGCCCTGCAGGGAGTGAGAAGTGGGGTTAGAATCTGATCTCACCTTTGTTCGCTGTGTGACCTCAGGCAGGTGGTGCCACCTCTCCAGACATCACTGTTCATCGCTTTAAAAATGCCAGTCCTACTTCATAGTAGGGCTGATTTATATGAGGAGGTATATACTCCTGGCAAAGGATATACAAGAGGGTATGTCGTAGTCCCTGGGCCAGGTACCCTCAAGCTCACCCACTGGGTGCTGGGTCTCTAAGAAGCCTTCTGAACAGCAGTGAGTGAACAGGGTCCCTTGCCCATAGGCCACAAAGGAGAAACTAGGGGAGGAACGTTCTTCCTCGGTCACTCACTTGACCACTCTCTCTGGCTTGCAACAGTAAGACAATGCATTTTATGAAACAAAGATTCTGTGGGAAGGAAATGGCAGCGCACTCCAGTATTTTCCCATGGAGACTACAGTCTATGGGGGTCGCAAAAGAGTCGGACACAACTCAGCAAGCTTACAACACAGGCTCTGAGGCAGGCAGTTCCCAGGCCAGTCGGCGCAGTGATGTCATTCTTTACACGTTACTGTGTCCTGCTGCTGGCTGTCCTCAGGGGTGCACGGGGCAGCAGCTGCTCTGGGCAGCGTCTCCAGATAGAGCCTTGCTCACCGTGGCGTAGCTTCACACCTCCTTTTCTGTCCTTCAGTGAGTTACATGTAACAGGCTGTGCCTGTATAAAGCATATCGCTTGATGAGCTCAGTCATTATGTACACCCAGAAAACCACAGGCACACACTCTGTCACTCCCTAAAGGTCCCCCACACCCACCTGTGTCCAGCCTGTGCCCAGGCTGCCTCTGATGTATTTTCTGTTACCATTTCCCAGGATGTGTTTATTTTTATTCAAGTGAATCACACAGTTACTGTCTCCATTGTCTGGTTTCTTTCCCTTGGCTCAGTGATCCTGAAACTCTCTCCTGCTGTCGCCAGTGTCAGCAGTCATTCCTTTTCATAGCTGAGCAGTTTTCTGTAGTGTGGATGGGCACAATTCTTATCTCCACTCACCTGTCGAAGGATGTTGGCATTCTCGCCAACCTGAGCCCACTTAAAACAATGTGCTGTGAACATCCGCACGTGTCTTCATGCGGATGCCTGGTTTCCTTTCTCTTGGGTAAATACCTAAGAGAGGAATGGCTGGGTTACAAGCTGATTTTAGCTTTCTCAGAACCTGTCAAACTTTACCAAGGTGGTTGTCCCATTTTACATTCCCGTCAGCGGTGATGCTGCACATCCGGACCCGTGAGAGAGAGATGAGGAGAAGGGTTTCTTTTCAGGCCACGGCGGGATCTAGCAGCTGTGCATGCTCAGCCGTGTCCCTCTCCTGACAGAGACAGAAGAGCAGGGCGCATTAACGCAGAAAGGCATGGAGAAGGTCTGCATCGAGAGCCTGCAGGGTGGTGTTGAACCTGGCGTCTCCCACCTGATTCAGTCCTGGACTCTTGCCCCACAGCCCCCTCCCAGGGCCCCCCTACGAAGACTCTCAGTGGCCCCGGTAGATGTTCACATGGGGAAATGCTTTCCTTGAGCAATTCCCTGGAGCATGGAGATCGAATGGCCCTTTGATGGACAGGCATGATTGGGGTTCCCTGGCTGGCAGGAGGCTGTCAGCCCTCACCCCGACCCTGGCATCCTGCTGGTGGAACTGAAGGTGAAAACGCCTTCCTTCTCTTCCACCTCCCCCAGGTGCTCATCTGCCGGAACTACCGCGGCGACGTGGACATGTCAGAGGTGGAGCACTTCATGCCCATCCTGATGGAGAAGGAGGAGGAGGGCATGCTGTCGCCCATCCTGGCCCACGGGGGAGTCCGCTTCATGTGGATCAAGCACAACAACCTGTATCGTATCCCTCTGTCGGGCTTGTGTGTACATGTGTGCACCCATAGGTGTGCAGCCGAGAGCTGCTGTCCCCACGGCTGCCTGGCTCGGGCCAGCAGGGGCCAGTGGGCACAGCCCTGTCTTCTGGAGCTCCCTGCTGCCTAAGGATGACCAGTGTGACAGAGGTCCAGAGAGCCAGGATGGGTTCCTTGGGGAGGGAACATCCCAGAGGAGGCCTGAAGAAGGCCAGCTGTCTGCTGGCACGAGGCATGCCAGGCCTGGGAGAAGTCTCATTCGGCAGCTGCAGTGGGGGGTGACTGGAGCGCTAGAGTGGGGTGCATGGTAGGAGCAAGGCCCAGTGGTCAGCAGGGTGTGCACTGCAGGGCCCTGTAGGAAACCTCCTGAATGAAGTGCGTTGGGAAGTCTTTGGAGGGTCACAGACAGAGGGCTGACACGGTCTGATTTGCATTTTCTACATTTTCTCTGGCTGCTGAGTGGAGACCAGACTTCAGGGATCAAAAGTGGACATGGGGAGGTGGGGGGTTGGCGGGCAGGTGGGAGGGGCAGTAGCCTGGACTGTGAGAGGTGGTGGGACACGGAGAAGGGGAGAGATTCCTCCCCACCCTGCCCAGATCTCAGAGCCTCCTGCGCACAGGCCCATGGGGAGGCCTGGCTAAGCCAGTTCCCATCCAGGAGGTCTTACCGGCCTTCCCGTGGCTTTGGTCAACCCCTCTAGGTGTGTTCTGGTATCTACACTGCTGCGGGAAGAGCCTGGCTTTGCAGCCCACAGCCCCGGGCTCTGGTTGCCACGTGACTGGAGGCAGGTCATCACCTCCCCCTGGTCCAGTGAGAGCAGTGACTCCTGAGCTGGGCATGTGCGTCGTGCCCAGCCAACATGGGCTCTGTCCTCTTTTCCACGTTCATGGAGACACACAGGACCTTGCTAGTGAAGGTGTGGTCCACAGGCCAGAGCATCCCCTGGGAGCCTTCTGGGAGTGAAGAAGCCTGGGTCCATGCAGCCTTGCCGGGTCAGAAGCTACATAGAGCAGGGCCATCCCTCGTGACGTGTGTGCATGGTGCAAGGTGGAAGGTGTTGGCCCAGGAGCTTATCCACTGCCCTGAGATCTGGCTCCCTGCAGTGCACCTCTGTTTTTTCACCTCTCTCTAGAGGGGGCAGCTCTGCAGAGTGTGGCAGGCAGCCCGTGAGCCAGGAAAAGATTGTCTTGGAAGCTGCCCTGGGTCTGGGCGTGGTTGCCCAGCTGTGGAGGGTGGGGGAGTAGCAGTGCTGGCTCAGCAGGAGCCGTCAGACCAGTTCCCAGTGGGGCCTGGTGTTTCATGCGTGAGCAGCCGGCTAGGAGACAACGAGGGCTCGTCCCTCTGGATGCCAGTGCTCAGCGCACCCTGCCTGAGTGGACACCTGCTCGCCTCCAGCCCAGGTTCCACTGTCAGCTGGCAGTTTCCAAGCCCAGCCGAAGGGCTGGAGGTGCCCGTTGCTGCTCCTTAGAAAGCACCTGGAACCCATGTTGCTTGGACTAGGGAAGCCAGCACTCTCCTGACTGGCTCAGCGTCCATTTCTTGAGGCCCTGTGCTGGACCAGGATGAGGCTGGAAGTGAGGTGGAGATGGCCCCTCCCTCCCTCCTGGAGCCCACAGCTTGGCACTGGGGTGGCTAGGGTGCAGTGCAGAGGAACTGTCCCCCCAGGTGATCAAGCCCTTAGGGAAAGAGGAACAGGAAGTTCCCAGTACACACTGACCCCAGGAACTGGGGACACGTCCCCAAGTCAGGAGTGTGTGCCAGCTTACACACATCACCTCGGTGAATCCGCTCCCAGGCCCCTATCATGTTGTCATTGTTGTTCAGTTGCTAAGCCATGCCTGGCTCTTTGCGACCCCGTGGGCTGTTGCCTGCCAGGCTCCTCTGTCCATGGGATTTCCCAGGTGAGAATATTGGAGTGTGTTGCCATTTCCTGCTCCAGGGCATCTTCCTGACCCAGGGATCAAACCCAAAATTCCTCTTGGCAGGTGGGTTCTTTACCACTGAGCCACCTGGAAGCCCATGGGTGAGAAAATGGAGGCTTCATTCAAAAGGTTTGCTTCAGGGGGAAAGACTCAAAGACAGACTCGAGCCAGGATTGGCCCTGGCCAGGGAGCCCCAAACCCCAGGAGGGTCCTGTAAGCGGTGGGCTTTGGAGGAGGGCAGAGTGTGCTCCTGGTTTCCGCTCCAGGATGAGTCACTGCTCTCCCAGGGCTGCTCACCTTATTGGAGTGCCCTCGGCCACACCTCGGGCTTCAGCCCTCCGCTCAGGCCTCACCTCGGCAGTGCCCCTTGCCCGGTAGCTGTGCCCCTGCTGCCCCTCTGTCGGCTGAGTGCTCCCTGGGAGCCGGGGCTGCCCCATCTGTGACCACGGTTCCCAGGCCTGCCTTAGACCAGGAGCTCGGGAACCCTGAGGGCCAAGTCAGTGACTGGGGGCGGCTCCAAAGCGCGCAGGGACCCGGGGTCTGGGAGGCGGCAGCCCTGCCCCTGGACGCTCCTTAACCGCGGCCGCCTGCAGTGGTCGCCACCTCCAAGAAGAACGCGTGCGTGTCACTGGTGTTCTCCTTCCTCTACAAGGTGGTGCAGGTGAGTTGAGCCACGGGGGCCGTGAGGGGTACCCCGCACCTGGCTCTTCAGTGTGCCTCCCCATCTTGGCCGCCCGAGGGCCGCAGCATCCCTGGCGGAGCTGGAACCCCAGGGAGAAGACTGAGGGAGCGCTACCTGGTCTGCGAGTGGGATGCCACGGCCTTATTTGCCCCCTGCCTGGTGAGGAGAGGGAAATGAACAGGATGTGAGGCTCAGGCCAGGGGTGTGCCCTGCTTCCAAGAGGGACAGGTGTGCCCCCAGCTGGCTGTGGAAGGGTGGAGAGTGACCCGCTGAGTCAGGGGTTCGGGAGGTGGGTTAACCAGGAGGATGGTGGAGCCAAGTTCTGCTCAGAATCTCCTTGGGGGGGCTCTAAAGGCGCAGTGGCCTGAGGCCCCACCTTAGGGAGGGGTGACACATGCCAGGCCCAGCTGCCAGCGAGATGGGGTGCCAGTGGCGTGTGCAAAGGCCCTGGGGCAGATGTGCCTGTGGTGCCCAGTATTCCCGGGACAGAGTGTGGAGCTGTCAGCAGGGTGGCTGGGCTGGGCTACAGGGTGGGGGGTGCCTGCAGAGTGCCTGGTGAGGTGTTTAGATTTCGTTACAAGTCTGATGAGAGATGGTGGAAGGCTTTAAGCAGGAGACTGGCAAGACCTGATTTGAGTTAAGATATTCTCTGGCAGCTGAGTGGGCAAAGGAACTAAAGGCAGCAGGGAGGCCAGGGAGGAGGTGGATGGAGGGGCCTGGCTGAAGTAGGGGCTTCAGTGGGTTGACGAGAGTGGACAGTCTGACCCAGGAGGCTTGGGGTGCGCCCAGGAAAGCTTTCACACTCCAGATGGTGCCATTTGCAGCTCGCTCAGCCGTCGCCTCTGCTACACAGTGGGGGACGCGGTGGTGAGGACATGGGGGCAGGAGAGGCCCCAAGTGCAGGCTGAGGAGTAGCCGGCATCCCCAAGCTGTCGCGGGCCAACCTGCGCTGTTTGTGATTTCCGAGGAGAGGCCCAGCGGTTGCAGTCCTGGGGTGGAGAGATGGGGAAGTGGGAAGGAGGAAGGTTCTCCCTGCACTGCCTGGCATTGCCTTCCTGCTTCCGTGTTTGTGCTCCTGAAAGACCTTCTGTCGAGTTCCTCTTCCCCTTGGCTCTGAATTTTCTGTTGAAATGGGGCTGGCTTATTTGCAGGCACAACTGTACAGACCAGGGTTCAAGGAGGTCACAAGAGGCCTAAAGAGCTACTTGTCCTGTCCGCAGGGGCCCTTGTCCCTCATCTGAATCACTCCTGACTCAGAGGCAAAGGGTCAGGGTGAAAGAGAAGCTGAGAAGGGGCCCCAGGCCTGGAGGTGTCTCTCGGGGAGAGGGGGAGAGTGGGCCTGCAGGGGTGGGAACTTGGGCTTCTGAGCAGGTCTCAGAGAACCCCTGCACACCCCCAATCTGGTTCCCATGTCACAGGCAGCCACTGCTGGCCTCCTGCCCACATTCCCTGAGCCCAAGACCTTGTCCGAGCACTCCTGGGAACCGGGCAAACACGGCTTGTGGACAGAAGGGCTGTTGGCAGGGGCCTTGGGGCACGAAGTGCAAATGACCTTGTGCAGGCGTTCGTCCCCTCCTCATCTCTCCTCTCACTGATCTGCTTCCCACGGCGACACTGCAGGTATTTTCAGAATACTTCAAGGAGCTGGAGGAGGAGAGCATTCGAGACAACTTCGTCATCATCTACGAGCTGCTGGATGAACTCATGGACTTCGGCTACCCCCAGACCACAGACAGCAAGATCCTCCAGGAGTGAGTGGATGGGCTGGGGCCCGGGGACGGGCGAGGAGGGGTCAGGCCCAGGCGGCGGCACTGGGTTGAAGTCATGGGCAGGTTTGGAGGTGCATGAGGCAAATGTGTATTCGCGTTGCTGGTCCCCTGCCTGTCTCCAGCCCCCCAGATGTTTTCTGAGTTCCTGGGACAGCTGTGGGCCCTTTTTCACTCAGCATCACAGCATGGCGTGAGCACTTTTCCTGTTGTTGGGTCTGCATTTCCATCCCCAGAACTGCGCTCAGTGTCTTGTCACCTGCCGCTGTTCTGTTTTTCTTTTTTTTTTAACGTATCTGTGTAGTTTTGACTGCTTTGGGTTTCAGTTAGGACACACAGGATCTTCCTTGCATCATGCAGGCTGCCCTCTAGTTGAAGCATGCGGGCTCCAGAGCGAGTGGGCTCTGCAGTTTGCGGTCCGAGGGCTCTCTAGTAAAGGCGCATGGGCTTAGTTGCCCCATGGCCTGTGGAATCTTAGTTCCCTGACCAGGGACCAGACCTGAGTCCCCTACATTGGAAGGCAGATTCTCAACCGTTAGCCCACCAGGGAAGTCCCACTGCCTTTGTTTTTATTGTCATAAATGAGATTGTGATGAAAAATCTCCCTCCTTTGGGATCCTGTGCACCAAATAATGGTCACCATTGATTAAGCACTTCTTGGGAAGCAGGCCTCTTGTGAGTCCTTTGTTCCATTTCAGTTAGTCAGAGGGGCTGTCTTCCCATTTTACAGGGGAGCAGAGGGACACTCAGAGAAGCCGTGTAACTTCAGCACACCCCACATCTGTTGCTCCCTAAGTGGAAGCAGATGAGCTTCCCAGGTGTCTCAGTGGTGAAGAATCTACCTGCCCATGCAGGAGACATGGGTTTGATCCCTGGGTCGGGAAGATCCCCTGGAAGAGGGCATGGCAACCCACTCCAGTGTCCTTGCCTGGGAAGTCCCATGGACAGAGGAGCCTGGTGGGCTGCAGTCCACAGGGTCAGGTGGCATATGACTTCCTGACTAAGCAGCAAGTGGAATCAGGGTCACCAGGTTACTCTCCCAGGGAGGTCGGGCTCCTCTGCCTGCCCAGCGGGGAAGCACATGCCCACTGCTTGTGTTCCTCACCAACGCTGTCTCCTTGGTGCCCTGAGCCTGAGAACTCTGTACTCATTGTAACTGAAGAGTTTGTTGGGGTTTTGAGAATCGTGATATTGTTGTGTTAAATGGCCCCAGGTGAAACCAGAGCCTGCCTCTCCTGGCGCCTGCTACAGAGAGGGGCTGTTTTCAAGAATGTCAGTGCCTGGCCACCTAACTCTGAGCCCGGGCCCACAGGTACATCACTCAGGAAGGCCACAAGCTGGAAACGGGGGCCCCGCGGCCCCCAGCCACTGTCACCAACGCAGTGTCCTGGCGCTCTGAGGGCATCAAGTACCGGAAGAATGAGGTGTTCTTGGATGTCATAGAGTCCGTCAATCTCCTGGTAGGCTTCCTTTTCTTTTTTAAAAATTGTTGTCTTCGTGATTGGAAATAAAAGCAACTTGACTTTTAAAATTAGCAAGGCCCTGAGAAACAGTTTCTGTGTGATAGCAGATCAGCAGGATTCGGTTTGGGCTACTCATTGCAACATGAGCTTGTTTTACCTTCATTAGGTTTTATTCTTATTTAGAACGAATGCATGCATATCATTAAAATATATATATATATATATATATATATATATATATATATATATATATAGGATTAGAAAGCTAAGGGCTCCAGGACTTCCTGGTGGGCCAGCGGTGACCCTGTGCTACCACTTCAGGGGGCCTGGTTCCACCTTGGTTGGGGAACTAGGATCCTGCATGCCTCCAGGCAAAAGTAAAAAAATAACTAGAAAGCAAGCAAGCGAAAGGCTCTGTAATCAGAAAGGCCACATCACATAAGGATTCATTGTCATCTTTTGGCCCTTCGTGCTGTAGGTTTACAGACAGACATTGTTTTGTGTAAAACTGAGAGCGTAAGGTGTAGTTCTCCTACAGCTGGCGTTTGGAGTTGCCTGGGTTTTGGTTTTTATTGTTTTGTACATGTTTGTTTCTTTAGTTTTGTTTATTAAGTTATTGTTCTTTGATAATTGACCATATTGTCTGTGAATTTTAGCATATGATTCCCTGGTGGCTCAGACGGTAAAGCGTCTGCCCGCTATGTGGGAGACCTGGGTCCGATCCCCAGGAAGGGAAGATCCCCTGGAGAAGGAAATGGCACCCCACTCCAGTACTCTTGCCTAGAAAATCCCATGGATGGAGGAGCCCGGTGGGCCGCAGTCCACGGGGTCGCAGAGTCGGACACGACTGAGCGGCTTCACTGCACTCTCACACATTCGTATACCCATTACCATGACCAGGAAGCAGAACAGCTCCCTCACCTCAAACCCTTGCTTATGCTGCCTCTCAGTAGTCACGCCCTCCTGCCTATTCCCAGCCCTGGCCGCTGCTGCTGTGGTCTTCCTCAAGGGAGTTTTGTCCTTTTGAGATTGTTGTCTGAGTGGAATCATACAGTGTGTGTCGGTTTGCATCTGACTTCTTTCAATATATGGCTTTGAGATTTCATCCAAGTTGCTCTGTTTATCAAGTTTATGTCTTCTTTGGTTCATTTATTTTATATTCTGAATCACAGATGGTTTATCCATTTACCCATCAAAGGACATCTGGGTTGTTTCCAGTGTTTGGCAATTGTGAAAAGAGTTGCTATGAGCATTTTATGTATAGCTTTATGTGTGGACAGAAGTTTCCATCTCTCTAGGGCAAATACCCAGGAGTGGGACTGCTGGGTCATGTGGTAAGTGGATGTTTGACTTTATAAGAAACCGTCAAACTGTTTTCCAGTACCATTTTTGCATTTTCACCAGCAATGGATGAGAATCCCAGTTGCTTCACGTCCTTGATGAGTGTTTTTACTTTTGTCACCCTACTAGGTAACTCATCATGGCTGTAATGTACATTTCCCTAATGGCTCATGATGTTGAGCATCTTTCTGTGTGCCTCTTTGTCATCCATATCTTTGGAAGAGTGTCTTTTCATGTCTCTGATCATTTTTAAGTTGAGTTTGTTTTCTGATTGTTGAGTTGAAAATTCTTTTTATCAGATAAAGTCTTTTTTTTCTTAATCCAGTGTGATGTGTGATTTGCAGATATTTTCTCCTAGTCTGTCACTTTTCATTCTGTGGCATTGTCTTTCACGGAGCAGAAGCTTTTGAGAAAGTCCACATGTCATATTTAGGGACTTCCCTGGCAGTCCAGTTGGTTAACACTTCACCTTCCGATGAAGGGGGTACAGGTTTGATCCTGAGTTGGGGATCTAAGATCTCACATACTGTTCAGCCAAAAAAACCAAGACAAAACAGAAACAGTATTATAACAAATCCAATAAAGGATTTAAAAATGGTCCACAGGAAAAAAAAAATTTGGGAAAAAAACCCAAATATCAAATTTTTAAACTGATTATGTTTTTGGTGCCATGTCTGAGAACTCATTGCCAAACCCAAGGTCACATAGATTTTTCTCCTAAGTTTTCTTCTAAAAGATTATAGTTTAATATTTAGATCTATGATCAATTTTTAGTTAAATTTTATGTAAGGTGTGAGGCCTAGATCCGTTTTTTGCACATTGAACAGTTTTTTTCCTTGTTCTGACATCGTTGTTTTAAAAAGATTATCCTTTCTCCATTGAGTTGCTTTTGCATTTCTGTCAAAAATCAGTTTACTATATTGTGCAAGACTGTTTCTGGTTTCTGTTCTTTTCCATTGATCTGTTTATCTGTTTCTGCACCAGTACCACACAGTCTTGACAACTGTACCTTCATAGTAAGTTTGAAAACCAGATAATGTCATTCTCCTAGCAGTCTTCTTTTTCAAAATCGTTTAGCTCTTTAGTTCCTTTTATAGAATTCTAGAATACATTTGTCTTGGGATTTTGATTGGTATTGAGTTAAGTAACTCTGTTAGTCAATTTGGAGAGATTTGATGTCTTTAGTATATTAAGTCTCACAATCCATGGGAAATTTATGTCTCTATATATATTTAGATAATATTTTATTTCTTTCATCAACATTTTATAGTTTTTACCATTTACAAATTTTTTGTTAGATTTACGCCTAAGTATTTCATGTTTTGGAAGCTATCACAAATTGCTTATTTTTCGTTTTATTTGGTAGAATTCACTTGTAAAGCTATCTGAGCCTGGAGATTTCCTTTTCAGAATATTTTTCACTACAGATTGCAATTATATAACAGTTACAGGATTGATTAGGTTTTCTATTTCATCTTGAGTGAGTTTTGGTAGTTTGCAGTTTTTAAGAAATTGGTCTGTTTCATCTAAGTCACTGAGTTTTTATGCATAGTGTTGTTTATAGTATTCCCTTATTAGCTTTTTAATATGTGCAACATCTGTACTGACACCCACTCTTTCATTTCTGATATTTGTAATTTATGTTGTCTTTCTTTTCTCTTTGTCAGTCTTATGAGAGGTTTATCTGCTTCATTGATCTACACAAAGAATCAGCTTTGATTTCATTGATTTCCTCTATTGTTTTTTTGTTTTCAATTACATTGATTTCTGCTTTTGTCTTCCTTGTGATTTCGGCTCACTTTGCTCTTCTTTTGCTAAGTTTTTTAAAGTGGTAACTGAAGATACTAATTGGAAGCCTTTCTTTCTCATACAAACATTTAATGCTATAAATTTCTCTCTAAGCACTGCTTTAGCTGTAGTCTACACTGATAACATTGGGTTTTCCTTTTCGTTGAAAATATTTTCGCATTTTCCTTGAGACTTCCATTGACTCATGAATTATTTAATGAACGTGTGTTGTTTAATTTCTAAATGTTTACGGATTTTTATGTTATTTTGTCATTGACTTAATTCTGTTATTGTCTGAGAATATAGTTTATATTACTGTCAGTTCTTTAAAGTTTGTTAAGATTAATGATCCAAAATATGATCTGTCTTGGTGAATGTCCATGTACACTTGAAAAAAATGTACCTTCTGCCCTTGTTGGATAGAGTGTTCTGTAAATACCAGTTAAATTTGAACACTTGTAGTGTTCCATTTTGTTTCTTCACTCTGTCATTTTTTCTTTGTATAGTTTTTTTTAGTGGTTGCTATAAAATACATACTTTTTTATCATTTACTTAGAGTTAATATTTTACAACTTCATTTGAAATTTAGAAACTTTACTACCCCATTGTAGAGTTGTCCTATATAATTATCTCTCTACACTGAAAACCATATTAGTCAGTGTTAAACATCTTTGCTTTCAATTACCAAGCGTGCTTCAAAGAGCTGAGGAGGAAAGAAGACTCTCTACCGTACTTTCCCAGGCATTGACTGTTTCTGTGGCTCTCCCTTCACTCCCAGTTTTCCAAGTTTCCTTCTGGTACAGTTTTACTTCTGTCTAAAATGCTTCTTCTGGCAGTTCTTTCAAGACAGGGCAACAGGCTACAAATTCCTTTGGTTTTCCTTCATCTGAGAAAGTCTTTATTTCACCTTCTTTCCAGAAGGATACTGTCACTGGATATCAAATTCCGGGTTGACAGTTCTCCTTTAGTACCTTGAAAGTGTTGTACCACTTTCTTCTGGGCTCCATGATTTCTGATGAAAATCCAGAGTCCCTCACATCAGTATTGCCCTCTAGGTAATAATAATATGTAGTTTTTCCTCTAGCAGCTTTCCAGATTCTTTTCTTTGTCTTTTGTTTTCATCAGATAGTTTATGATGTGTCTAGGTTTGTATATTTTTAAGTTCCTGCTGCTTGGGTTTTGTTCAGCTTCTTGGATCTGCAGACTTATGTATTTCATCAAACTTGGGATGTTTTCATTCATCATTTCTTCATAGTTTTCAGCAGATAGTTTATGATGTGTCTCAATATGGATATTTTTGAGTTCCTGCTGCTTGGGTTTTGTTCAGCTCCTTGGATCTATGGACTTATGTATTTCACCAAACTTGGAATGTTTTTATTCATCATTTATTCAAATATGTTTTTACTATTTCACTCTTTCTTGTTTCCTTCTGGATCCCAGTAACATAAATGTTAGACCTTTTATGATTGTCCCCAGGGTCTCTGAGCCTCTGTTCATTCTGCTTCATCTTTCTTTCTGTTGGTTAGATTAGATAATTCCTGTTGATCAACTTTCAAGTTCACTGACCCTTTTCCTACTCTGTTATTTCCATTCTGCTCTTGAGCCCATCCAGTGAGTTTTTAGTTTGTTACTGTATTTTTCAGATCAAAGATTTCCATTTGATCCTTCTCCTTACAGTCTTATTTCTTTCCTGAGACTTTCTAGTTTGACATTTGTTGTAAGAGTATTTGTGATTTTTCCTATAGCAGTTTAAAGTCGTCTTCATAGAATCCCAACATCCATGTCAGTATTGGTGTCTGTTGATTGTATTTTCATGTGAGCTGAAATTTTCATGGTTCTTTGTATGCTAAGTAATTTCACATTATATCTTGGGGTAGGCTTCTAGGTCTTATTTAAATTATACAGAAAATGTTGATTTTTTTTGGTTTGTTTTAGCTGACAGTTGACTTGGTTAGGATCAGGCCACAAGTTTCAACCCCCAGTCTATGAGCCATGAGCAGTTCAGTTTTCAGAGCCTTTGTGCCCTTTGTTGTCTGCATCTGTTCCAAATATGCAGTACCCAGCGGTCCATCCGGGACTGGGAGCAGTTTGGTTCTCAAGGCAATGCGTTGGCCTTAGGGTCTTATCTATGTGCACCTGGTTCTAGAGAGATCTGGAGACATAAACAATTTCCTGCGATTGCTTTCCTGAACCTTTCACTCTCTGTGCTCTCTGGCTGCCTGGGGCTTCCTTTTTTGGTTCTGTGGCCAAAAACTTGGGGCTCTAGATCCCCACTCTTGTGCTGGTCTGCACTTGGTCTGGAATCCTAGGTTTGCCACCTCCAATCCCTGGAAAAGCAGCTCAGTGGCCTGGGCCCCAGACGGCCATGAGAAAACTGAAAGAGGGTAGAAACGGGGCATTTCCATACTCCCTCTGAGCGGCAGGAGTTCCCCTTCTGGCCTGGAGTCAGAACTAGAGGCTTCTGCTAGCTCTGGCTACACCCCACTGCTCACTTCTGCTTCCAGGTTTCTGCTGCAAGCTCACCTCACGGCGGGTGGGAGACACCGCTCCACCTTTTTGGTCTCCCAGTAGGTGCCGGTGCACTCTGTCCAGGTCTTTTGTTGTTGTTGATTTTTAATTTTAGTTAATTAACGTGCTGTGTCTTTGTTAATGCTTGGGCTGTTCTCTTTTTGCAGCACACAGGCTTCTCACTGCAGTGGCTTCTCTCGTCGTGGGGCACGGGCTCTGGGGTGCGTGGGCTTCTCTCCTCGTGGGGCACAGGCTCTGGGGTGCATGGGCTTCGACAGTTGCGGGTCCCAGGCTCTAGAGCACGGGCTCAGCAGTTGTGGCGGATGGGCGTAGTTGGTCCGCAACTAAGGGATGATGTGGGATCTTCCTACATCAAGGATCCAAGCTGTGTCTCCTGCATTGGCAGGTGGATTCTTTACCACTGAGCCATCAGGGAAACCCCCTGCCCAGATTTTATAGCTGTAATCGGTGGCAGAGAACGGATGAAGCGTGCCAGTTCCATCTCACTGCAGCCTGCCTGTCTCCACACAGGAGACCGCACTCCCAGTACTTGGGCAAACCAGGGCAGACTGGGCCAGTCCCATCACATGGGCTGCTTAGGTTTGCCCATTTGGGGCTGTCCCAGCCAGTGCAGAAATGAGCATGACTGCTCATCCTCATGTGTGTTTGGGCGTCTCCCTTACCTAGGCAGGATCTCTGGAGGGCTGAGTGCCCAGGCATGGAATTCCTGAGTGAGAGCCCTCTCCAAAAAATTCTTCCAGTGGGCTGAACGTAAATGTATCTGCTGTCTTATTTTCTAAGCCGTGAGGCGACAGTGGCTCACTGCACCCCCTCCTGCTGGAGGACCTTCATCTGGATCGTTTACTGAGCCCAGAACATGTTCTCCGGTGTCCTGAGGTGGAGAAGCAAATCCCAGGGAGCAATTCAGAAGCAGCTGCCCTGTAGAGCACCAGGAGTTCAGGGCTGCCCCAGCCCCTGTGTCCGCTCACATGGCACTGTCCAGGGAGCCCTGTCCTTTCCACACAAGGGGCGGCACAAGGCAGGTGTGGCCATCCCAGGCATGTCAGAACACACCTTCCTGAGTCTGACCGCAGAACTGGCGGCCTCCAAAGTCAACACTGGCCTCCAGATTCTGGAGATCTGGTTCTACGGGTATCATTAGCAGCCGTTTTGCTGACACTCACCTCCTCCACGCCTGCCCTGAGACGGCCGGCTTTGGTCCGCCTGTCACGCCTCAGCTAAGAGGGCCGGCGCACCTTAAAGGCTGCGTGGCTTTTGTCTCCACTTCCCGAGCCTCCTTTGCCATCGTTCAGCTCTAGAGGGCTGTGCAGCCTCCCCCTCCCCAAGGAGGGATAGCACCCCAGAGAAGGAGAACTAAGGGCAGTCGGGGAGCCCTGAGAACCGCAGAGTAAGGCGGTGGGCGTGCCAGCTGCCCGGAGCTCAGGGTCGAGGGGCCGTGTCTGCACGGACTCACGAGTGTGCACTGCCCCAGGCGCTGGCTCATGCCGGACCCCGCAGTGAGCAGCCCGACCCGACCCCTCACCAGAGCGTGGACAGAGGTGGACGGACAGGGAGGTGGGGGCCAGGCCACACGCTGCCCGCTGAGGCGAGGGCAGCGAGGTCAGAGCACGGCGCGTGACGGAGGGGCAGGCCTTCCGTGCTGTCGAGTGCCTTTTTCTGAGTCATCACCCACTTGATGCCTCCGTTCTCCACTTCCCTCAGAGGTGGACGTCTTCCATGCCTGCCCACGGCACTTCCAGATATTTGAGTTAAAAACTGGACAGGCTTCCTGCTTCTCTGCAGAAATCAGGAAGTCAGGGCCTCCAGGGGTGGCCCATATAGCCCCAGGTCTCTGAGTTTGTTTTGCTTGCCGGTGTGGATGTGGCATCCTCACAGATGGTGCTGTGGGGTGGCGGGCCGCGCGCGCTGCAGCCCCAGAACGTCTGCCAGCTGCTCTGGGCCTCAGTGTCCGCATCTCTAAAATGGGGCCATGGAGACGTGCTGCAGCAGCCAGCTCCCTCAAGACAGCCCCGGGTTTACCCATCATCATGCTGTGATTTTTATTTTATTTATTTATAAAGATGTATTTTATTTTTAATTGAAGGATAATTGACTTACAGTATTGCAGTTTACAGTACTGCCATACATATGAATACCTATGGATCAGCCACAAGTATACATATGTCCCCTCCCTCTTGAACCTCCCTCCTACCTCCCACCACATCCCACCCCTCTAGGTTGTCACAGAGCCCTGGTTTGTGCTCCCTGCATCATGCAGCAAATTCCCCCTGGCTGTTTTACATATGGTAGTGTATACGTTTCCCTTTTGTATACTGTCTCCATTCATCCCACCGTTTCTTTCCCTGACTGTGTCCACAAGTCTGTTCTCTGTGTGCTGTGATTTTCAATTGCCTTCCAGTCTGCACAGGAGTTAAAAGTCACCCGAGTCACAGCCCCGCCCTGTCAAGGAGGAACTGCCCAGGCAGTGTTAGAGCTGGGATTGTATTTGCTTCAGTATAATTGTTACTTTGCGTCAGACCTCAGAGCAGCCCTGGGAGCAGGACCCAGGCAGCTCCATCTTCAACACACCCTAGGCTCACCTAGAGCATAGAGTAGACTCACCTGGCCCCACATGAAGAAGTAGATTTCCAGAAAGTGAGTCCTCCCTGCTCCGAGCAAACCTCACAGAGCCCAGGAGATGAGCAGACACTGATAGAACCCCTGCCCAGGCCAGCCAGGCACACAGCCTGCCTCCAGGTCTGCCCTGGGCATCCGAGGGCACCTAAGAGGGTCAGTGCGTAAAAGAGCCCCCGAAAGCATCCCAGGCCCAGCATCTCCTGGCCCATCCGAGGGCCTTCGGGGTCTGACCTGACACTGCCTCCTCAGCCCAGCGGACAGAGAGAGGGCTTCGCGAGTGGGAGAGGCTGGGAGGGTGACACAGCGTGGTGGGGGCAGGGGCCGCTGGCGCGGGGCCTCCCCTCACCCCGGCCTGCCCCCAGGTCAGCGCCAGCGGGAACGTCCTGCGCAGCGAGATCGTGGGCTCCATCAAGATGCGCGTCTTCCTGTCCGGCATGCCCGAGCTGCGCCTGGGCCTCAACGACAAGGTCCTCTTCGACAACACGGGCCGTGAGTACCCGGCCCAGGCCGGGGCAGCCCTGGGGACAGAGCAGGCCTCGCCCTGGGGCCACTGAGGGAGGCCAAGTGGTGAACAAGTCCACCTTAGGCATGCTGGCTTAGCGACATTGTCGTGCTGTTTCCAACGGTGAAAGCTAGTCAGCTAACGCCCAGCCCTGGAGGATGCGGGACAGTGAAAAACCCTGAAGTCCAGTCCCCTTGCCGCCTCCCAGGCCAGAGGTGCAGCTGAGCGCCTAGACGGTCACACACAAGGTCCTCGGCCCTGACCTCCTGGAGAGACAGCGGGGCTCTCGTCTCCTCCCGGGCCCAGTCTCTGTCTTCACCTCCGGCGTTGGGTCTGGGCTGTGCAGAACCACACACAGTGGCTCGAGCTCGCCCTGCCTGGCCTGGGTGTAACGCTTTGTGGTAGGCCTGCCAGGGCGGCCTCAGAAGCCCAGGGCTGCTGGGGCTCTGGTGTTCCCAAGCTGGACCTCCAGCCTCCTCCCACCAGCAGGCAGGTTGTCGTAGTTACATCAGCAGTAGCGCTAGTGAGGGCCTCAGAAATCCGCCCATCAGAGCAGCTCCCCTCCCAGGACTGGGCCCGACCCTCAGCCTCTCTGGGCTGAGAAACTGAGATAGGATCCCAGGGACGATAGGACCTGGGCCCTCAGGGGACCCCGAGCCATCCCTGAGCACCCCCAGTGGGGTCTGTTAGTCGTTCGGCAGACACGTCCCAGGCAGCACCCCAGGCTGGGGCTCAGAGAGCAGGCCTCCCAGCTCTGCCCTCAGCCCAGTGGTGGGCTGTGATGGGGCTTCCTGGGGGTGAGGAGAGGTGGGGGTGGCTGTCTCAAGAGCCTGCCGCCTGGGTGCTCATGGGCCAAGACGCGCTCACAGATTTGGAAGCAGCCCTGCTGTGTCAGGGCCGGGCCCGGACAATGGCGGACCGTTGCTGAGGGTGGCCCAGGGGACCTAGGGTCTGTCATGCGCTCTCACACCCCTGCTCCCTGCAGGCGGCAAAAGCAAGTCCGTGGAGCTGGAGGACGTGAAGTTCCACCAGTGTGTGCGGCTCTCGCGCTTCGAGAACGACCGCACCATCTCCTTCATCCCGCCCGATGGCGAGTTCGAGCTCATGTCCTACCGCCTCAACACCCACGTGAGTGCGCAGTCGCCAGCCGCCGGGCCCCAGGTGCGCCCGGGCGGCCGTCCCCACCCCTGCTGGGTGGGGCCACCTCCTGCGTGGCGGGTCTCAGGGCTGGGAGGCGACTCGTGGCCCGGGCGCAGCTCCCCGGGGCGGTCAGCGCGGCCCCGAGCTGCGGGGGCCGGCCCTCTAGCGCCGCTGCCCCGTTCCCAGGCAGCGCCCCCGGGGTGTCCCCTGTGCTGCTTTCTGCATTCGCTCTTTGTTCTGACCCCTCCTGGCACCGGCTGGGATTCTCCCCAGAGCCCCTGGTGCGGGCACTCTTTCCCCTCTGTGAAAGGGAGCTTCGTAAACGACCAGGCGAGAGCGCCATCTTCCCTCCCCAACAGGTCAAGCCCTTGATCTGGATCGAGTCCGTGATTGAGAAGCATTCCCACAGCCGCATCGAGTACATGATCAAGGTATGTGCGGGTCCTGCACGCAGCCAGCCGGATGGGAAGGGCGGAAGGGGGGCACGGGCAGCCCCACCTGGCACGGGCCTTTGACACAGGTCCTAACCCAGGACTGGGGCACACTGGGGCTCTTGCGGCCCCTGCCCCTGTTGTCTCGCCGTGAAGCCCGCCGAGAGTGGGCCTGGGACCCAGGACACACCGCCCAGGTGCTTGGCACAGCCACCGTGGGAGCAGGCTGTGACTAAGTGTCCAGGTGGCACACTTCTGCCGCCCACTGACCTCGTCCATCCCAGGCCAGTCCTGGTGACGCAGACATTGGCCCCGGAGGCCAGGACTGCAGGGAAGGGTGCGAAGCCCCAAAGGCTGAGGAGACAGGAGGGCAGAGATGACCTTCCAAAGCTGAGCTTAAAGAAAACCTCAGAGGGCAGGAGAGGGTGGGGGAATCCCACAGGCCAGGCTAAGGGGTTTGTGGCCCTCGTGGGAGCAGGCTGTGTGGGAGCTGGGCTGTCTCACCTTCACCCTCTGCACCCTTGGCCCACTGCCTCATCTGCAGGCCAAGAGCCAGTTCAAGCGGCGATCTACAGCCAACAATGTGGAGATCCACATCCCCGTGCCCAACGATGCCGACTCACCCAAGTTCAAGACGACCGTGGGGAGCGTCAAGTGGGTGCCCGAGAACAGTGAGATCGTGTGGTCCATCAAGTCCTTCCCGGTGAGCACCGTCTCGGCAGGGCGCCCCCCAGACTCCCACCCATGCCCGCCTGCTGCCTGGGTCCCACGCAGCCTGGCAGCCTGACCACTGCCGCCCCTCGAGCCCAGGGCCGCGATCCTGCCTAGGGCTTCCAAGAGGCTCAGAAGGGAGGGTGGGCGGAGGACTGAGGGGCGGGGGTGAGGTGGGGGTGCTCCACCTTCCTGTTGTGTGAACTGGCCTGCCTTCAGAGTCAGGTTAGTGCCCCCGCCCTCGCTCCGCCAGCCCTCTTTCTCTCCCTGCTGCTCCTGTTTGGACCTCAGCGTGCCTCCAGGGGAGCAGACTGCCTGCCTTGGGGCCAGAGCAGCACCAGCTCCAGCAACATAGAGCACCTGCTGCCCAACCCGCAGGCTGGCCTGGCCGCCTGGCTGGTGTTCAGGATTTCGAGCACTGGAGTCCGGGTTTGTGGGCAGAGTGCCCAGGGGCCAGAAGGCAGGAATGAGCTTGCATGGACCGCACATTCCTCATGATAAAAAAGCTGGAGTGCCCTCTCTTTTTGTCTCAGGGGCTGTATGTGTTTCTTGCTCTGAAAACTGTAGTAGCGGTCCTTTTGCTCACTTTTCTGTCAAGTTTGGTCACTTTCTTGTTGGTTTCCAAAAGCTGTTCGCACACGGGCAAGGTTAGTACTTTTTCTTTGATAGCAGTTGCAAATGGTTTTCCTTAGTTTGGTGTTTGTCTTTCAGCCGTGCCTCTGGAGTATTTTTGCTTTGTGATCTTTTTTGATTGTGGTAATTTTTATTTTCAATTCTCCTGGGTTTTTAGATATTCTTTCTTAGGTTTGCAGGCAGTTGCAGTTGCCCCTCTTCCTCTCCTCTTCTTGGGCACCTTATGACTCCTGGCATCTCCCTGCCTCCATTGCTGTCTCCACGCCTGTAAGTGGTGGTGGAGAGCAGCCTCCTGGCTTTTCCTCCCCCCGGAACTGCTAGGGTTTCCCTTTTCAGTGTCTTGCTGCTTTGGGCTGCAGTTCATTCCAGTTCTACTTTGCTGTGTCTTTAGCACAAAGGGCAACAGATTTAGCTGAATGCCTCTTCAGTGTCTGTCAGCTCAGGTGCTAACACAGGGTGGACCTGGCACCACCCTTGCCTTCTGGCAGACTCCAGTTGACCATGATATGTCCTCTCTATGTGCTGTTCTGTTGGCTGACATTGTATGTAGTATTTTTACATTGAGATTCACTGCTGAGACTGACCTTTTTCTGGTACCTCTCTCTCAGGTATCAATATTGTACCAGTTTCATAATTGTTTTGGTCTCCCTCTTCCATGCTGCGAAACAGCTATAAAGTAGCCTTGAGATCACCTGGCCTTGAGAGGATTGATAGAATTTGGCTGTGTGTGTGACCATCTGTATCTCTGTTACTTTTTCTAACTCATCTGTGGAAATTAGGCCATTTTGAGTTTCTATTCCTGTTGGAGTCAGTTTGGGTAAATTTGTAAAATTATCCATCCTAACCAGGTTTTCAAATTTGCCTACACAGAGTGGTGGAAAGGGGTCTCTTTTTCCTCTTCTCTTATGACAGTGAATTCTCTCTTGTTATATCTTATTTTGCATTTTTGTTACTTCTTTTCCTTAAAGTTACCTAGTGGTTTGTCTATTTTTTTCCAGATTCACTTTTTAGTTTATTTGTCATATTTTTCAGTTTTATAAGTCTTTAATTTTAATTTCTTCATCCTTTGTCCTGATGTTCAAGTTTTTTAAATTTTATTATTTTCTTTTAAAATTTGTATTGATATAAATATTTAAGCCACAGATATTCTTCTGAACCCTGCCTTAGCTATGTAACCGTAGAACGGGCATATAATATTTGATACTATTATCTAGAAATTCTGTAATCGAATGAGTATTTTTTCGTTTTGTTTGTTTTCTTTTTTTCTGGTCAAACGATCTTTTCTTTTCCATTTTATCTTCACTTTGAGTTTGGTGCATTGAGGTCAGAGAAGGTTATTCATGCTATTCTGCTTATAAGATTTATTGAAGTATTCGTTGTGTGTTAATGTAAGGTCAAAGTTTGTAAATACCCCATATGTACTTGAGAAGTTAAGGCCTCTGTAACAGGGGCAGAGAACTTTACACAAGCACCGTGAGGTCTGCTGTGATGCCATGACAGCATCAGCCACACGAGGAGCTGGGTCAGCTCGGCCTTCCTCTGGTTCCTGCCTCACTCTTGTAGCATCTGCTTAACAGAAGTGGCTGCCATGTTACCTGGTGCATAGATACTCATGACTGTTGTATCTTCCCTGTGGATTTGCAGGACAGTAGCCTTTGGGGCTGTGAACTGTTGTCCTTTGCACCTGGAATTCTTTGCCCTTAATTCTCCCCTGTGGCAGCAGTCCTGCTCTGCTTTTATTTTTTAATCTTTTTAAAAAATTTTTTGGTTGCCCTGGGTCTTCATTGCTGTGCGTGGGCGCTCCCTAATTGTGGTGAGTGAAGGCTGCCCTCTAGCGCGCAGGCGTCTCATTGCAGTGGCTTCCCTCTTGCCAAGCACAGGCTCTCTGGTGCACAGGCTTCAGCGGCTTAGTCGTGGCTTGCGGGCTGTAGAACGTGGGCTCAGTCGTTGGGGCCCATGGGCTCGGTTGCCTGGCGGCATCTGAGACCTTCCCCGACAGGGATCAACTCTGTGTCCCCTGCACTGGCCCGCAGACTCTTAGCCACTGGACCACAGGGAAGCCCAGCCCTGCTCTGCTTTGTTTGACTTTGGCCGGCCTGCCTTCAGCCATTCTTCCTACTGGTTTATTCTTTCTGACTCTGCTTTCACAGTGGAGCCAGTCTCTAAGCCTCATTAACAGAGGACATTAAACCCGTTTACATGGACGTGATTGACACGAGGTAGGCTTGCAGACTTCTGCCACCCACTGGGGAGGGCCTGTCTCTCTACATATTCTTTTGCGCTCATTTTCCACCTGGTTTTTATAAAGCTTAGGTTTTTGGTCTGGTTATTGTTTCATGCACAGACTGATGGAGCTGGTTTTATTCCTTTGCTGCCTGCTTTGTCGTATCTTTTTATATAGTTGTATTTGTTTTTGGCTGTGCTGGGTCTTCGCGGCTGCATGGCCTTCTCTCTCGTTCCGGTAAGCAGGCGTGGGGGCCACTCCCTGGTGGCCGTGCTCGGGCTCCTCGTTGCAGTGGCTTCTCTTGTGGAGCACAGGCTCTAGGCTGTATGGGCTCAGCAGTTGCGGTTCCTCCGCTGTAGAGCACGGATCCCACAGTGGTGCGGCATGGGCTTAGTTGCTCCACAGCCTGTGGGATCTTCCCAGATCAGGGATCGAATCTGTGTCTCCTGCGTTGGCAAGCAGACTCTTTACCCCTGAGCCACCAGGGAAGCCCTGCTTTGTCTATTGCTGAGCCTGCGTTATTCTCCCCTTGTTGTCCCAGAATCTTCACTGAGCACACAGCACCAAGTCAGGCAGAGTCCGCACGCCTGCACTGATGAGCAGATCCTGACCGCTCACTTCATCCCGGGAAGGGGAGGGTGAGCGCAGCACTGGGGAGCCAGAGCTCTGTGCGGCTCCGCCGAGGCCATGCAGGGGCAGCCCTGGTCAGCAGTGGCTCCTGTTGCCAAAGGCCTGAGGATCAAAACCCTCCGTGTCCTGGCGTGAGGAGAGCTCCATTTCCTACTGCTCCCTGCAGTTCTGTGTTACTCCCCAGGCACTGGGACCACCAGGCCGGGACTCCTGACCCCTCATGGCTGACAGTTCAATCTCTCAGTCGTGTCCAATTTTTTGCAACCACTTGGACTATAGCCTGCCAGGCTCCCCTGTCCATGGGATTTTCCAGGCAAGAATACTGGAGTGAGTTGCCATTTCCTTCTCCAGGGGATCTTCCTGACCCAGGGATCAAACTAGCATGTCCTGCATTGGCAGATGGATTCTTTACCACTGCACCACCAGGAAAGCTATTCCTTCCCCCACTGCAAGTCCCATCTCTGGAGTCATTGTTTAGCTTCCAGGACCAGAGCCTTTCCCTTCCAGGGGAAGACCTAGGGCCAGCTCATCAGTCCAAGGCAGCCCTATCGCCCCCTGTCAGTGCTCACTCTTCCTCTCCCTTCTTCCTCTCCAAAGCCTAGTGTTCTTATTTTTCTCGAAGTGACTAGGCTTCTGTGCCTGGGAACTTGTAGAAGTTTCTCTTCATCCTCAGAATTAGAGGATTAACTTTCCCCAGTGGGGCTGGTGTGGGCAGCCCATGAGGCCTGGAGGGTAAGATAAGTGTGAGTGTGTTGCAGGAGCCGAGGCGCTGGGTGACCACAGACCGTGCCGGAAGGGACCCATTGGTCAGGCCCGCAGCCTGGCATTCTCCAGGGGCAGCTGTTAGATGAACCTGCCAGGGCCTCCGCCTGACCATCTCCTCTGTGGTCTGCTCCCCCAGGGCGGCAAGGAGTACCTGATGCGGGCCCACTTTGGCTTGCCCAGCGTGGAGGCAGAGGACAAGGAAGGCAAGCCCCCGATCAGTGTCAAGTTCGAGATCCCCTACTTCACTACCTCTGGCATCCAGGTACGTGTGACCAGGTACGGGGCCCTGGAACAGACATGGACAGGCCCGGTGGGGCCTCTCAGGGACCAGGCATCAGTCCGGGCTCTGAGGGTTGAAGGTGACAGGCACCAGTGCAGCCAGCTAGCGAAGGGTGCTAGCTGACTTGTCCCGGGGCTCCGAGCTGCTCCCCAGCCCTGCCCACCTCCATGGGCAGCCTGGCCCTGATGGAAAGAGGCCCTCAGTGGTCTACTCAGACCTGCCCTGTGCTCCAAGCTCAGAGACGCATCAACCCCCAAAACTAATGTTCACATGCTTGCCACCATGGGGCCCATTTCCTGGGCACCTCCACGGAAGACCTGTATGGGGCGGAAAACCCTGGGATTGGCCTCTTCCCTAGGAATCTGCTAGAGGGTCGTGCCTGCGAGTGCACATCTGGCTCTTGGCCGCACCTTCTAGAAGCATCTCCACCTTCCCTCAACCTGAGTGTGATACAGACTAAGGTGCTTCGCCCTCTTCGTCGCCCTCTTGGACACAGCCCAGCCCTGGGAGGAGTGACTCGGTGGGCAGCGAGGCGGGGGGCGTGTGTGTACTTAGGGCCCTGATACCTGTGCCCCAGGTGCGCTACCTGAAGATCATCGAGAAGAGTGGCTACCAGGCCTTACCGTGGGTTCGGTACATCACTCAGAACGGAGGTATGTGCGACCTGCCCGTGGGGCAGGTAGGGGGTGCTGAAAAGGTCCCTGGTGGGCGTGCCGCTGTCCCAGGGTGGTGCTGAGGGAGCAGCCCCAGGGCCAGGGCAGGTGGGGGCAGCCTGACCCGACCTCCAGGGTCAGAGCAGACAGTGGACGCCCCCTCCCTCTTTCCAGATTACCAGCTCCGGACCCAGTGAGGGCCGAGGTGGCCCACACCGCCAGCACGGGGGCTCCGGTGGAAGCACCTGCCAAGCCTGCCGGAGGGAGGGGCTCCCCCAGACACTGCACCCCTCCCAGCTCCACCCAGGGGCCCCTCCTCCTCCAGGTGCACCTGCTCTGCCGTCGCCACTCTCACCTCCCAAGTCCCCTTTTCCCAGAAGAGGCTCATCTTCAAGAGGTCTTGTCTCTCAGCCCCTGAGTCAGTTTGGGGGGAAGGAAAGTCATCTTTCCCTCCAGAGGTCAAATACAGCCTTCTGTGCTGTTCAGCTCCCAGTCACAAAAAGATTGGGACGCGCTGCCCAGACCGCTCTTTGGCCGGGCTGGCAGGGCCACTGTTTTGTTGCCATTCTGTTGAACGTTGTGGGTTTATCGAGCATTCCTAGATTTTGTCATGGTCCGTTGCTGTTTACGTGACCCTCATTGTCCGCGCCTCCCTCCCCCGTCCTGAAGCTCTCAGGCAGCACTTAGCGAGGACAGGCTTCCGTGTCCTCGCCCTCCTCCCCAGTGAGGCTGACACCGGGTCACCCTCCCAGCACCCGGCACTTCGACTGGAGGCTCCTGGCCTGGAGCTTTGAATAGAGACGCCTTCTCAGGGCCAGCCCGTGCCACACGATGCTGACACTCAGCCACATCAGTGTTTGTCCCACCAGGGGAAGAGGGGTCCGACGTGGGCTGGGGGTCACAGGCCATCCCCATCTGTGCTTGGACACCCCCGACCCCCAGCCCTGTCAGTGTTTGTGTCATGAGTACATTAAACTCCATCGGCTAAACGTGCCTTCCTTGTGGTGCAGCGTCAGGGTGACTCCTGGGTGCCCGGGAGAGGGGCGGGCTCTCACCAACCTGCGTGTGGCTTATGCGGCGTCATTGGTTCCTGGGGCCCTTACTTCCGTTGGGGAAGACAAGACCAGGCAATGAGCGAGCAGAGCCATTGCCTAGGGCCTCCCAGAGGGGCTGCAGAGGGGAGGGCAGGTGGGCACAGCGTTCCCCCTCGTCTGAGAGGACCATTACAACCTCAGCCCTCAGGCCACCAGCAGCCTGCTCCCCTCCCCAGCCAGTGGTCTTCTCAAGAAGGTGGCCCCGCCACCAGCAGCGTCAGCATCCTACCGCACCTGCAGGTTCACAGGCCCCTCCTTTACCTGCCAAGGCAGTCTCTGGAGGTGGGACCCAGGAGGCCGGCCAGCAGGCTCTGCCCCGGTTCATATGTGCCCTGGAGTCTGAGGACCGCAGCCTGGTCCACAGAGGAGCGTGGGCAGAAGACAGCTTGTCTTCCACTGCAGTCACAGGCCTGCCCCCCCTGCCTTCAAGGGCTGTGTTTTCCTTCCCTCTCCCATATCACCCAGTTCAGCAGTAAGAGACCCTCAATGAAGCAACATGTGTACATCGGGGAGATCCAGAGGCTTCCCTGGGGGCTCAGTAGGAAAGAATACGCTTGCCATTGCAGGAGACACAGGTTCAATCTCTGATCCAGGAAGATCCCGCATGCTGCGGAGCAGCTAAGCCCATGCGCCACAGCTGTAGAGCCCGTGCTTCGCAACAAGAAAAGCCACTGCCAGAAGCCTGCTTACTGCAACAAAGAGTAGCCTCCACTCTCCGAAGCTAGAGAAAAGCCGTCTCGCAGCCGCGAAGACCCAGCACAGCCAAAAATACATAAAACTGTTTTTAAAAAGGAGATTCAATGCACAAGGAAGGAAAGAGATGAGGAATGCTGAAAAAACATGGAAGCCATCGGGAATATCTAAACTATCATTGACTATATATAAAGCAGTCGTAATAGTGAACGAGTAATGTCTGAAGAGTAACCTAAGGTACAGCTAAAGTTCTGCACAGCATCCTGCAAAATAGAGGAGATAGGTGGTTGACATCAGTGGCTCCCAAGGTCTTTATACTGTTTGGGAGGAAGATGGACTAAAGTCTAAAAAAGCTACGTATCCACGTATATAACTCCCAAACCAGTGGTTGGGAAAGGATTTAAAGAACATTTTAGCAAACTAACAGAAGCATAGGAAAATCAGAATAAATGCAAGTGTCCTAAGAATCTTTTAATGATAAACAGTACTTAGAACTGCACTACAGGAGATTTCCCTGGTACCAGGGGTTAAGATTCCACCCTTCCAATGCAGGGGGCACAGGTTTGATCCCTGGTATGGCAGCATGGCCAGGAAGAAAAAAACTGCACTACAACTTTTCATTTTGTGCCATAGAAAATGCAAAATAAGACTGTAAAAATAAATCCAAACATTAGGAGCTTTACACATAAATGTAAATGATGCAAACCTGATAGTTTAAGATACTGTTAAAGAGACTGAACTAAAATTCCAAACCCAGCTATACCCTGTTTATGAAATACGGGCTGAGTCACATCAGTTGTGTGTGAGTTTGTGACCCCATGGACTGTAGCCTCCCTCCATGGACTCCTCTGTCCATGGGATTCTCCAGGCAAGAATACTGGAGTTGATTGTCATTTTCTCCTCCAGGGGATCTTCCCAACCCAGGGATCAAACCCATGTCTCTTATGTCTCCTGCTTTGGCAGTTGGGTTCTTTACCACTAGCACCACCTGGGAAGCCCATTTATGAAATACACACCTAAAACAAGTATACAACACAGTTAAAAGTAAAAAGATGCTAACATAACAAGATAAATCTCATGTAGTTATATTAATAGCAGACCAAATAGACCTCAGGCAAAAAAAAAAAAAAAGTGATAGACCCTGAAGAAGTTTTCACAGATTTCTAAGAATTCTTAGTATTAGAGTCTACATTCTCTGGAGAAGGCAACAGCACCCCACTCCAGTCCTCTTGCCTGGAAAATCCCATGGACAGAGGAGCCTGCTAGGCTGCAGTCCATGGGATCTCGAAGAGTTGGACATGACTGAGCGACTTCACTTTCACTCTTCACTTTCATGCATTGGAGAAGGACATGGCAGCCCACTCCAGTGTTGTTGCCTGGAGAATCCCAGGGATGGGGGAGCCTGGTGGGCTGCCGTCTGTGGGGTTGCACAGAGTCGGACACGACTGAAGCGACTGAGCAGCAGCAGCAGCCACATTCACTAAGAAATTCTCAAGAGAATTGAGTTGGAACTAACAACAAATGAGTTTTAAAAACAATTTCCAAATATAATTAGTTTTTCTGAATTACCATGTGTCAAAGAAGAAAATGGGAATTAGAAAATATTAGTGAATTTTTAAAATTCTGGATGCAGGTTACAAAAATGGTCTTACTTTTGACAATTCATCAACCACGTATGATTTACTCACTCTTCTGTATATAACATTTCAGTAAAATGTTTACAGAAAAAACTAAAACCTTTAAAGCATCCAGGGGGGAGTTTCCAAATGTTCCGAGGGAGAGCAATGATTTTTTAAAGCCACACACACACACACAAAACAACCTAAAAGATGGCCAGAGAAGAGAAAAAGGAACATAAGGGGAAGAAACAGCAAACAAAACAATACAATAGATTTAAACCTAGGTTTAAATGTCAGATCAGTTCTTACATTAAATGTAGATGGGCTAAATATTCCAGCTAAAGGTCAGTTTGTCACACTGGATTTCTTAAAATTCCAATTCTGTGTTTTTTATAAGAGATACAGAGTCCACGAGTCTGTTCTATACATCTGCGTTCCTTTTGCTGTCTCGCAGGCAGGGTTCTCGTTACCATCTTTCTAAATTCCATATATATGCATTAGTATACTGTATTTTTGTTTTTCCTTCTGGCTTACTTCACTCTGTATGATAGGCTCCAGTTCCGTCCACCTGAGTAGAACTGATTCAAATGAATTCTTTTTAATGCTGAGTAATATTCCATTGTGTATCTCGTGGACTCTGGAAGAGGGCAAGGGTGGAAGGATATGGGAGAATGGCATTGAAACATGTTAATTATCATATGTGAAATCAATTGCCAGCCCAGGTTTGATGCTTGGGGCTGGTGTACCAGGATTACCCAGGGAGAGGGAATCGGGAGAGAGGAGGGAAGGGTGTTCTGGAAGTGGAACATACGTATACCCATGGCAGATTCATGTCAATGTATGCCAAAACCAACACAATAAAGTAAAGGGAAAAAAAAAGAGAGATGCATCAAAACCGTTAAGATGCAGGCAATTTAAAAATAACAGGATGGGGAAAATAACCATAGAAATACCAAAAGAAAGCTGGAATGGTTAAGTTAATATTAGACAACATATGCTTTAAGGCAAAATCATTGCTGGAGATAAAGAGAGACATCATAATAAAAATAAAAGATTTACTTCATTAGGAAGATAATTTTTTTTTAATTTGTGTGACCCTAATAACATGGTCTCAAAATACATAAAGCAAAAATTGACACAACTACAAGTTTAAGTCCACAGTAAAAATGAGCAATTTAAATGCATCTCTGTCAGAAATTGATAGAACAAGTAAATTCAAAGAAGTAAAGAGAATATTTGAACAGTACAATGAATTTTACCTAATAGGCTTGTATTTGTGGAAAACTGTATTCAGCAACTACAGAATACATTTTCCTTTGAAGCACACACTCTGTTATAAAGCAAGACTGAAGGAAATAGTCCCTTGGCCAAATGCTGGTTAGTTAGGAATCAATTTTAAAAACAATAATGAGAAAAATCTCTGCTCTTTGGGAACCAGTTCTAAAAAATCCATTGATCAAGGAAGGAATTTTAGGAAAATTATAGGTTTTGAACTGAAAAATAATGAAGATACTGCATTTCAAAACTTGTGCAATGCAGCTAAACTAGCACTTTGAAGGAGATTTGTGTGGCCTTAGGTTTATAAATACTAGATGTTACAATATATGTTTAATGTATGTTGCATATATGTAATATATAACATGCTAAATCACCTCAGTCGTGTCCGACTCTTTGCACCCCTAGGACTGTAGCCCACCAGGCTCCTCTGTCCATGGAATTCTCCGGGCAAGAACACTGGAGTGGGTTGCCATGCTCTCCTCCAGGGGGTCTTCCCAACCCAGGGATTGAACGGCATCTCTTATGTCTCCTGCATTGGCAGGCGAGTTCTTTACCACTAGCGCCACCTGGGATTTCCATATACTGTGACATTATGTATAAAATATAAAAGAAAGACTTGCAACCTCATGGGCTGTAACCTGCCAAGCTCCTCTGTCCATGGGATTCTCCAGGCAAGAATACTGGAGTGGGTTGCCATTCCCTTCTCCAGAGATCTTCCCAACCCAGGGATTGAACCCACGTCTCCTGCATCGGCAGGCAGATTCTTTACCCCTAAGCCACCTGGGAGGCCCACTGTATATAAAATATAAAAGAAAGACTGAAAAGAATGAGCTTAGCATCCATCTCAAAAAGTTAAAGAATAAAACAAACCTATGAGCGTAGAAAGGAAATAACAAAGAACAGATATGAGGGAAATAGAAAGCTTTCAATAAAGAGAATCAACAAAACAAGTTGGCTGTTTAAAATTGAAGCTCTGCTGGAAATTTTGAGCAAGATAAAGGCACTAAGGCTGTTATTGGAAATGGGGGAGAAACATTATTACAGCTTAAAAGTATTAAAAAGATGAGCGCAGGGCATTCAATCCACTTTCTGTCCACCAAGTTGTGTGCCCGGCTCAGACTTCATCCACAATGGGGAGAGGTATGTTTTTCTGATCCTCCTGAATTAAACCATACAGGCAAGAAGAGCACTGGATAAAGAGAGATTATGAACAGCTTTATGCAAGCAAACTTGAAAATTTTAGATACCTTAGATAAATTCCTGGAGGCGAAAAACATAAACTCACAAAGAAATTAAAATCTAAATAATCCTATAACTACTAAAGAAATTAAGCTAGTCAGAACTCCAAATCCAAATGACTTTATTGGGAAAGTTCTACCAAGCATTCAAGGGAAAAAAAAAAAAAGAATTTCACAAACTCTCCCCCAAAATAAATAAATATGAAACACTCCTTTTATGAGACTAGCATGTCCCTGAAGCAATATGAGACAAGAAAATTATAATCTTAGTGAGATTAGACGTGACCATAGATGTGGAAATCCTAAATAAAATTCTCAGGGTTTGGGGCAGGTGGTGGAGTTCGCAATGCATAGAAAGGACATACCTTTGTGACTAAATTCAGGTTAAATCCTGGGAAGGCAAAGTTGGCTTAATACTGGAAAATCCATCCACTGTCTTAAAAAAAAGTAAGAGAGGAAAGCATATGTGATCATTTCAGTAGGTAGGTGCAGGTAACGTATTTGATAAAACTAAACATCCATTCATGATTTGAATGAATAAACAGCCCTTAGCAAACTACAGGGCTTCCCTGGTGGCTCAGTGGTAAAGGACCCACCTAGAGACACGGGATGCGGTTCAATCCCTGGGTCAGAAAGCTCCCCTGGAGGGGGAAATGGCAACCCACTCCACTGCTCTTGCCTAGGAAATCTCATGGACAGAGGAACCTGGTGGGCTATGGGGTCACAAAGAGTCCGACACGAGTGAGCACAAGCACAAAGCAAGCTACAGCTAAGCAATAGTGTCAAAAAATGAAGCACCTAGGGTTAAATTTAAACAACTATCCAAGATCTGTATGGGAACTTCGTGGTCATTAGACCCTCCTGGAGAAGGGAATGGCAACCCACTCCAGTATTCTTGCAAGGAGAATTCCATGGACAGAGGAGCCACAGTCCACGGGGTCGCCAAGAGTCGGACACGACCGAGTGACTAACACACACACACGGTCAGATACACCCCGAGTGTGGAGTCGCCATATCAAAGACACCAGTACTCCTGTGGGTTCTCAGAGTCGGACCCAACTTACCGACTCAACGGCGGCGACAGCGCTCCTTGTGGAAGGCAGAAGCGTGCCTACGCCCGCCCCGACTCAAGAGGCCCACGTTCTAACCTACCAAATCTGAATATGTTACGTCATACGGCAGAGGGGAGTTAAGTTTGCCGATGGGATTGATTGCTAATCAGCTGACCTGAATAGGGAGATTGCCCTGAATAACCTAGGTGAGCCCAGCGTAATTAAAGTAGTCCTTAAAGGTGGAAGAAAGTGGCAGAAGAGGAGGGGCCAGAAAGTGGCGGTGTGTGAAGGCCTCTGCCTAGCGTTGCTGGGCTTTGAAGGTGGAGGGAGGGGTCATGGGCCAAGGACACAGGCGGCCTCTCGAAGCTGGAAACACTGAGGCGACGTATTCTCCTCTAGAGACCCCAGGAAGGATCCTTTCCTGCTGATAACCTTGCTTGTTAGCCTGGTGAGACCCATTTTAGACTTCTGACCTCCAGAACTGTTATGTTCATCCATCTGTGTTGTTTTAACCTGGTAGTTTGTTACCACAGCAATAAGAAACAGCAATAATACACTCCTCAAACTGAATTATAGATTAAATGCATTTCCCAATAAAATCTCAATCAGGTTTCTGTGAAACTTGACAAACGGATTCGGAAATGGACATAGAAGGACTTCTCCGGTGGCCCAGTGGTTAAGTATCCACCTGCCAGTGCAGGGGACATGGGTTCAATCCCTGGTCCGGGAAGGTTCCACACGCCATGGAGCAACTAAGCCCACGCGCCACCACTGCTGAAGCCCACGCGCTGTGAAGCCCGTGCTCCGCAACAAGGGAGGTCACTGCTATGAGAAGCTCCCGCTCGCTGCAGCTAGTGAGGAGCCCCTGTTTGCAGCGACTGGAGAAAGCCCAGTGCATCCAAAAATTAACTAATTAAATGCACATAGAAGATCAAAGGGCCAAGAAGAGGAATCTTGAAAAAGAATAAGATGGGATGGCTTTCTCAGCTGGGCACTAAGACCTCCTCAGCGAGCAGTGATTCAGACACAAAATAACATAGACAGTGTGATTCCTTTGGGATGAAGTTTAAAAACAGGCTTAACCTAAACTGTGTTCTTCAGGGATGCTTCTAGGGTAAGGGAAAAATCTCCAAAGAGAGATAAAGATCAAGTCAGAGCACAGCTACCCGGGGGAGTGGGGAGGAGAGAAGGACCAGAGGGTGTGAGCTCGGATGCTGGCCGCATTCTATTTTTTAAATTTATTTTTAATTGGAGGATAATTGCTTTACCACGCTGTGTTGGTTCCTGCCGCCCATCAGTGTGACTCAGCCACAGGTATACATATATCCCCTCCCTCTGGAGTCTCCCTCCCGCCTCCCACCCCTCTAGGTTGTCGCAGAGCGTTGGGTTGAGCTCCCTGTGTTACACAGCGACTGCCCATTAGCTATCTATTTTACATATGGTAATATATGTATTTCAGTGCTACTCTCTCAATTTGTCCCACCCTCTCCTGCCCCCTCTGTGTCCCTAATCTCTTCTCTACATCTGAGTCTCTACTCCTGCCCTGCAAATAGGTTCATCAGTACCATTTTTTCTAGATTCCGTATATATGCATTAATACACAATATTTGTTTTTTCCTCTCTCTGACTTACTTCACTCTGTAATAACAGGCTCTGGGTTCACCCACCTCACTCAAACTGACTCACATTCATTCCTTTTCATGGCTGAGTAATATTCCATTGTGTATGTGCACCGCACCTTCTTTATCCATTCATCTGCAGACAGACATCTAGGTTGCTTCATGTCCTGGCTGCAGTAAATACTGCTGCAGCGAACACTGGGTACACGTGTCTTTTTCAATTATGGTTTTCATGGAGTCTGCTCAGTAGTGGGATTGTTAGATCATATGGCCGTTTTATTCCTAGTTTTTAAAGAAATCTCCATACTCTTCTCCACAGTGGCCATATCAGTTTACATTCCCACCAACAGTGCACAAGGGTTCCCTTTTCTCCACATCCTCTCCAGCATTTATTGTTTTTAGATTTTTTGATGATGGCTGTTCTGACTGGTGTGAGGTGATATCTTATTGTAGTTTTGATTTGCATTTCTCTAATAATAAGTGGTGCTGAGCATTTTTTCATGTGTTTATTAGCCATCTGTATGTCTTCTTTGGAGAAAAATCTGTTTAGATCTTCTACCCACTTTTTGATTGGGTTGTTTGTTTTTCTGATATTGAGCTGCATGAGCTGCTTATATATTTTGGATTAATCCTTTGTCAGTTGCTTCATTGGCAATTATTTTCTCCCATTCTGGGGGTTGTCTTTCCATCTTGTTTATGGTTTCCTTTGCTGTGCAAAAACTTTTAAGTTTAATTAGGTCCAATAAAAACAGTGGTTAGATGCCATGAAGTAGGAGGCAATGCCTTAACGGTATGGATGTTGTCAGGCCCAGGGGCCTCTTCTATCCTTGTTAAAAGGAGTGCTAACTTTCTCTCCTTTCATACAATACCATATTCTATTTCTCAAGTGGGCAGTGGTGACACAGATGTTTGCCTCATAATTCTGTTAAATTGTACATTTTTTAAAAGAACATTATAAGTATAATAATCCCCCCAATTTAATGTATTAAAATCAGATGACTCTAATTCCAGGCAATCAAAATGGTGGAAAGCTCCCCAATTCATTCTTTGAAGGAGCCAACACTTGAATACTCAAAACAAGTTAAAGATAAAAAAAAACAAGGCAACTGTAGATGAGTCTTAGTTTAGAGCTTCCAAACAGAATATTAGCGATCAGAATTGAGCGGCGGTCAATATTACAACATGACTAAGCAGCATTTACTCTTAGGAAAATATCTTTCCACAGAGTCTAAATGAGCCACATAACTCATCCCACCACCAAACTGAACCACATCAGTAAACATGGGAAAGGAATTCTTAGATGCAGCGGACATTTCTAACAGGAACAGGTGTAGGAATAGACAGAAGCTACTTCCCCTTCACAAAGGAGCCCCATTTACCATCAAGCATCAGAAAGTGCTTCCCAGGTGGCACTAGTGGTAAAGAACCCACCTGCCAGCGCAGGAGATGTCAGAGATGTGAGTGCAATCCCTGGGTCAGGAAGCTCCCCTGGAGGAGGGCATGGCAACCCACTCCAGTATTCTTGCCTGGAGAATCCCCAAGGACAGAGGAGCTGCAGCTGGCAAGCTGCAGTCCATGGGGTCACAAAGAGGCAGAGACAACTGACCATCTAAACACGCACATCAGAAAGTGCTCGTCTTGGAGGTCCTTCACAGCGCAGAAGGAAAGGCGCGTTAATGGCCTTCTCTGGCAGGAGCTCACAGCAGGGAAGAAGGGCCAGGAATTAATATGCCCACAAGTCCCTTGAGATTCCATAGCCCTGGCTCAGAAATGCTGAATTTTATTTATTTATTTTTAGAAATGCTGAATTTTAATGGCGTGCTCAGGCGCTGAGTGCAGTGGTGTCTGACTCTGCGACCACATGCACTATAGCCCTCGAGGCTCCTCAGTCGATGGGATTTCTCAGGCAAGAACACTGGAGCAGATTGCCGTTTCCTCCTCCAGGGTATCGTCCTGACCCAGGGGTATAACCCGCATCTCCTGCTTGGCAGGCTGGTTCTTTACCACTGAGCCGTCTGGGAAGCCTGAATTTTCATCAGTTTTAATTAACTTCAAGTAACAATGCCATTGTTTTCCCCGGGCCCAGGCCCAAACTCCATCACAGGCCCCACCTCATACCCCTCACACAAGCGCAAAAGGCCCAAGATCACTCACCACGGCTCTGTAAGAGCTAACAATGGAAAATAACCAAATGGGAACCGGTGGGATGATGGCGGAACAGTTGTCAATTCATCCACGCGAATATTCTGCTCACTCAGTGAACGGCCCAGGGCTGGGAATGCTAACACATCTCTCAGCTCCGCCCAGCAGTCTTACCAAAGTTGACCGTTTGCCCAGCCTGCGATCCTGCCATTCCACCCCTGGGCATTCATTCACCCCAGACAACTGAGCACACATATCATGAAAAGACAGGGGCTCCAAAGTTCACAGCAGCCTGACACACGAGAGCTTCAGACTAGAAACACAAGAAGTGGGTGAGCCACACAGTGGAAGAGTTACAGTAATGGCGAAGCCAGAGAGCTCGCCCATAACATCCCAGGATCACCCCACACGCGAAAGCAGCTGCTGCTGGGGCCAGGAGGCTACCGACCGGACGGAACCTTCTGGAATGATGGGAGACAGATTCCTACATAGTCACCTGGGTGCTGCTTATGGGCACACAGCTCACAAGCACTGAAGACACACACTTTATTTTTTTTTCTTTTTTTAAATTAATTAATTTATTTTTTTATTATTATTTTTTTTAATTGTTTTTGCCATACATTGTCATGATATCACCATGGGTCTACATATGCTTCCCCTCCGGAACCCCCCTCCCTCTTCCCTCCCCCCCGGGGAAATCTCGCTGCACCAGCCCCGAGCATCAGTCCTTGGCTGGCGATTGATTAGACATATGAAAATTAACATGCTTCAATGCCCTTCTCCCATATCATCCCACCCTTACCCTCATCCACAAAGTCCACGAGTCTATTCTATACATCTGCGTTCCTTTTGCTGTCTCGTATGTTGGGTTCTCGTTACCGTCTTTCTAAATTCCATATATATGCGTTAATATACTATATTGTTGTTTTTGCTTCTGGCTTATTTCACTCTGGATAATGGGCTCCAGTTTCGTCCATCTGAGTAGAATTGTTTCAAATGAATTTTTTTTTAATGCTGAGTAATATTCCATTGTGTATATGTACCACAGCTTTCTTATCCATTCGTCAGTTGATGGGCATCTAGGTTGCTTCCATGTCCTGGCTATTGTAAACAATGCAGCGATGAACATTGGGGTACATGTGGCTCTTTCAATTCTGGTTTCCTCGGTGTATATGCCCAGCAGTGGGATTGCTGGGTCATATGGCAGGTCTATTTGCAGCTTTTTAAGGAACCTCCACACTGTTTTCCATAGTGGTTGTACTAGTTTGCATTCCCACCAACAGTGTAAGAGGGTTCCCTTTTCTCCACATCCTCTCCAGCATTTATTGCTTGTAGACTTTTGGATGGCAGCCATTCTGACTGGTGTAAAGTGGTACCTCATTGTAGTTTTGATTTGCATTTCTCTGATAATGAGTGATGTTGAGCATCTTTTCATGTGTTTGTTAGCCATTTTTATATCTTCTTTGGAGAAATGTCTGTTAAGTTCTTTGGCCCACTTTTTAATTGGGTTGTTTATTTTTCTAGAATGGAGCTGCAGGAGTTGTTTGTAAATTTTTGAGATTAATTGTTTGTCTGTTGCTTCATTGGCTATTATTTTCTCCCATTCTGAAGGCTGTCTTTTCACCTTGCTTATAGTTTCCTTTGTTGTGCAAAAGCTTTTAATTTTAATTAGGTCCCATTTGTTTATTCGTGTTTTTATTTCCAATATTCTGGGAGGTGGGTCATGGAGTATCCCGCTTTGGATTATAGCAGAGAGTGTTTTGCCTATGTTATCCTCTAGGAGTTTTATAGTTTCTGGTCTTATGCTTAGATCTTTGATCCATTTTGAGTTTATCTTTGTGTATGGTGTTAGAAAGTGATCTAGTTTCATTCTTTTACAAGTGGCTGTCCAGTTTTCCCAGCACCACTTGTTAAAGAGGTTGTCTTTTCTCCATTGTATATTCTTGCCTCCTTTGTCAAAGATAAGGTGTCCATAGATGCGTGGATTTATCTCTGGGCTTTCTATTCTGTTCCATTGATCTATGTTTCTGTCTTTGTGCCAGTACCATACTGTCTTAATGACTGTGGATTTGTAGTATAGCCTAAAGTCAGGTAGGTTGATTCCGCCAGTTCCATTCTTCTTTCTCAAGATTGCTTTGGCTATACGAGGTTTTTTGTATTTCCATACAAACTGAGAAATTATTTGTTCTAATTCTTTGAAAAAGACCTCTGGTAGCTTGATAGGAATTGCATTGAATCTATCGATTGCTTTGGGTAGTATACTCATTTTCACTATGTTGATTCTTCCAATCCATGAACACGGCACATTTCTCCATCTGTTTGTGTCCTCCTTGATTTCTTTCATCAGTGTTTTATAGTTTTCTATATACAAGTCTTTTGATTCTTTAGGTAGAAATACTCCTAAGTATTTTATTCTTTTTGTTTCGATGGTGAATGGAATTGTTTCCTTAATTTCTCTTTCTGATTTCTCACTGTTAGTGTATAGGAATGCCAGGGATTTCTGTGTGTTGATTTTGTATCCTGAAACTTTGCTATATTCACTGATTAGCTCTAGTAATTTTCTCGTAGAGTCTTTAGGGTTTTCAATATAGAGGATCATGTCATCTGCAAACAGAGAGAGTTTTACTTCTTCTTTTCCAATCTGGATTCCTTTGATTTCTTTATCTGCTCTGATTGCTGTGGCCAAGACTTCCAAGACTATGTTGAAAAGTAGTGGTGAGAGTGGGCACCCTTGTCTTGTTCCTGATTTCAGGGGAAATGCTTCCAGCTTTTCACCATTGAGGATAATGTTTGCTGTGGGTTTGTCATATATAGCTTTTATTATGTTGAGGTATGTTCCTTCTATTCCTACTTTTTGGAGGGTTTTTATCATAAATGGATGTTGAATTTTAAGACACACACTTTAAACACTTCATGTACACGTGCTGTATCTCAGCTTTTCAAAGCTTAAAAACTGATGGAAAATACTAACAACTAGAAGTCTATAAACGTTGTTGATGAAATGAGCAAACCGCAGGAGGATGTTGCCCCGCTCGTTATACAAAGTTTAAAATCACGTAAAACAGCACTACAACATTCACAGCCACATGGTTCACTGGTTCATGTGCTCAGTCATGTTCGACTCTCTGCGATCCCCTGGACTGTAGCCCGCCAGGCTCTTCTGTTCATGGGATTCTCCAGGCCAGAATACTGGAGTGGGTTGCCATTTCCTCCTCCAGGAGATCTTCCCAACCCAAGGAACGAACCCACGTCTCCTGCATTGGTAGGCAGATTCTTTAATACCACCTGGGAGGCCCTGATGGCCACACAGTATATAATAAAATGCAAAATCATATAAGGGAGATACTGGGGCTTCCTTGGTGGCTCAGATGGTAAAGCATCTCTCTGCAATTCAGGAGACCTGGATTGGATCCCTGGGTCAGGAAGATCCCCTGGAGAAGGGAATGGAATGGGAATGGCAACCTACTTCAGTATTCTTGCCTGGGAAATCCCTTGGACAGAGGAGCCTGGCAGACTACAGTCCATGGGGTCACAAAGAGTCAGACAGGACTGAGCGACTAAAACACACACACAAGAGAAAGACTAACTCCAAATTCTAGACCACAGCACCTTCTGGGGCAGGGAATGTCCAGGGCTGAGCTGGGGACCCTGAACCTCGATTGCAACTGCCAAGTTTTATTTCTTCTGGTCAGTGGTGCATACATGTTAAATGATCACCAGTGTTTTTGTGGCAAGCCTCCAAACACTCTTTTTTTAAAACAATTATTTATTTTTGGTTGTGCTGGGTCTGGTTGCTGCTCACAGGTTTTTCTCTAGTTGTGAGAAAGGCAGAGAGCAGCCTTAGTCGTTATGGCTCAGGGGCTGAATTCCCCCTTGGCATGTGGAATCTTCCCAGACCAGGGCTTGAACTCACATCCTCTGCATTGGCAGGCGGATTCTTACTCACTGCACCACCAGGGAAGTCCCCTAAGATCACTCCTAATAAAGACGGTAATTGGGATCATGTCCCACCCTTGCTCAAAATCCTGCCATGGTTCCCCAGTGTGCTCAGAGTAAGACTGCCCCTCTTCACCGAGTGTCTGGCCTCATTCCCTCTAGATTTCCATGCTTCCCCTCCTCCCTTGTGTTCCTTCCATACCCGCATCTCTGCCCCAGCTTCGTCTCCACCTCGGAGTCTGTGCACTCTCTGCTCCCTCAGCCTTGTGTACCCATCTCTTGGCTGCCTCTCTCCAGACACAGCTTAACTCAAATCTCAACTTCCCCCAGCCATGCCAGCCTGTTCCTACAAACAATAGTTCTTTGTTCCACATTTTCTGTGTCCCCAATCTGCCTAGAAGCCCCCTGAAGGGAATGATCCCCTGTCTGGTTTATCCTTGCTGTGTCCCCAGGGTCCAGGGCAGTGCTGAGCTGAGTTTCAAGCCTGGGCCACTCCCACAAGGCTCTGCCAGTCGTGACCACCAGGAGGCGCACACAGGTCATAAGTAAATGCTTGGGGGCCTTCGAATAGGGCAGGTCCAAGGCCACAGAGAAAGGCGGGCAGGACAGACCTGGGGATGGGCAGGATCGGGCCCTCTCTGAGCACAGAGTGGCCCCCAAACACCTGTTATCCTGTATGGGGGATTCTCGTTCAGCCTGAGCAGGACAGATGTAGAAACTGAGGCTTGGGTACATCCTAGAAAGGTCTCAGGCTCTGACTGCCCCCAGGTTGCCTGGTTGTGCCCTCTCAGCCCCTGATGGGTGGAGGGTGGGCAGAGTCACTGGGGACTCTGATCACAGGCAGTGCCTGTGATGCCCACTGACCAGCCTGCCCTGGCTAGAGGGATCAAGTCAGGGCCACTGAGGGCTCAGGCTGACTCTCCCAAACTCGGGAACTTTGCTCATGTAGGTGGCCCAGTACCTGCCTGACCCTCACAGCCCCGCTGTACACATGGGGAAACTGAGGCCAAAGATAGGCTGGAGTGGTCCCCAGGGCGCCAGGACTGCATATGTCTCCTATACCCAGTGCTGCCCCCTGGGGCATGGGGGCTCCTGGGGGAGAGCAGGCAGGGTACCCCTCACCCGCTTCCTTCCAGCCATTCAGCAGATGGGGAACCAGGCCTGGGCCTCATTCAAGCTCACCCGGGAGCCCCGGTCCAAAGCCGAGCCCCACTCACTGGCTCCCCTTGCTGTGTGACCTTAAGCAGACTCCTGACCCTCTCTGGGCCTGTGTCCATGACCACATGGAGCTTCTACATGCCATTTTGTTAGAAGAAAGGGAGTTCTAGGTTGTTGTCCACCAAGTAGGAATGACTCGTTGCCCTTTCCTAGGAGCCAAGATCCTTTTAGAAGGTGTAAGACCTTGGTGTTACCAATTCACTGTTGTTTTTGTGTGTGTGCTGTGTACTCAGACATGTCCGACTCTGCGACCCCATGGACTGCAGCCCACCAGGCTCCTCTGTCCATGGCATTTTCGAGGGAAGAATACTGGAGTGGGTTGCCGTTTCCTCCTGCAGGGGATCTTCCTGACCCAGGGATCGAACCTGAATCTCCTGCATTGGCAGGCAGTGCTGTTTTGTCAGCTAAGGTGAAATTCACATAATCTATTCACATAACCCTTTTGAAGTGGGTAATTCCATGGTATCTCATGCATCCAGAGTACTGTGCAGAAACAAGTAACATAAAAGGGAAACCCTGTATGATTAACAGCTGATCTTTCAGCAGCATCTCTGCAGGCCAGAAGGGACTGGCAGGATGTATTCAAAGTACTGAAAGGGAAAAATCTACAGCCAAGATTACTCTACCCACCAAGGATTTCATTCAAAATTGATGGAGAAATGAAAAGCTTTATGGACAAGCTAAAGTTAAGAGAATTCAGCACCACCAAGCCAGCTTTACAACAAATACTAAAGGGACTTCTGTAGACAGAAAACAAGAGAAGGAAAAGACCTACAGAAATGAACCCAAAACAATTTAAGAAAATGCCAATAGGAACACATATATCAATAATTACTCTAAATGTAAATGGGTTAAACACCTCAACCAAAAGACACAGACTGGCTGACTGGATACCAAAACAAGACCCATACACATGCTGTCTACAAGAGACCCGTTTCCAGAGATCCATACAGACTGAAAGCGAGAGGATGGAAAAAGATATTCCTTGCAAATGGAACTCAAAAGAGCCGGAATAGAAATTCTCGTATCAGACAAAACAGACCTTAAAGAATATTATAAGCGATAAGGAAGGACACTAACACAGCTAACAAGGACGTAGGAGAAATAAAGAATGAGAGACAAACCACAACCTCTGTCGAATTCCGGAACATCTCACCACCTCAAGCGGAAACCTGTCCCCATGGGCAGTCCCTCCCCATCCTCCTCCCTCAGTCCCTGGCAATGACCCATCTGCTTCCCATCTCTGTGGTTTTGCCTGTTCTCTTCATTTCATGCAAAGGGAATCATGCACTGTGCGGCCGTTTTCATCTGGCTGCTTTTACTCGGCATGATGTTTTCAAGATACATCCACATTGTAGTGTGTGTCACTGCTTTCCTTTCTATGGCAGAATAATATTCCATTGCGTGGACTCAGCAAACGTTGTTCATCCACTCATCTCTCAACAGATACTTGAGTTGTTTCCACCTTTTGGCTAAGGGGCATCATGCTCTTAATAACATGGGTATAAAAATATCTATTTGCATCCTTGCCTTCAGTTCTTTTGGTTATGTACCTAGGACTGGAACTTCTGGATCATAAGGTAATTCCATGTTTTTTTGAGGCATTAACTGTTTGTTTGGTTTTTTTTTTTTTAAGACTAAAAGGTCATGGCTCTTGGCCAAACTGGGAATACCATGCTTGGAAATTTCCAGCAAGTTCTTTTCAGTAATCACTGACCAGCCTTCCTACCCCAGCAAATCTCATGCATTTCAGGTGCTGTCCAAATTGTTTTTGCCTGTGTGTGCTTAGTCATGTCTGACTCTTTGCGACCCCATGGACTATAGCCTGCCAGGCTCCTGTGTCTATGGAATTCTCCAGGCAAGAATACTGGAGTGGGTTGCCGTTTTCTCCTCCAGGAGATCTCCCTGACCCAGGGATCGAAACCAGGTCTCCTGCACGGCAGGGAGATTCTTTACCATCTGAGTTTTTAGTGACTGTATATATTTACCTTGGGATTGAGAGATACACAGAAATTCGTGTGTCTCAGATACTCAGATCTGAAGTGTGTAGCTTGATGCATTTTTAACTCTGTGGATGTTCAAATCGACACTTGGCCGCCCTCCACCCCTGGGCAGTGTCTCTCATGCTACCTCCCAGAAGGAACTGTCCTGTTGGCCAACACCGTTGGCTCATTTTGCCTATTCTTGAACTTCAGATACACAGACTCACATCATGCGTCCTGTTTGGGATCTGTCCGCTTTTGCTCATCATCATAACTTTAAGACTCACCCACACCCCCTATGCTTTTTCTTTGCTGTATACTATCCCACAGCACAACTGTGGGATATAAACAACTCAGCAGTCTGTTTGCTCAGTCCTGCCCCTGGGTGTTTGTGTTCAGAGCTGCTCCAAGCGTGTGTGCCCAGGTCTTGTGGCTGCTGCATGTTTTCATCTCTTGCGGGGAAATACCGAAGGGTGTGATGTCTCGGTTGTAGAGGAGGGGGAGACCTATGTTCTGTGGACACTGCCAAACCATCTTGCAAGGTGGTTGGACCATTTTACCTCCCACAGCAGTGAGGAGAGTTCCGTTTGCTCCACGTCTTCACCAGCACTTAGGGGCCAGTCTTTTCCATTTCCTGCCTGCAGGTGGGGCTGTGGTTCATGCATGTTCCGGCTCCACTGCATTGGGACTCTGCCCACCAGATTTTTTTTTTTTTAATGTATCTACTTATTTGGCTGTGCCAGGTCTTAGTTGAGACACATGGGATCTTTCATCTTCACTGTGGCATGCATGATCTTTAGTTGTGGCATGTGAGATCGAGTTCCCTGACCAGGGATCAAACCCAGGCTCCCTGCATTGGGAGCCCAGAGTCTTAGCCATTGGACCACCAGGGAAGTCCCTGCCCACTGGCTTCTATGCCAAGATCCCCTCTGGGAAGTACAGAAGTGCAGACCACACCCACATTTTTGAAGGTGGGGGGCCTCTGTCCTTGGCTTCCAGGCCATCATCTCCTGTGTTTGTCTACCACTGTTTCTTCTCCATTCCCTCAGGGGATCCTCTATCTCAGCATGATCTGGAAACAAAGTCTCTAGGTCCACCCTCCTCGCAGGAAATGGCCACAGAGTCAAGGGATTAACCAGAAGGACTCAACATTCTACTTTGCCTCCTCGGACTGAGAAAGCGATTGTCCAGCCAACTCAAGGCACAAACGGGAACTCAAGGAGCATGTATCACTGACTCTCCTGCCCTTTTCACCTCCCGAATCTCAGCTCTCCTACTTCTCCCCTCACCTCCCATGCCCACCTAGGCTAAGCCCCTGCATCTCCACCATCTCCACCAGACGAGCCCAGCTTCTGACACAACCTCCCATACCCAGCACTTGCTTCTTGTCCAACCCACACCAAAGTGATGCTTCTAAGACCACGCGTGGCCTCCCTTAGGTGTTAGATAGCTTCTCAGCATCCGTCCCTTGCCAGGCCCTGCTGGATCTGGCTCCTCTGGCCTCTTCAGCCCCTCCTCCCACACTCATTCATTCATTCATTTGGGTATTTATTGAGCACCTGCTGTGTACCAGACCTCATTCCTGTTGCCAGAGAGGCAACGGTACCAGATCAAAAAACTTCTCTACTCTGGAGAGCATGAGGTGGGGGGTGGGGACAACAGTTATCTCCATGCTCACAGCATGTGGGGAGCTGTGTGAGGGCAAGGGGAGACTTCAGCCTGGCACGGGGTGGGGAGACATCCCTGGGGAACTCAGGGTAGAGGCCGAGGCTGGGCATGACAGGGAGAACAAAGACCAGGAGCCCCTGGAAAAGGGGATGAGGAGCCCCAGAGAGGTTGAAATTTTCAGAGCTTCCCCTGGTGGCTGATGGGAGAGGGGTGAACCCATGCAGGAGGGAGGTGGGGAGGCCGGAGGTGCTGGGTGATGGAGAGAAGAGGTCAGATTTGGAGTGTGGCCCGAAGGCTTGGGGACACGGGACTGTGGGATGGGGCGGGTGTGGGGGTGATGATGGCGTGGAGAGACTTCCCATAGTCTCTGGGCAGCAAACACATCTGAGCGGGGGATTCAGTTCCTCAAAACGGCCACATACGCACGTGTGTGTGCGTGCGCACACACACACACACACACAGGTGCATCACACACACATGCATATGCACCCAGAGACACATGGAAGGCACAGATATACACACGACAGACACAGAGAGACACCTACAACACAGATACACAGAAGGACACACACAGCTCACACCTACAGGACACAGACACACCTTCACCCTGTCCAGCCTTTAAGGGACAATCCTTTTTGCCTCTCTCTCTCCCAGCCAGGGCCTGCAGCTCCCCCTGGCAAGGCCAGGCCAGGTGCTGGTGTCACTGAGGCAGAGCCCGAGGTCCTTCCCTGCTGCTCAGCCCCAGCCCAATCCTGACCACGCGCTGTGTGTCCTGCTCTGTCCCCCACAGTGGGAGCTCCTCAGGGCACCTGGCAGATGTGTGAGAGGCAGTCAATGCCTACTGAACAAATGGTCTTGGTTCCCAAGCCTCTCTCCCATGCTGTTGCCCCATACTCTCCTATCCTCAAAGCAGGATTCCCCACTCTGCAACTTCTCATCTGTTCAGCCACATCCCTTGACTGAGCCAGGCACAGACACCCCATCTCAGACAGGTCAGGGATGAGTCAGAAGAAGGGAAGGGCTGGGGGGACCAAAGGGAAAGCAGGATCTACTTGGGAGATCCGAGAGGGCTGCCTGGAGGAGGGGGCGTTCGAGCCTGGCTTTGTAGGATGAGCTGGAGCTTGGCAGGCAGATAGTTTGGGTGTCTTCTAATCAGAGAGACAAACCTGGTAACTTCCTCTAGTGCAGTCTGAGCCCAGAGCAGCTCCACCAGGAGGGATCATTGGACTCTTTTCTTCTTTCTTAAAATCATGATAAGACACATAAGATTCACCAGCTTAGCCAATTTGTAAAAATTTGCCAGGTGGCACTAGTGGTAAAGAATCTGCCTGCCAACGCAGGAGATGCAAGAGAGGAGGGTTCGATTCCTGGGTTGGGAAGATTCCCCTGAACGAGGGCATGGCAACCCACTCTAATATTCTTGCCTGGAAAATTCCATGGACAGAGGAGTTACATTCCATGAGGCCGCAGAGGGTTGAAAACGACCTGGCGCCTAGCGCGCGTGCACACACCCAGGCGCGCGCACTTATTTGTTTGCTTGGCTTGCAGCTGTTATTGCGGCATGCGGCATCTTCGGTTTTCATCGTGGCATGCAGAATCGTTTGGGTTAGGAGCGTGGGAACTCTTCGTTGGGGCTCATGAGATCGAGTTCCCCGACCAGGGCTCAAGCCCGGGCCCTCTGCCCGGGGAGCACAGCACGCCGCTGGACCCCAGGGCCGTGCTGCCATCTTAGCCGTTTTAAAGGGCACAGTACACTCACACTGTTGCATAACCAGCGCCGCTGTCCATCTCCAGAATTTTCCATCTTGCAAAACTGAAGCTCTGTCCCCATTCAATGTTAACCCCCCTCATTTCCCTCCTTCCCTGGCAACTCCCATTCTACTTCCCGTCTCTACGAACACGTGACTACCTTCGGGTTCTCACACAAGTGGGACCGCACGGTGACTGTCCCTTCACAGCTGGCTCCTTCCACTCAGGGTAACACCCTCCCGGTTCGTTCTACCTGCAGCAGGTGTCAGGATTTCCTTCCTTTTAAAGGCCGAATAATAGCTCCTCAAATATATATGCCACATTGGGTTTATCAATTCATCTGTTGCAATTCTATTTTCAATTTTTTGAGGAACTGCCAAAGCATACTGTTTGCCTTTTTTTTTTTTTTTTGGCCACACCATGAGGCATGCAGAACTTCCTCTGACCAGAGATCGAACCCCTGGCCCCTGCAGTGAAAGTGCAGTTTTAACCACCAGACCACCAGGGAAAGTGTTAATTGCTCAGTGGTGTGTGACTCTTTTGCCACCCCATGGCCTGTAGCCCACCAGGTTCCTCTGTCCATGCGATTCTCCAGGCAAGAGTACTGGAGTAGGTTGTCATTCCCTCCTCCAGGGGATCTTCCTGACCCAGAGACTGAACCCAGGTCTCCTGCATCTCGGGCAGATTCTTTACCATCTGAAGCCCAGAATGTTTCTCACTTGTCCCATCTAGGATCCAAAGAGTCCTTCCTGTCCTAACTTCCACCTGCCAAGCAGGGCTCCCCCTTGCCTGAACCCTGAGTTGTCTCATCCATCCCCCACATTGGGTTTCCCAGGTGGCTCAGTGGTAAAGAATCCACCTGCCAATGCAGGAGCCGTGGGTTTGATCTCAGGATCAGGAAGATCCCCTGAAGAAGGGGATCCAAAATTCTTGCTGGGACATGCTATGGACAGAGGAGCCTGGCAGGCTACAGTCCATGGGGTTGCAAAGAGTCGGACACGACCTAGCAACCAAACAACAATAGTAATCCCTCAGATTTGCCCCCAGAGGCAGTAGCTCTCATAAAGCCCATTTCACAGCAGAAAACTGAGGTTGGAGAGCAGGAGTAATGTGCCTAGCGATCACCCAGCGGGGGCTGCCCTGGCCCTCCCCCGCCAGAAGCCAAGCTCCCAGCTGCTCCCCCAGCAGGTCCCACAGAGCCCATCCCCCACCCCGCCTGCAATCAGAGGCTGAGAGCATTTCCCATCCCACTTCTGGCTCTGCTCCCTTCCAAGAGAAACAGGTTGCACCTGGCACGGCTTCCCAGAAGACCCAGGGCAGCAGGAGCCCAGCCACGTGAGTGGGTGTGTGTGGAGCCGTGCGGTCACATGCAGCCCCTGCCACACCGCCGCTTGGGGGAGGGAGGGACCCTAGATCCGAAAGCCAGGGCTTGGGAGGCATACCAAGCTCACAGTGCTGGAGCCAGCCGGGCCTGAGTGCAACCGGGGCTCTGGCCTCTCTCTTGCTTGCCATGTCTGGGTGACCAAGGGAATCCAAGTCTCAATTCATCATCTGGGAAATGGGCTCACAATGGCCCTTAGGAGGATTCTGTGAGGGGACTGGGAGCTGGGGGGCGTGTGTAGCGCAAGGTCCAGCAGGCAGGCAGAGCTAAAGCATGCAGGCGTTTCATCAGCACAGACGTCTTCATTACAGCAGGCTGGGGCCACCTCGCCACAGCTCCAGAAGCAGGTCTTCCTACGGAGCACTGACTGCCTCATGGGCGGGGGCACATCCCGTCCTCAGCCAAGAAAATCAGATCAGAGCACAAGGCTTCACCATTTGAAATTTTAAACACCCCCTAGAAACCAGCCCCAGGACACTGCCACACAGTTAAAATATCTTCTTTTTTTTTTCCTAAGTAAGCTGAAATTCACATGACGTGAAACAAACCATCTTAAAGTGAACAAACAATTCAGGGACTCTTTGTGCATTTACAAAATTGTGCAACCACCAGCAGTATCTAAGTGTAGATCATTTTCATCACCCCAAAAGGGAACCCTGTTCTCATGAGCAGTCCCTCCCCATCGCCCCTCCCTCAGCCCCTGGAGCCACTAGGCTGCTTCCTGTCTTGATGAATTTGCCTCTTCTGGACATTTCATATAAATGGAATTATGTACTACGTGACCTTCTGTATCTGGCTTCTTTCACTCTGGGTGATGGATTTGAGGTTCATCCACACTGTATCGTGTATCAGGCTTCACTCATTTTTATGGCTGAGTAATATTTTCTCGTATGATGGACCACATTTTGTTTACCTTTCACCCATCAGTGGGTATTTGGTTTGTTTCCACTTTCTGGCTACTGTGAAAATGCTGTTGTGAATATTCATGTACATGTATTTGTTTGAGTGGGGCTTCCCAGGAGACGCAGTGGTAAAGAATCCCCCTGCTAATGCAGGAGATGCAAGAGACTTGAGTTCGATCCCTGGGTCAGGAAGATCCCCTGAAGGAGGAAATAACAACCCACTCCAGGATTCCTGCCTGGAGAATTCCATGGACTTAGGAGCCTGGCAGGCTACAGTCCGTGGGGTGGCAAAGAGTCCGACACAACTCAGCACACACACACCTTTGCTTGAGTCCTCCAACCAGGAGACTCAGATGGCTGAGGCCCCACAGAGGTAGCACTGATTTATGAACAAAGTTCCATATTTCACTCATGTCTCTTAAAAATGAAAGAGGAGGTGAAAGCCAGCGGTTCCCTCACCTCTCACCCCATTGACCCTCCCTGTGTTCTGCACAAAAGCTCTAAACTTGAGTCAGTAAGGGAGGTATGAGCCCAGCAGGCAGGGGCTGGGTCCTCCTGGAGAAACAGTCCTGGGATCCTGATGTTCTGTGGCATCTTGGTCCCTGCCTCCAAGGGCAGGAAGGTGTGGACCACGTCCCTGAAGCCAGAGGGCAAAACAGCGGCAGGGCCAGCGACCCTGTCTCAGACCTCAGCTGGAACCTGGAGATGCATTATTGACCCTGGTCCCTCCCTGCTTCTCCCATCAGAGCCCCCAGACTCAGGCACCAGGGCTCCAAGGACCACAGTGGAGCTGGTGAGAGTCAAAGGTGAAAGACTCTTTTGAGAACCAGAGTGAAATGAGTAATGTTTAATCACAGCGTATCGGTCTGATAAAGCAGTAGACACAGTGACTGAGGACACAGCAAGGCAAGAAAATGTGTCACACTTATACAAAATTGATGATGTTGAGTTATGACTAGAGGCGACTTTAATTTTACACCTTCTGCCAAAATGAACTTAATTTCCGAGAAAATATTATTCCTTTTATCACCTATAATTTAAAATGTGCGTGCATATATATATATATATATATATATATATATATATATATATATAGTTTATTATGTGAATTGAACTAATTCTACTATTTGGGTTGCAATAAAATCTATTTTGAAATAAAAAAAAATCCCCCAGATCGCAGGGTCTCAACTGAGAGGGAGGAAGTCCTCTCTCAGGACCTCAGGTCTTGGTCGGCAGATCTAGGAAGAAGAGCCGGGTTTCAGAGCCATGGAATCACCCCCTCTAGGAATCTCAGCTTCTTTCTCTGTGAAATAGGGGGAGTGTCACTTGACTCTAAGCCTTCACACACACTGTTCCCTCACCCTGGTCATCCCTTCCTTCCATGCCTTCTGCCTGATGAAGTCCTACATATCCGCTAAACCCTAGCTATGACACCATTCCTCCAGGCAGTCACCCTAGGCAGATACCTGGATTCCTCCAGCCTCCTAGTTGAGCCCTGAGCTTGTAGGGCTGTGTGTGCAGGAGGCGTCTCCCCAAGACTGGGGGCTCCTTGAGGGCCAGGCTGGCAGGGCCAGGGTGGGGAATGTTAAGTGAAAACGGAAACACCACTATCCCCATTTAATGGATGAGGGTGACTCTGAGAGGGACCCAGCTCCTGAGAGTCACACAGTCTCTGTAGCCGCAGAGCTGCAGCTCCCCTCTGGGCAGTTGGGCTCCATTCCATCTCAGAACTTGTGAGTGGACCTAACTACCCACCACCCTCAGAGGGCTGCTCGCCTTGACCCCCTCCTGGGTCCCTGCAGCCCCTTCCCTGGAGCCTAGAACAGTCTGTCCCCTTGTTGGCGGGGGTGTCCTCCTGGTGGCCCCAGGGTCACAGATAAGGCCACCAGGCCCAGCTATCGGCAGGAAACATCTTGGCAGGACAGGAAGCCACGGCATTGGCCTGCCGCACCCTCAGCTGCCTCAGCCTATCCGCGGCCTGATATTTTGGGAGCCGCTATATAAACCCCGACTGGGCTGCCAGTTGTTCCCGGGGGAAGCGCGCAGCTTCACGTTCCTCGGCAGCCCTGTGGCCCCTGGGCCAGATGCTCAGAGCGGGGTACACCAGAGTGCCAGGCTCGCTGGAGCTGCCGGGACCTGTGTGTGCCACTCCCGCACCCCATTCAATCTCAGTGCGGCCACTGGCTGGGCGACCCAGGGCAAATGACTTCACCTCTCCGGGCCTTGGTGTTCCCTCCCCATAGCCCTCCACCATCCTGTCCCAGGAAACACAGAGTGTGCTCAGTTGTTTCAGTCGTGTCCAGCTCTTTGCTATCTTACGGACTCGAGCCCGCCAGGCTCCTGTGTCCATGGGATTCTCCAGGCAGGAATACTGGAGTGAGTTCCCATGCCCTCCTCAAGGGGCTCTTCCCAACCCAGGAATCGAACATGCACCTCCTGTGTCACAGGCAGATTCTTCAGCAGCTGAGCCACCAGGAAAGGCCCTCAGGAAACACACACCCAACTCCAACCACACTCACGGGTCCTAGAGCGTTTCCTGAAGTTTCTCGGCCTAAAGTGGCATCTGCTGACACCTGAGGGCCAACCCTCCCCTGCTCCATCCACACTCCAGGAAGTGCCTGGGAATCTGCATTTTATTTTTTCAGTTGCAAGTTAAGTTTTATTTGGGACAAAATGAGGACTGCAGCCCAGGAAACAGCATCTCTCCTTCCAAAGAGGCTGGGAGTGGGGAGGTCAATATATGTGATTTTGGTGAGGGGGCAGTTCAGGAATCTGCATTTTAAACTAGCCTCATACAAGCTCAAGCTTCTCAAATTCAAAGACATACCGTTGGTTCAAACTCTCCAGGACACCTCCCCTCCCCCAAACAACCACCAAACCAGACCCCAAACAACCGCTGGATCAGAGAAACAACATTCCGAGGATGTGGTCGCAGTTATTCCCATCTGAGAACTGAGGCCCAGAGCATAGAAGGGACTTGTCTGAGGCTGTACAGCAGGCCAGAAGCAGCGTAGTGCCAGAACCCAGGCCCAAGGTCCCCTCCTGCACCCCACACCCCTCTCAGGAGGCTCAGAGAGGCTGGGGATCTCTCCAGAGGCCACACAGCCAGCCAATGGTGGGGATAGCATCCAAACCAGGTCTGTGTGCCCCGCCCCCATCCCCACTCCTGATCGACATACAAGCGAACCAGCCCAGACTCAGTAGCTACTGCTTGGAGCCTGGCTAACATGTACATGTCACCCACGACCAGTAAAAGTGAAACGCAGAAGTGAAATAAAAATACTCAGGAGCTCACTGGGGCTAGGAGTCGGCTCCTCTCTCAGACCCGGGGCCCTTTCCTGGTGAGAGTCGAGGGGGCAGGCTGGCAAGCCAGGCGGGGGAGACCAAGCGTGGCTATGTAAAGCGGCCGGCCCAGCACCTGCGGCGGCCGACAGCACGGCTGGTGGAGCGTGCCCGGTGGCCTCCCACCCCGGGCAGCTGCAGCCGGCGAGAGGGAACGGCCATGCCAGATATAACCCAACCTGAACTCCACCCAAAACCAGCGCTCCAAGGCCGGCCCGTGCCTGGAAAGCCAGTTTGGGCCCCGTGAGTTTGGAGAGGTTCTGGGCTTCTGTCTCCCTCCTGAGAAAGGTCCCAGCATGACCACACGTCTCTTGCAGACCTCCTCCACCCCCGCCTCCCTGCCAGGCCTGGTGTGACGGAGGAGGTTAGACTACCCCTGTCTTGGCCAGCCTGCAGTAATGACTCTGCTCAGCTTGCCATCCTGGGGAAGCAGGCTGCTATCGCTCTCCTGACGGGGTGCTCACTACCACTAAAGGAACCCAGAAACCCACATGTCCCTCAGAGGGGACCCTGTGCCCCTGCCCTGCCTTGCTCTGCCATTGAGCCACCTGGGGCCGGTGACAAGGACCCGGCCTGTCCTTCTCTAGGTTAAATGCATTAGAGCCTCCAGTGTCTTCTCCCAGGTGTACACATCCAAGCACACATACCATGGGGGTCTTCACGGAACCCTCTGTCTGTGTGCCCATTTCAAAGTGGCAGGGGCAGCCGTCTGCCTGCTCTGGTCAACCCAAAATGAGGAGAGAAATCACCTCCCTTGTTCTGGAGTCCATAGCTCTATTAATGCAACCCCCGGACCCAGCAGCTTGTCTGGCAGCTACATCACAGACAGCAGGGTTGTGATGCTAACCAACCATCAATTCAAAAATTTTGAGCCCACCAGGGTTTGGCAGGAAGGATTAGGGCTGGGAATGTTCTGTTTCTTAATCTGGGTGCTGGTTACACAGGTGTGTTCACTTGATGAAAAGTCATCGAGCTGTAGGTGTCTCTATGCTATCTTTGAACAAAACATTTAAAAAAGAAGAAAAGGAAAGAAGTTTGACATCAAGCCAAGACTGACAAGTAAGTAGACAATAACTAGATGAGGTTTGGAGACATGGATGGATGCAGGAAGAGCAAATGCAAAGACCTGGGGTCCTGGGGGATTCTGATGTGTTTGAGGATCTGGCAGAGACCCGGGTCTGGGGTGGGGGCAGGGACTGGCCACATAGACCCTCCAAAGCCACCACCAGGAACATGGACATGACTCTGAAACCAATGCAGTGCCAACAAGAGGTTAAAGTGCAGGCTGACGATAGGGAGTGGACACATTCATAGGCCACTAAAGCCACAAGCAGAAATGGTGCCCAGTCCATTTGTCAAAGGGGGAGACTGAGGCCCAGCGAGGCCAGGCTGCTTGGCTCCATGTTAATGGTGGAGGTGCAGTGTGAGCCTCCTTCACCCTTCCAGGGTCTCTTTCTTTTTAGCCTGGTGCCCTTGTGTGCTGGAGGGTAGGCAGGCTCACTGCGCCCAAGAGGTGAGGCTCCCTGGCTTCAAGTCCTGGTCTGAGCTTGCCGGCCTCGGGGTCTCCTCTGTAAAATGCGGCTGGCGAGGAGGTGTCCTTCGCAGCCTCAGCTGCAGGGGGCGCTCGGTAGGCAGCGAGTCCGGCAGGGTCTTCCTGGCCAGCCCCGGGGTCATTTCACAAGCTGGGGACCTCGGAGGTGGCTTTTCTGAGAAGTCTGAAACTGAGGAGGAATCCCTCTGCTTACGAGGGACTGTGTGGTAGGAGCAGCACCGCCCCCCACCTCAGCCTGTACCAAGAGATGGCAGGAGGTAGAAGTTTGAAAAAGAATGTAATAATGTCCCAATAATGCAAATTCAGACCAAAGCAGGAAAGAGAGCGACCGAGAGGATGCCTTGTCAGGTACCTTGTCGGGGGGTCACCATCAGGACCCCCCCAGCCCTTCTCCCCTCATCAGGCCCTCACTGCAGCTCTCAGACCCCACTACCACCCCACCGTATTCTCTAGAATCACCTTGCTCATTTGTCTGTCATCTGTCCCCTAGCCATAGGCCATCGGTCATCGGGAGAGTAAAACCATTCTGGCTTGCTCCCCATCAAATTTCCGGCTCCCAGCCCCAGACCCTGGCACCAGGAGGAGCTCAGTAAATATTTGTTGCCTGAAGGAACGGTGGCAGGCTGTCGCCCCAGCTTATCTCAACAGGGGTTTAATCAGCCTTGGCTTGGCAACCAGCGAGCGCCTCAAACCCCCGCCTGGCTTCGGTCTGACCATCACACCTCTATGAACCCCCTGTTCTCAGCTGAACTGTAGGCCTGGGCCTAACACACCGTTTGGGGGTCCCAGGAGATGACCCACAGCACAGGGATAGAGGAAGTGTTCTGTAAATGGACACTGTCACCTTCCCCCACCCCAACCCTTGGCCTTGAGCCCTTGCTGACCCCAGGATAGAGCTGCGGTCTGCCCCCAACACCAGGGAAAGAGAGGACAAAAGTGGGGCCCAGGCTCAGTGGGGGCTGGCAGGCTCCCCCACTTCGAGCTCTTTCTAAGAAGCCAGTAGTGATAACATTCCCCCAAAACAGGAACCAGCGGGTCACACTGTGTATTGCAGAAGCTTCTAGTGAGGGCTTCCCTGATGGCTCAGTGGTAAAGAACCTGCCTGTCAATGCAGGAGTCTGTGGGTCTGATCCCTGGGTTGGGAAGATATCTCGGAGAAGGAAACAGCAACCTACTCCAGTATTCTTGCCTGGGAAATCCCATGGACAGAGGAGCCTGGCAGGCTACAGTCCATAGGGTCGCAAAAGAGTTGGACATGACTTAGCAACTAAACCAGCGAGGTCACCCCTTGTGCACAGCCCGTGGACCCCATGGCCGGCTTCAGGGCCCACTGGGCACAGCCTGGAAAGATTTTTATGTAAAAGTGGCCGATGCAAATCCAGGGGCCCTGGAACCACAAAAAGCTCCACTTCCCCCTTTACCATTCTAGCCTGAGTAGCTGCCACCTGGGCATGGCGGGTGGGGTGTCAATAGACACCCCAAATCTATCCTGGTCACTGAGCCAAAGGGAAGGGGATAGGACAGTACCTGTGGCCACCCTCCCCCCACCAGCCCCCTGCTTTAGGGATGGTCATAGAGGCTAGTTCTGATTTTTTAAATCAAGATAAAATTACATAACATAAAATGCACCATTTTAAAGTATACAATCCAGTGGGTTTTTTAGCATACTCACAGTGTTATGCAATCATCACCCCTATCTAGTTACAGAACATTTTCATCACCCCACAAAGAACCCCTGCCCCTCTTACCAGTCACTCCTTATGGCCCCGCCCCCAACCCCTGGCAACCACACATCTGCCTTCGTCTCTACGGATTTGCCTGTTTGGATATTTCTTATAAATGGAATTGCACACTATGTGGCATTTGGGGCTTGGCTTCTTCTACTCAGCATAATAATTCTGAGGTTCATCCACACTGTAATATGTATCAGCGCGTCATTCCTTTTCATGGCTGAATAATGGGTTTTCCCCATGGCTGGGCAGTAAAGAATCTGCCTGCAATGCAGGAGCTGCAGGAGACATGGGTTTGATCCCTGGGTCAGGAAGATCCCCTGGAGGAGGGCATGGCAACCCACTCCAGTAGTCTTGCCTGGAGAATCCCATGGACAGAGGAACCTGGCTACAGTCCACGAGGTCACAAAGAGACACCACTGAAGGTACTGACCATACCCGCACATGGTGAATAATATTAATATAATGTACAGTAAGCCTGTTGTATGGAGGGACCACACTCTGTTCATCCATCCACCTGCCAATGGACATTTAGGTGTTTCTGCTTTTCGGCGACCGGGGCTAGTGCTGCTGTGGATGTGTGTGTGCGAGTGTTTGCGGGGACATGTTTTCACTTCTGGGTCTGTACTTAGAAGTGGAATTGCTGGGTCATATGGCAACTCGATGTTTAACTTTGCGGATGACCAGATTCTTCTCCAGGCTACTCAGCCAGTTTACATTCTCATCCTCAGTGTGGGCACTTCCCTGGCAGTCCAGTGGTTACGACTCGGCACTCCCAATGCAGGGGGCACAGGTGTGATCCTTGGTCGGGGAATTAAGATCCCACATGCCACGCTGGGAAGTCCAAAGATTAAAAAAAAAAAATTTACCTTTTGTGTGTTTCAATTTCTCCACTTCCTTACCAACCCTTGATCATTTTTGTCTTTTTGAAGATAGTCATCCCAGTGTGTGAGAAGTCTCTGTTTTATAGGTGGGGAAACTGAGGCTCAGAGAGGGACCTGCTTGCCCAACATGAAAACTCAGCTCCTCAGACTTGGACAAAGAGGAACATGGGTGGATCACAAGGAGAACAAGATGGAGGCACTTCAGGGAATTCTTCTCAAGTGGGGATCAGACATTTGCTCGTCCCATCCAACTTCTCTTTGCTTGCCAGAACGCACCATAAAATCTCCTCTAGGAACCCTTAGTCAGCAAGGAGATCAAACCAGTCAATCCTAAAGGAAATTGACCCTGAATACTCATTGGAGGGACTGATGCTGAAGCTGATGCTCCAATACTTTGGCCATCTGATGCAAACAGCTGACTGAAAAAGGAAAATAGGAAAAGACCCTGATGCTGGGAAAGACTGAAAGCAGAAGGAGAAGAGGGTGACGGAGGATGAGATGGCTGGGTGTCATCACTGATGCAATGGACATGAACTTGGGAAAACTCCGGGAGATGGTGAAGGACAGGGAAGCCTGATGTCCTGCTGTCTCTTGGGGTCTCAATGAGTCAGACACGACCTGATGACTGAACAACAGCGATAGAAGCCCAAACAGAACTTCCTTACATGCCCCTGTGACAGGGCACTTACTACGCACAGAGCAGCCTGGTGGGGCCCTCACCCCTGACAGCTCCCAGGATTAGCAGATTCTTTCCCAGATGGAGCCTCAATTTTTCCCTGGCTTCCTCGAATCATGCCTTTGACCTTAGGGACCTCCTGCTCAGGGGCAGCCTCACAGAAGTCCACAGACACCACCCAGCTCTTCATTCAAACCTTCTCCAGCTTCACAGCTAAGTTTCCAATATATGTGTGTGTGTGAGTCATTCAGATTTGTCTGACTCTTTACAACCCCATGGGCTGTAGCCCCCCAGGCTTCTCCATCCATGGAATTCTCCAGGCGAGAATACTGGAGTGGGTTGCCCTTCCCCTCTCCAGGGGATTTTCCTGACCCAGCGATCGAATCTTGATCTCCTACATTGCAGGCAGATTCTTCACCATCTGAGCCACTAAGGAAGCCCTTTCCAATACCTGGAATCCATATTTTAATTTAATTTTTTTTTTCATGGAGAAAAGGGAATTTCTTTATTTAATTTTTTAAAAAATTTATTCTTGGCTGGGTCTTCGTTGCTGCAAAAGAGCTTTCTCTAGTTGCAGTGAGCAGAACTACCCATTGTTGCGGTGCATGGGATTCTCATTGTGGTGGCTTCTCTTATTGCGGGGCACGAGCTCTGGGTGTGCAGGCTCAGTAGTTGTGGCTCACAGGCTTAGTTGGCCCGCGGCATGTGGGATCTTCCCAGACTGGGAATCGAACCCGTGTCCCCTGTATTGGCAGGTGGGTTCCCAACCACTGGACCACCAGGGAAGTCCTAGTATCCATATTTTTAAAACAGCGCAGTGACTAAATGCACTGTGGGATCCTGGAACCAAAAATGGATGCCAGTGGAAAAGCTGGTGATGTTCAAATAAAATGTGGTATTCCATTAATAGTAACGTAAACGTCAACGTTCCTTCAATTTGGCAAAGAGACTGTGAAAATGTCAAATGTCGATAGGGGAGGTTGAGGGGAGGGCTGCAGGGCTCCCTGCACCTCCTGCGTGACTTGCCTGGAAGCCTGAAATTATTCCAAAGTAAAACGTTCATTTAAAGAGCTAGCTGGACATGAGCACACATCAAGCCCCAGATCCCATGGACAGAGGTGGGGAACAGAGGAAAAGATAATCTCAGAACTTGGGGCCTGAGCAAAGCCTAGGGACTCCGGCGACCCCCTTGCTTGGCAGGTCCCTGCGGCTCTGTGACTGTCCTGGGTCACACCTGGGCCGACTTCCCCAGGAGCAAACTCTTCAAGCCTCATTTCCAATGTCAGGTCAGAGAGGTCCCCCACAGACCTCCTCAAACCCAGAAGAGCCCCACCTCACACATCCACTTGACTTTATCCTCCTGTTCACAGCGAGTTATTTTATTTTTTTTTAACTTTTTATTTTGTATTGGGGTATAGCCAACTAACAAACAATGATGTGAGAGTTTCGAGTGAACAGGGAAGGGGCTCGATCATACACACACATATATCCATTCTCCCCCAGACTTGTTCACAGCTATCTGCCATGCAGTTGCTGCATGCCTGGCTGGGGTACCACAGCAAGCAAGAAAGACAAGATTCCTGGCAATGGAGAAAAAAAAAATGTATAACAAGCAACGTCAACATTGTTGTTCAGTCTCCACGTCGTGTCCAACTCTTTGCAACCCCATGGGCTGCAGCACACCAGGCTTCCTTGCCCTTCACTATGTCCCAGAGCTTGCTCAAACTCATGACCATCGAGTCAGTGATCCCATCCAACCATCTCATCCTCTGTCATCCCCTTCTCCTCCTGCCTTCAAACTTTCCCAGCATCAGGGTCTTTTCCAATGAGTCAACTGTTCACATCAGGTGGCCAAAGATTGGAACTTCAGCTTCAGCATTAGTCCTTCCCGTGAATATTCAGGGTCGATTTTCTTTAGGACTGACTGGTTTGCTATCCATGTCAACATAACATAACATCAAGAAAAATCTCTGTGATAAAGAAAAACGAATCAGGGTAAGGAGGTGGGTGGGACTAGGGAGGTTATTTCAGCTGAGAAGGTCAAGGAAGGCCTCCTTGTTTGAGCTCAGACCTGCAGGAAGTGAGGGAGTGAACCAGAGAGAGTGAGTCACGGGAACAGCATTCTTGGCAGAAGGAACAGTCAGTGCAAAGCCCAGAGGCAGACTGAACCCAGTGTGATCATGGCACAGGAGAGAGGCTAGTGTGTTAGGAATGAGGGAAGATGGGATCAGAGGACATTAGGGATCAGATCACAGAGTCTGGATTTTTTCCCAAACGTGCCTGTGAACATACCTAGGACAGGGCCTGGCATGCTATGACTGTTCTGAAAATATTTGCTCAAAGTGGGTGGATGTACTGCAGACCCAGCCCTGCCTTTGGAGCTTGGGGGCTTTCAGGTCTATCCTTGGAGGCCCCAGGGTACAGGGAATTTGAGCCTATTTATATTTTCCTGAGAAAGCTGAAACAGTGTGAAACTGTGGGATAGCATGGATGCATTCTGGAACCAAGGCTCTGTTTCCAGCAGGGTTCAGCTGAGTCACCCTCTCCAGGACCCAAGTCCTCGGCTGGCAACTTCCAGCCTCAAACCTGAACCCAGGAAGACTGAAGCACCCCTTTGCAGAGATATGACTGTGTGACAGAAAAGAAGCCACCATTCTAGACATAGTCTCCTCAGCTACTGGCACTTCCTGCCAACCCCTAAGACAATCCACAGTCCCCCTGGCTAGCTCCAGGCCTGATGGCAGCTCATTCCACTAGTTCTGAACCCTGTCTATGAACCAAGAGTGTTTGAGACCCATCTGGATGCCCACTTGGCCAAGATAGACCCAAGGAATGTGGCTTGTGGACCAACCAGACCTCAATTTCTCTTTGGTTGTTAATAACTTTATTTTTACTTATTTATTCATTTTTGACTGCACTGGGTCTCCGTTGCTGCTTGCAGACTTTCTCTAGTTGCAGCAAGCGGAGCTACTCCTCGTTGCTCTGCACAAGCTCCTCACTGCAATGGCTTCTCTCGGTGCAGAGCCCAGCCTGTAGGTGCACCGGCTTCAGGAGTTGGGGGTGGCTTGTGGACCCTAGAGAATGGGCTCGGTCATTGCGGTGCAGGGGCTTAGTTCCCCTGAGGCATGTGGAATCTTCAGGGATAGAACCCATTGCCCCTGCATTTGCAAGTGGATCCTTAACCACCAGGCCACCAGGGAAGTCAATTTCTTCAGTGTGAAATGGATGGGAAAAGCCCCACTGTGCATAATACCAACCCAGAGCTTTCATCAGGCGCTGGGGGCCCCCTGCCTCCCCGTCGTATCCCCGAGTGCCCCACGCGCGGCCCTTCACTCCTGACCACGGCTGGGCCCAGATACTGTTTTGATCTCGCTCTGCTCGGTCGACCTGGCACCACAAGTCTGATTGCTGCGAAAACCACAGCTCAGGCGCTGTTATCTGCTATCAGCGCCGAGTGGGGGAGGGCGGTTTGGGGGCCTCTCCATGCATGTACTTCTGAGAAGAGTTGGCCCGTGTCATCACAGGGCAGCTAGCACAAAACAGCTGGGTTATCAGGCCCCCCCATCACGATTCTGGCCTATGAGAGCCTTTAATGCTGCCAGTGACTTGTTTACAGGACTTATTTTTCAGATTTTCAGCCGGATGCCTCCTGGTCTCACAGCCAAGGGCTCAGGGCTCGGGAGGGGGCAGGGAACGGCTATACCAGGGCCTCCAGAGGGCTTCCTGGGGGAAGGGACACTGGAAGGGGGTCTTGGCAGGAGAGAGTGAAGGTTAGTTGCAGAAAGTGGGGAGGGTGCTCTAGGCAGAAGGGCCCACATGGGCAAAGACTTAGAGGTGAGGGCCGCTTGACAAATTGAAGTTAATAGGCTGGGCCTTATCTCAAGGGCAGTGGGGACTTCACAGAGCTTAAGCTGGGAAGGTGAAGGTTCAAACCTCAGCCCCAGCTCTGTAGCAGGACCCAGAGCTTGCAGTCTCTGAGCCTTGGTTTTCTCATCTGTGAAATGGGCACACACACACACACACACACACACACACACACACACACACACACAC
>ML663012.1:8194865-8222271 GCA_007570785.1 Antilocapra americana
CACACACACACACACACACACACACACACACACACACACACACACACCCCACTGCAGGTGATGTGAAGATAAAGTGACACCACTTGACACGGGCTGGAGGGAGAAATGCCAAGCAGGGACAGGCTGGAGGGAGCTGGGCCGGTGACGCCATCAAGAAATGGAAAATTCAGGGACTTCCCTGGTGGTCCAGTGGTTAAGGATCCGCCTTGCAAAGCAAGAGACATGCGTTCAGTCTCTGGTTGGGGAAGTAAGACCCCACGTGCCAGGGAGCAATTAAGCCCTTGCACTAGCAACTACTGAGCCAGCAAGCTCTGGAGCCTGCGTGCCACAACTAGAGCATACACGCGCTGCAAGCAAAGATCCCTCGCGGTGCAACCCAGACCTGATGCAGCCAAATAAATAAAGGAAAGGAAGAAAGAAAGAACTGGAAAATCCATATGGCTGGAAAGTAGATTAGTGGTTGCTTAGGGTCGGGGGAGGTGACTGACGCAATAGGCAGGTGATAGCTAAAGAGTAGGGCTTTCCCAGTGGCTAAACGGTGAAGAATCTGCCTGCAATGTAGGAGACGAGGGTTTGATCCCTGGGCTGGGAAGATCCCCTGAAGGAGAAAATGGCAACCCACTCCAGTATGCTTGCCTGGGAGATCCCATGGACAGAGGAGCCTGGCGGGCTACAGTTCAGGGGGTCTCAAAGAGTTGGACACGACTAAGCACGCACACAGCTGAAGGGTACAGGGTTACTTCCTGAGGTGATGAAAAGGTTCTAAAATGGACCGTGCTGATAGATGCACAGCTGTGTGAATCCACCACAAGACAGGAGACTCTAAATGGGCAGATAATAGGGTATGCGCATTTCTATCTCAATGAAACTTAAAAACAAAGGAGGGGACTTCCCGGGCGGTGCAGGAGACAGGGGTTCAACCCTTGGTCTGGGAAGATTCCCCATGCCTCGGGGCAACTAAATCAGTATGCCACAACTGCTGGGCCTGGGAGCCGCAACTCCTGAAGCCCGCAGGCCTAGAGCCTGTGCTCCACAGCCCGAGAAGCCACTGCAGTGAGAAGGCTGAGCATTGCAGCTGGAGAAGAGTCCTCACAGAAGCAACGAAGACCAAGCGCAGCCCAAAATAAACAAATAATATAAAAAAACAAAACAGGTCTTTTCTTCCTTGGAGCTGGAAAATGCAGGAGGCAGCGGCGAACCTCCTGATAAGAGATGTTTTGAGGGATGCCGAAGGACAGAGCTCGTGATGCCCTGACACCTGAGCCGGGACCAGGTGAGCCTCCACTGGGAACCCCAACAGCCACAGCTGTTCCTGCCTCTCCTCAGTGGGGCAGGTGCCAAAGGCTGCCCTTCAGATGTGGCAGCAGGCACCGGGCCCCCCGCCCACCCACCACGCCGGGCTAGCCTGGGGTTCCCATGCCTTTGTTACCTGTCTGCCTGCTAAGCCACTTCCTCTGCCGGCTGCCACCCGCCTGCCTGGCTGGCTGCTCACATGTGTGTGGCTTCTCCTGCCCCCCACCTGAAACCCCCCATTTGACATCTTGGCAAGACCTCCCAGAATGAACTGGGGACAAGTTGAGAGGAAGGCCTAGTCCTGACCCTCTTCCCAGAAAAAAGGGTCCAAAGTCAGAGCCAGCTTTGCCACAAACCCCCTGGGGGGGCTTCTCTGGGATAGCGGAGCCCCAGTTTTTTCACCTGAGCAATGGGTTAAAATTGCCAACCATGGGACTTCCCTGGTGGCTCAGTGGTAAAGAATCAGCCCGCCGGTGCAGGAGACACGGGTTTGATCCCTGGTCAGGGAAGATCCCACATGCCATGTGCGTGGGGAGCAATCAAGCCAATGTGCCCCAACAGCTGAGCCTGCATGCTGGAGCCCAGGAGCCGCACTACTGAGCTCTCAAGCCACAACTCCTGAAGCCTGCGTGCCAGAGCCTGTGCTCCCTAACAAGAGAAGTCACTGCAATGAGAAACCCACGTGCCACAACTAGAGAACAGCCCGGGCAGCAGTGAAGACCCAGCACAGCTCCAAAATAAATTTTTTAAAAAATCACAAACCATGCAGGATGGCTGTGAAGAGCACAGGGCTTTTGCACTAGCTCTTCCCCCTGACCTCTCTCGGCTCACGGAAGATGCCCTCCTGCCTCCTTCCAGCCACAGGCATGAATAAGCCTCCTCTCCCACCAAAAGCAAGCGCCTCAACATCTAGAATTCTTTTCTGTGTTTGTTTACCAGCTCCTCTGGTGGCTTAAAAGGTAGAGAAATCTGCCTTCAATATGCGAGACCTGGGTTCAATCTCTGGGTCGGGGAGATCCCCTGGGGAAGGGACTGGCAACCCGCTCCAGTATTCTTGCCTGGAGAATCCCATGGACAGAGGAGCCTGGTGGGCTCCAGTCCATGGGGTCATGAGGAGTCAGACACAACTGAGCAACTAACACTTCCCAGTAGTCATGTGCAGATGTGGGAGCTGGACCATAAAAGAGAACTGATGCTTTCAAACTGTGGTGCTGGAGAAGACTCTTGAGGGTGCCTTGGACGGCAAGGAGATCAAACCAGACAATCCTAAAGGAAATTGACCCTGAATATTCTTTGGAAGGACTGATGCTGAAGCTGAAGCTCCAGTACTGTGGCCACCTCATGCGAGGAGCCGACTCATTGGAGAAGGCCCTGATGCTGGGAAAGACTGAAGGCAGGAGGAGAAGAGGACGACAGAGGATGGAATGGTTGGATGGAATCACCAACTCAAAGGACATGAACTTGAGCAGACTCTGGGAGATAGTGGAGGACAGGGAAGCCTGGTGTGCTGCAGTCTGTGGGGTCACAAAGAGTTGGACACGACTTAGCGACTGAACAGCAACAAATATTGCTCTATCTTCTGGTTTTGGCTTTAGGGACAGGAACAACCCAATTAGCAGGAACATAAGCAAGACAGAAAGCTCATTTCACTGTCTTACCAAGTTTGGAGACAGATTGACCACAGCTTGATTTTTTCGCTTGTACAGTTGATGACAGAGGTACCTTGTTCATGGGCTGTTGTGGATTATTATCATCATTTTTTTTTCCTTCACATTAAAAAAATTATTTTTAATTGAAGGGTAATTGCTGTACAATATTACGTTGATTTCTGCCATTCATCTACATGAATTAGCCATAGGTATCCATACGTCCACTTTGTCTTGAGCCTCCTTCCCACTCCCACCGCTTCCCACCCCTTCCCACCCCTTTAGGTTGTCACAGAGCACTGGTTTGAGCTCCCTGCGTCATTGCAGCAAATTCCCATTAGCCATCGACTTGACGTATGGTAATGTATGTGTTTCCCTGCTACCCTCTCCATCCGTCCCGTATTACTTGTTTTTATGTTTTGGTATTTTGGCCAGGAGGCAGGTAGGCTCTTAGCTCCCTGACCAGGGATCAAACCCACAACCGCTGCATTGGAAGGAGAAGTTCCAATCACTGGATGGTGTGGGAAGTCCTCTGCCAGGTCTTTGTATCTTGTTGCTGGCAGAGAGGTGTGCCCAGGTAGAAGGGTGGCAACGCTGCAGCAAAGGGTCCCGGGTCCCAGGCCCACCTCGGATTTAGTGACTGTTCATTCAGTAATGAGAGGGTTGAGTCTGGGGAAGTGTACGCATGGATTCAACAGAAAACTGCATGTGATTTTACAGGAAAGGTAACAAGAAAATGTCAAGGGGGTGAGCCAAACCTTCAGAGATGTTTCAAAATACATCCTGAAACCTCAAAGAAATTCTCTGCTTGAGGTGGGTCAGGTTGGGTCCAGCCTCACTCCACCCCCACCTCCTACCTCCAAGAGGCAAAGTTTGAGCAGCAGAACCCTGGGAACCCCCCAAGGCCTGCCCTGGTCTCACCTCTGCCCTCAGATAGTCCCAAAACTGGCAGAAAAAAAAAATGGTCGAGGACACTTCCCTCCAGATCTTTGGGTGCTGCAGAGCTCCTGGTGGTTCAGGGACTGTCCTGAGCCCAAGGACTGAAAGAAGGAAGAGCCAGGATTCAAAAACACTGGGCCTCTCAAAGCCAACCAGAGCTCCAGGCAGGAGACTGAGCTCTAGACCTTAGCAAGACCCTACCCCATACGGCTGCTTGGGAGCAGGCCCCGGTTTGGACACTGCCTCTGAGAAGCCCTCTAGGATACTCTTGCTCATCCTGGGTCAGGTGGGGGGTTCCTAGGGCTCTGCCATGGTTCCTACACCCTTCCGCACCACCACACACACAAATAGGCACCTGAGGCCTAGAGGGACCTGGCATAATGCTCACTGCTTCCCTCACCCTCACCTTGAGCATTTATTGTTGCTCAGTTGCTAAGTCGTGTCTGACTCTTTGTGACCCCATGGACTGCAGCACACCAGGCTTCCCTGTCCTCCACTATCTCCCAGAGTCTGCTCAAGTTCATGTCCTTCGAGTTGGTGATGCTCTCTAATCGTCTCATCCTCTCTCACAACCCACCCCCCACCCCTTCTCCTTTTGCCTTCAATCTTTCCCAGCATCAGGGTCTTTTCCAATGAGTCAGCTCCTGGCATCAGGTGGCCACAGTACTGGAGCTTCAGCTTCAGCATCAGTCCTTCCAAAGAATATTCCAGATTGATTTCCTTTCAGATTAACTGGTTTAATCTCCTTGCAGTCTAAGGGACTCCCAAGAGTCTTCTCCAGCGCCACGGTTTGAAAACATCAATTCTTTGGCTCTCAGCCTTTTTTATGGTCCAGTTCTCAAATCCGTACCTAACAACTGGAAACTAAGCTTTAACTAAGTGCAGTATTTATAGCTCATTGCAAAGCCTGGGGAGATGATTCTGCTTTCCAAGATGAGAGGCATTCAGATGGGGATGCGAGGGTAGGTGGAGGGCTTCAGAGGCAGTACAGAGCCAAATGGCCTCAGAAAGGCAGATGCTATGAGAAATTACATCTGAAAGCCTGATTCCAACGTTTATCCCCAAACTGATCTCCTGGTTTCCTGAAGTTTCTGGCAAACCTCCCCCCTAACTCTCCACCTCTGCTCCCTCCCTGCCTGGCCACAGGCTCTTCAAAAGCCCAGCTTGTTCTCTACCCCAGGATCTTTGCGTATGCTGTTCCCTCTGTCCAAAGCACCTTCCCCCAGATTCTCACATAGTGTATTCCTTCACCTCCATCAGGCCTCAGCTTAAATATCACCTCCTCAGAGAGGGCCCCCTTGGGTCCCCTAGCTACGAAATAGCCCCCTTTCCCCCAACCACCACCCTGTTTATGCAATTCCCCGTCTCTGTCATGACCTGTCATCAAATCATCAGACGTGATCCCCTTGGAATGTCAGGACTATCAGGCAGGACTCAACCTGCCCTATTCACTGCTGTGGCCCTGAGATAGGGGTGGGGCTGAGCTCAGCACATAGTAGGTGTTCAGGAAACTCAGAGAACCAGGGGATGTCAGTTTTTGGAATTCTGAAGTCCGTAGACAGAGAGGGAAGCAGAAGGATGGGGCTACCATCTCAAACTACAGGTGCAATAACAGAGTTAGGGAGGGCAGGAAGGTGACCAGGTCATCTCTCCCCATCCCTCTGCCCAGTGACCGGGTGACCCTCTTCTTTCTCAATTTCCCTATTTGAACTGCTTCCCTTCCAGGGCCACCTTGTCCTGGGGGTGAGAGGGAGCCAAAACCACTCTCCTGCCTGTGGGTTCCTTCCAAGCTCACCCCAACCCCACGGTGGCAGGGGGGAAGATATTATAACTGTTATCCCATGAAGATGAGGATCAAAGTCATGGGAGTCCAGAGGAGGGAGGTGGGGGGCTCAGAGTGCTCTAACATATCTCCGTCTTCGAGATCAATAATATGTAATGCAATCTTTTTTGAAAATCAAAGAAGTGCAAAAATATCCATGATGAACAAAGTATTCTCTTTCTAAATAAAGATGAGTCTGACCCAGCAGGGGTGGGATTCACCTTGCTGTCCTAACCCCAGTCCCAGGGGGAATCCTGGCTTCAGAGGGACAGCTGTCCGGCCCCAGACACAGCCCACGCAGAGGTTGGGGCTCCAGTGGGTGGTCACTGGAGGTTTCGAGGACAGGACGTGACATTGCAGGGTCCCTTGGATGGCAGAGAGCCCAGGGACCTGTCCTGTGTCTCAAGGGAGTCAACCCTGCTGGGAAATCAACACCGAGTCACAACAAAGTGAGTGACACATACAGATGCCAGTGGCAAAATCTAGATTGTGGGAAACTACAGAACAGGTGACCCTAGTTCCTCCACAAATAGAAAGCCAGGGGGCAAATAAAAGGAGAGAGGAAAAAACTGTAAGTTAAAGAAACAAAAGAGACATTTCAACCCAATGCACATTGGCTTGGAACAGGATTCAAACAAACCAACGATAAAAAAGAAAAAAATATATATATATATATATCAGTTTAGTTCAGTCACTCACCTGTATCTGACTCTTTGTGACTCAATGAACTGCAGCACACCAGGCTTCCCTGTCCATCACCAACTCCTGGAGCTTGCTCAAACTCATGTCCATCAATTCAGTGATGCCATCCAACCATCTTATCCTCTGTCATTCCCTTCTCCTCCTGCCTTCAATCTTTCCCAGCATCAGGGTCTTTTCAAATGAGTCATCTATTTGCATCAAGTGACCAAAATCTTGGAGTTTCAGCTTTAGCATCAGTCCTTCCAATGAATATTCAGGACTTATTTCCTTGAGGATTGACTGGTTTGATCTCCTTGCAGTCCAAGGGACTCTCAAGAGTCTTCTTCAGCACCACAGCTCAAAAGCATCAATTCTTCAGCGTTCAGCTTTCTTTGTGGTCCAACTCTCATATCCGTACATGACTACTGGAAAAACCATAGCTTTGACTAGACGGACCTTTGTCAGCAAAGTAACATCTCTGCTTTTCAATATGCTGTCTAGGTTAGTCATAGTTTTTCTTCCAAGAAGCAAGTGTCTTTTAATTTCATGGCTGCAGTCACCATCTGTAGTGATTTTGGAGCCCAAGAAAATAAAGTCTGTCACTGTTTCCATTGTTTCCCCATCTATTTGCTATGAAGTGATGGGACCAGATGCCATGATCTTACCTTTTTGAATGTTGAGTTTTAAGCCAGCTTTTTCACTCTCCTCTTTCACTTTCATCAAGAGACTCTTTAGTTCTTCCTCACTTTCTGCCATAAGGGTGGTGTCTTCTGTGTATCTAGGATTACTAATACTTCTCCCAGCAATCTTGATTCCAGTTTGTGCTTCATCCAGCCTGGCATTTCACATGATGTACTCTGCATATAAGTTAAACAAGCAAGGTTATGATATACAGCCTTGACATAATCCTTTCCCACTTTGGAACCAGTCTGTTGTCTCATGTCCAGTTCTAACTGTTGCTTTTTGACCTGCATACAGATTTCTCAGGAGGCAGATGGTCTGGTATTCCCATCTCTTGAAGAATTTTCCAGTTTGTTGTGATCCTCACAGTCAAAGGCTTTGGCATAGTCAACAAAGCAGAAATATATTTTAAAATTCATTGTATTGGAGTATAGCTGCTTTACAATGTTGTGTTTATGTATATATGTTTTTAAAATGTGTGTAAACAGAAGTTTATGTATAAAACTTTACATGTATTACATATTTGTGTATTATCATATATTTGCATGTATTTACATATGTTTGCATATTGTGTGTGTGTGGTCAGTTCTAATCATACACCTAAAACACTGAATTAGCCAATATTGGACCATAGCTCCTAAAGAAAATAAAAGGCTAGGTTCCTGCAAGCCTCTGGTCACAACATCTTCATCAACCAGTAAATACATAGCCTTGTTTTCTGCATGTTTCTATTTCAATACACTTTTTAAAAAAATTTATTTATTTGCTTTTTAAAAAAAATTTTAATTTTTAATTGAAGGATAATTGCTTTAAAGTATTGTATTGGTTTATACCAAACATCAACATGAATCAGCCATAGGTGTTTGGGTTTTTTTAAGATATTTTTGGTTGTGCTGGGTCTTTGCTGCTGCGAGAGGGCTTTCTCTAGCTGCGGCGAGCAGGGGCTGCTCTTCAATGTGGTATCCAGGCTTCTCACTGCGGTGGCTTCTCCCATTGGGGAGCACAGGCTCTAGGCACGTGGGCTTCAGTAACTGTGGTGCACAGGTATGTGAGATCTTCCCAGACCAGGGTTCAAACCTGTGTCCAAGAACATTGCAGGCAGATTCTTATCCTCTGCACCACCAGGGAAGTCCTAAATACACTTTGTTTAATATATATTGTTGATTCATCCAGTCAACTCACGACCAACAGAACTCACACCTGAATGAAGTGACATGTGTTTTTCCCCAGCATGCAGCCCAGCGTTTATTCTCCTAGGAACACCAGACAGTACGTGAGCGTTACCCTTGGGGGCCTTCTTAAACAGCAGGATCAGCAATGAGAAGCATAGCAGTGGGGAAACTGTGGCACTAAAAAGGTATGAAAAAAATGCTTGTTTATAGTCTGGAACAGGAAGGCAGAGCATCGCCTTGTCCCACCTCAGATGGGATCCTGCGCTAAGTGATTCAGATTTGTTGCCCCTCTGTGTGTGTCCTTGAATTGATTTGGGTGTTATACATAAATTTTAGCAAGTTGGAGAATTTACAGACTTTGACTAGTGAGGATTGACTGTCTATATCTGCATGTAATAATTGTGGAGCTGGAGAAGACTCTTCAGAGTCCCATGGACACCAAGGAGACCAAATCGGCCAATCCTAATGGAAACCAACCCAGAGTATTCATTGGAAGGACTGATGCTGAAGCTAAAGCTCCAATACTTTGACCACCTGATGCAAAGAGATTGGAAAAGACCCTGATGCTTGGAAAGATTGAGGGCAGGAGGAGAAGGGGAACACAGAGGATGAGATGGTTGGATGACATCATTGGCTCAATGGACACGAATCTGAGCAAATTCCAGGAGACAGTGGAGGACAGGGAAGCTTGGCATGCTGCAGTCCATGGTTTGCAAATAGTCGGACACAATTGAGTGACTGAACAAAAACAGCAAATATAGTAAATTATGTAAAATATATAATATATTGATACATAAATATACAAATAGTTATGTAAATAAATATATAAGGGAAATATTTATATATTTTATACTTATACATATTTGTTTAGGTAATTATATATTGATACTATATGTATAGGAAAACCAGGGATGTTGGATATTTGCTAGTTAAAAACAATAGAGATAAATGAGCCAAGATATATCCCAGCTTGTCCCTCCTCTTGGTCTCACCTCCTAGAATTTGACTTGATGGGACCAAGTATCCTAGTCACAGCTATGCCCTCCACTCGCACAAGACCCTCAATAAATCCCTTATGGAAGAGGAAAGGGGTGACTTAATTGGTGGTCCAGTGAGTGAGACTCCGAGCCCCAGTGCAGGGGGCTCAGGTTTGAGCTCTGGTCAGTGAACTAGATCCCATAGGCTGCAACTGAAAAAAAAAGCAAAGATCCTGCACCTTGCCTCTAAGATCCTGGTGCAGCCTAATTAACTAATTGTGTGCATTAGTTGCTCAGTCCTGTCTGACTCTTTGTGACTCTGTGGACTGTAGCTCTGTTCATGGGATTCTCTGGGCAAGAATATTGGAGACGGTAGCCACTCCCTTTGCCAGGGGGATCTTCCCCACCTGGGGATCGAACCCAGGTCTCCTGCATTGCAGGCAGATTTTTTACCGTCTGAACCAAAACAGAGGAAAGGGAAGATAAGGATAGTGGCTGCCCTGCCTGGGCTCACACGGTGACACTGACAGAGGTAGGGTTCGAACCAAGTCCCCTGAAACCAGGTCAACCACTGGCCTCTGTGCAGTTTGATCCTTCTTGCCTCATTTCTGGGGCCCTTGCAGAGTCCTTGCTAACCCCACGTCCTCCTCGGAGGTGCTCTCAGAGCCTCAGTCTCCCCCTCTGTAAAATGGGACTTGTGCTGTGGATGAACTGAGGGCTGTCTGGCGGACAGCACGTGGAGCTATACTGTGACCCGGATGCCCTAGGGTCTCCAGACATCCGGGCGGCGGGGGGATGGTCTCTCTCCTCAACACTCATCGGATGTCCCCTCTGTCCGGGTCCCCTCTGTGTATTTCAGAAACCACCCCAGGAGTCATCTCGGTCATTCATTCGTTCACATATTCAACAAATATTTATTTAACACCTGCATGAGCCAGGGCTGGCTCTTGGTGAAACAGGCAGAAAAAAAAAACACTGACTGTCAGCGGGTGGATCAGTTGGAACTCTCAAACACCGCAGCGAGAATGTAAAAAGTGTACAACCAGTTTGGAAAACAGCCTGGTAGCTTTAAAAGGGTAAACATCTTGGGGTGATGGAAATGTTCTAGAATTAGATAGAAGCGATGTTGCACAACATTGTAGATGTACTGAATGCTCTGCTGAACTGTTCACTTGAAAATGGTTAATTTCATGGCATGCAAATTTTACCTCCATTTAAAAAGTTAGACACATACTTAGAATTCGACCCGGTTATTCCAAGCCTAGGTATTTACTTAAGAGAAATGAAAACACATGTTCAGAGGAATGTTCATAGTAGCTTTATTCAGAATTGTCAAGAATGGCAACAACCCAGATGCCCATCAAACAGTGAAGGGAGAAATTGTCCGTGGCCACCACAGAACCCTCCTCCACTCACAGGAAGGAATGGTGCAGGTACACGTGATGGCCTGGAGGGAGCTCAAGACTGTGATGCTGAGTGGAAAAAAAAAAAAAACAGGAAAACTGAATGATTTTGTTAGTGTGAAATTCTAGCAAGTGCAAGCTAATCCATAGTCGGAGAGAGCAGACTGTGGATGCCTGGAATGAGGGAAGGGGTGAAGATGGGAGGGACGGGGTGAGGAAGGGGAGGGGAGCAAGGAATTACCAAGAGACCCGGGAAATTTACAAGCAGAAACATGCTCACCAGTTCCACTGTGTGCATGAAGTTTTACCGAAACCTATCCAGGTGCATGCTTTGAAAGTGTTAGCTGTGTCTGACTCTATGCGACTCCTAAGGAGTGGGCAAACCACCTCAGCCATCCCTCCAGCCTGACCCTTGGACACATTCTCTACCCTCCTCCCATGAAAGGAATGAGCTTGACTCCCCCGCCCCAGGGAGCAAGTGAGCAAGGAAAACTGGAACATGCAGCCACCCTCACCTGCTGCAACAGGGACCCCAGTAACGCCTTGCCTGAATATTTTGTCTGGCCTCTAGTCAATTTCTATTGGCTGGGGAAGGCCAAGGGCCCCTGGTGGGTAACACCTGTCCTCCTAGAAAGTGAAGACCTGGCAGCGGAGACAGATGACTCAGCAAAGCAGCAAACAGCTGAGAGGGGACTATTTAATTCAGAGTGACTAAGGGCGACTGCTCCCAGGTGACGCTGGGAAGCAGAACAGGAAGAAGTTACAGGAGGAGCCACCTGGCTTCCTGAGGGAAGGGTGTTCCAGGCAGATGGAATAGCCAGTGCAAGGGTCCTGAGGCTAAAAGGTCCTGGACAAGGGGATCAGGGTGGTTGGAACAGAGTGATGGAGGAGACGCAGGTGGAGAGGGTAGCAGGGTGGGTTGGAGCAGGTATGAAGGCTGAGTGGTGCCAGGTAGTAGAAAGCAAAAATCGGGATGCATTTTGGAGGCAGAACCAGAAGAGAAGGGGAGAGAAAAAGAAAGGGTTGGGTACTTGTCCCTCTTGTTCCCAAGCCTGTTCCTCCCTCCAATCCACTTGGCCCCAGGGTGGCCTCACACCCATGTCTGGTGAGCCAAGGCCACCTGACCCAACATCACTGATTCTCGAGGGTGACAAAGGGCTCTGTGTACACTCTAGCCTGAAGCATAAGCCTCCCCCAGAGACACAGCCCCATCTGGGCTGAAATTCATGTTGACTTCATGAAAAAGGAAGTTGTTGCTTTGGATAATCTTAGCTCACCCAGACTATTATTTCAGAAAAGTTGCAATGATGTACAAAGAGTTCTGTCTCCCCTACCTCCACTCCTCAGCCTCCCCAAAGCCATCTTCTCCCATATCTGCAGTCCATTTGTCAAAATGGAGCAATTAAATAGCTTCAGACAGTGACTGCAGCCATGAAATTAAAGGACACTTGCTCCTTGGAAGAAAACTATGACAAACCTGGATAGCATATTGAAAAGCAGAGACAACAGTATGCTGACAAAGGTCTGTCTAGTCACAGCGATGGTTTTTCCAGTAGTCATGCACAGATGTGAGAACTGGACCATAAAGAAGTCTGAGCGCCAAAGAGCTGATGCTTTTGAACTGTGGTGCTGGAGAAGACTCTTGAGAGTCCCTTGGACTGCAAGGAGATCAAACCAGTCCATCCTAAGGAAATCAACCCTGAATATACACTGGAAGGACTGATGCTGAAGCTGAAGCTCTGACACTTGGGCTACCTGATTTGAAGAGCTGACTCATTGCAAAAGACTCTAATGCTGGGAAGGATTGAAGGCTGGAAGAGAAGGGAGCAACAGAGGATGAGATGGTTGGAAGGCATCACCGACTCAATGGACATGAGTTTGAGTAACATTGTTGACTAAACAACAACCTTGGAACAATTCGGTTTGCCAAACTCCAGCCCTTTTTTGGATTTTCTCCAGGTCTCCCTTTGCTGTTCCAGGGGCTCATCGGGGATGATCCCCTCTCCCCACAATAGCATTTAGGCAGCACATTTTATAAAATAGCACTTTCCCCCCACCTTCCTCACCATGGTGAAGAAAATGAATATATTTTGCATTTATGAAAGAGTTGTACAGCTAGAACAGAGTTCTGATCACCCAACCATGCTGTGTTGTGTCAGAAGAAACCAATGCTGCTCATGTCTCTGAACCATCAAGGGGAGCCTTCCCCTGTTTTTCAGGGCCTTCACGGCTTGGGCTCAGGCAAATTAGGGCTTCTTGTTCCACCCCAGCCACATCCTGCTGTGTGACCTGGAGCAAGTCACTTTACCTCCCTGAGCCTCAGTTTCCTCTTTTGTAAAATGGGCGGATACAATGCTGGCCAGGCACGTGGCAGGCACGGGACAAACACCAACAAGTTTGGGTTTTTTTTTTTTAAATAATTTTATTTATGTATTTTTGGCTGTGCTGGGTCTTTGTGGCTGCCCAGGCTTACCTCTCATTGCAGAGAGCAGGGACTACTCTCTAGTCTGGGCATACAGGCTTCCCTTTGTGGCAGCTTTTCTTGTTGCAGAGCACAAGCTCTAGAGTAGAGGCTCAGTAGTCATGGCACAGGGGTTTAGTTGCTCCTCAGCACGTGGGGTCTTTCCGGACCAGGGATCGAACCTGCGTCTCCTGCATTGGCAGGCAGATTCCTTACCACTGAGCCACCAGGGAAGCCCCAAGTTTTAGTTTTATGGTTGCTTAAAGTGCTTGGCCTCTTTCTGTGCAATAAAGCACAGGCACGGTGCTCAATCAGCCAAAACAGAACATGCAAGGTTTGATTTCCCAAGCAGGACCTGCAGAATGTGGGGTGACGCTTCCCAACCCCATCTGGCTTCCCCACATGACATCTTCACCTTCCTAATGACACTGGAGGCTGGCCTCACACCCCAGTTTGCACTGGAGGAAACAGGCACCCAGAGAATGAGATGTTCACCCTGCATCACCCAGCGAGCCCCACCCTGGGTACAAATGAATTATCTATTCTCTTACAGACACATCTCAGAGTGTGTGTGGTTTCTTTTCAAATTGTGGTAAAAACTGTGGTAAAATTCATGTAACATAAAATTCACCATCTTAACTATTTTTAAATGCACAGCTCAGTGGCCCTGAGTACATTCACACCATTATCACCCTCCATCTCCAAGTGCCCTTCACCTTGCAAAAACGAAAGCCTGTCCTGGTTAAATGCTAACTCCCCATTTCCCCTCCCCCAGCCCCTAGCACCTAGAATTCTACTTTCTGTCTCTTGAATCTGCTCTGGGAACTTCACCTAAGCAGAATCATGCCCGCTTGTCCTTTTGTTACTGGCTTATTCTACACAGCATAATGTCTTCAAGGTTTATCCACGTAGTATGCGACAGTTTCCTTTCTTTTAAAGGCTGAATGATATTCCGCTGTATGGATGGACCGCGGTGTGCTTATTCATCCATCTTTTGCTAGACACTTGGGTGGCTTCCACCTTTCAACTATTGTCAAAAATGCTGCTATGAACACGAGTGGACAAGGCTCTCTTAGCGACCCTGATTTCAGTTCTTTGGGGGATCTACCCAGAAATGAGATTGCTGGATCATACATAAGGTCATGCTATTTTTAATTTTTCGAGGAACTCCTGTATTCTTTCCACGGCAGCTGCACTTTTTCACTTTCCCCCCCAACAGTGAACAAGTGTTCCAATTTCTCGACATCCTCGATAACATTTGTTATTTTCGTGTTTTTGATAGGAGCCGCCCTCATGGGTGTGAGGTGGTACCGCTTTGTGGTTTTGATTTGCATTTCCCTGATGATTAATGATGTTGAGCATCTTTTTATGTGCTTGCTCATTTGTATAACTTCTTTAGACTAGAACTGGGGGCGGGTGGGGCTTTAATTCCTAGGGGCCAACCTGAAGCAAAGAGGATGGAATTGGCTTGTTCCTCCAGGCGAGGGCAGGCATCTGAAGCTGTCTGAACACCTACTGTGTGCTGGGTGTATCTGAGACGGAAACCCAGCCTCTCTCCAGGTCTGCTCACTGTTCATCACCACTCTGCCACACAGCTCCACTTCTCCAGAGCTTTCCATATGCCATTCCCTCTGCTGGGAATAATGCATTTACCCCAAGGCACTGAATTCTCACAGCTGTTATGAAACAGATCCTATTCTTTTATTTTCTTTTTAATATTGATGTATTCATTTGGCTGTGCTGAGTCTTAGTTGTGGCGCTTGGGATCCTCCACCTTTGCGGCAGTGTGGAAACTCTTAGCATGTGGGATCCAGTTCCCCAATCAGGGATCGAACCCAGACCCTCCACCCCCACCCCCGCCACATTGGGAGCGCGATGTCCCAGCCACTGGACTACCAGGGAAATCTCAAAACAGGTCCTATTCTTAACCCCATTTCAGTTGAGGAAACTGAGACTCAGGGAGTCCAAGTGGCCTGCCCAAGGCCAACAACAGCTGGTAAGTGGCAGAGTTTGGGATTCAAATGCAATCAGCCCAGCTCTCGAGTTCACGCTGACTGTTTCTCTTTGAAGGGATGGGTTCTGAAATGTTCTCAGCCCTGCAGAGCTCTTCCCCAAATCCCCTGCTCTTGGTCTTTGCCCAACGCCATGGCTGTGGTCTGGCCAGGGAGCCCAGCTCCCTCTTCCGGACCCTGTAGCCCTGGTGAGATTCACTACGTCCCAGGCCCCGCCCCCTCCCCCTGCTGAGTCATATCAACCCAACGGAACCTCAAAGTTTTTCTCACAGGTGGTGCTGATATGCCGTTATCTCCCCCACCTGCTTCCAAACACTTCCTTTCCTTGAACCCAAGGGTAGAGCTGAGTTGCCCTTCTTTTGTTGTTTTTGCAGTGAAATTCACATAACATGAAATTTACCGTTTTGAAGTAAATTCAGCGGGTTTCATAGGTTCGCAAGCCATCATCTCTAGTTCACCACCTAGTTCCAGAACATTTTCATCACCCCCAAAGAGAGCCTGTCCCCATAAGCAGTCCCTGCCCATCTCCCCCTCCCCCAGCCCCTGGCAACCACTAGTCTACTTTCTGTCTCTACAGATTTGCCTGTTCTGGACAATTCCTACAGATGGGGATCATCCACTTTGTTGCCTTTCGGGTCTGGCTTCTTTCAATCAGCACGATGTCTTCAAAGCTTATCCACGTAGCAGCCGGTGTCAGCGCTTTGCTTCTTTTGACGACTGAGTGATATTCTATTGTGCACCTCACCTTGCGCACACTCAGTCATGCCCAACTCTCTGCAACCCTACGGACTGTAGCCCACCAGGCTCCTCAGCCTACGGGCTTTCCCAGGCAAGAATACTGGAGTGGGTTACCATGCACTCCTCCCACCCCAGGGATTGAACCTGCATCTCGTGCATCTCCTGCAGTGGCACACGTGTTCTTTACCACTGTGCCACCTAGGATCAATCGTGTGTATGGACTGCATTGTTTATCCTTTCATCCTTTGATGGACATCTGGTTGTTGCCGCTTTTCAGAGACTCTGACTAGTACTGCTGTGGACGTGCATACACAGGTTTTATTTGAACAGATACAGGAAGCATGGGCATGAATGCTCGGTCGCTCAGTCGTGTCTGACCCTCTGCAGACCTCATCGACTGTAGCTCATCAGGCTCCTCTGTCCATGGAATTTTTCAGGCAAGAATACTGGAGTGGGTTGCCATTTCTTACTCTAGGGGATCCTCCCGACCCAGGGACTAAAACCCCTGTCTCTTATGTCTTCTGCATTGGATTCTCTACCACTGCGCCACCTAGAAAACCCTTTTTTATTTGAACCTCTGTTTTCAATTCTTTGTAGTAAGACTGGAATTAATGGATCATTGGGTAATTCTAGGCTTCCCTGATAGCTCAGTTGGTAAAGAATCCGCCTACAATGCAGGAGATCCTGGTTCAATTCCTGGGTCGGGAAGATCCCCTGGAGAAGGGATAGGCTACACACTCCAGTATTCTTGGGCTTCCCTTGTGGCTCAGCTGGTAATTCTACCTTTAACTTTTGGAGGACCCACCAAACTTCAGCGACTTCACGATTTTGTACTCCCACCAACCAGAGCTCAACATTGTTTAACCCTGTGACTTTCACCTAACTAGGACCCAGCTTCAAATCTTGGCTCCGCCACGGTGACCATATGACTGTTTTCATTCCCATCACGCATCCTGCTCTCTCTGGTAGAAACACCCAGGTCTCCTTCTAGGAATCGCTCATCTCATCCTAGTCAGTCAGCCTGTCGACCCCAGAGACTCACCCTCCCCAGGCTTGAGGTGAAAATTTGAGGAACCAGGGACAGCTCCTCCAGGTCGGAAAATCCCCACGGACAAGGCAAACCTGAGATCCCCTTGGGGGGACCGAGAGAACAGGGCAGCCTAAGCTGCTGCTAGTGTCCTCTGAGCCGTCGAGATTTTAAATCTGTTTTTGCACAGAAATAGTCGGATAGACCTTAAAACGGGAATAAAAAAGAACCTGTGTTTAGAGCCTCAAGCCGAGCGTCTAGGCAGCTGGCAGCATTTAGCCTGGCACGGACTATCGAAGGCAAGTGTGCGGTTACGGTCGTGTTCAAAAATACGTCTTCGACGCAGCAAGCTTGGGGCTGGGCTGCACGCCCTGTAATTCTCTTTCCAAATAAAAGGCAGAACTATTCCTGGCTCAGCTTGGGGACTTCTGCGGCTGCTGGGCTCCAAGGAGACTGGCCTGGAATGCCAGGCATGGCCTGGGCCTTTGCTGCCTGGGAGTTTACATTTCAAGTCTGTCATTGTAAGACCTTTTTAATTAAAATGTTAGTCCCATGGGGGCCATCCAAGGATGCCCGAACCCCGAATCTTTTCAATAGGAGACCCTTGGGCTTGTGGTTAAGCGTTGGGAGTGTGTGATGTTTGGCAGCTTGAGTCAATTTTGAGCTATTTGTGGAGGGGATAAAAAAAAATGAAACCAAACATCGTTTGATGTTTGCCAAATATAGCATTTTGCATTTCTATAAGCAAAGCCCTGATTTTAAAAAATAACATATTTGGTCAGCCCTAAAAAGGAACGACTGAAGGCAAAAAGAGAAGGGGGCAGCAAAGGATGAGATGGTTAGAGAGCAACATCAACTCAATGGACATGAGTTTGAGCAAACTCCTAGAGATAGTGAAGGACAGGGAAGCCTGCTGTCCTGCAGTCTGTCCATCGAGTTGCAAAGAGTTGGACACAACTTAGTGACTGAACAACAACAACAAAAAGGAACAAAGTACCAATATATGCTACAACACGTAGGAACCTTGAAAACTGATGAGCGATAGAAGCCAGACCCGAAGGGTCACATTGTATTTGATTCCATTTATATGAAACACCCAGAAGAGGCAAATCCATCAAGATAGGAAAGAGTTCCAGGTGCCAGGTGTGGGGGGAGAGGAGTGAGGAGTGACTGTTTGTGGGGATGGGGTTTCCCTGCCCTCAGGCATGAGAAGCACATCAGTGTATGGTCAACAGGCCTGTCAATTCCCACTTCTGCAAAATGAAGCAAACACAGCTCTCATGAGGGACAACTCAAGAGACCAGGCAGAGAAAGGGACTGAGATCATGAAGGTGGGGGAGAGGCTGGAAAGGGGGAGTGTAGACCTCTGCCCAAGACTGCACCCTAGGCCCACCCTGGCACCACCATCCCCACTGGCCCTCAGAGAAGGGCCCCGGCCCTGGTCCTGCTGTTGCAGCCGTATTCCAGGGACAGAGCAGCCTGGTGGGCTATCGTCCACGGGCTCACAGTGAGTCAGACACGACTGAGCAACTAAGCACGCACATAAGGACACCGGTCGGATTGGGTGAGAGCCCGCTCTACAGCATCATTTTAATACAATCACCTTTTAAAGGACCATACTTTCAAATGCAGTCATATTCTGAGGTACATGGGGTTAGGACTGCAACACAGGCCTTAGGGGGGATATAAGGATTCAGTTCATAGCAATATAATATCATTTTTAACTGTTTGAGAATACACAGCTGACATCATGTCCCACGGCCCCTGAATTCTTCTGTTTGTTTATCCTGAGATGCAGGAGATTCCTGAGACTCCTGAGAACCAGGAGATTCCCACACAACTCCAGGACACATGTTGCACTCCCCAGATTTTTCATTGAGAAATTCCGTCATCTTATTCATATTTTGTAGGGTTTCCCTGGTGGCTCAGCAGTGAAGAATCTGCTTGCAGTGCAGGAGACCCAGGTTCCATCCCTGGGTCAGGAAGATCCCTGGAGGAGGGCATGACAACCCACTCCAGTACTCTTGCCTGGAAAATCCCATGGACAGAGGAGCCTGGTGGGCTACAGTCCACGGGGTGGCAAAGAGTCAGACACGACTAACAACTAAACAAATAAACTTACATTTTATAGTCAAATAAACCCCACTGCCGCAGTGGTCTGAGGTTTGCATCCTCCTCAAATTCATACACTGAGATCCTAACACCCAGTGCGGTGGTATCAAGGAGGTGGGGCCTTTGGGAGATGATTGGGTCATGAAGGTGGCACTCCTGTGAATGGGATTAGCACCCTCATAAAGAGATCCCAGAGGGCTCCCTTGCCCCTTCTGCCATGCAAGAACACAGTGAAAAGGCAACAACTATGAACCAGGAAGTCCTTACCCAGTGCCGAATCGGCCCTTACCTTGAACTTGGACTTCCAACCTCCAGATCTGTGAGAAATAAGTTTGTGTTTATAAGCCACCCAGTCTCTGGTATTGTGTTGCGTGCATGCGTGCTCTATCGTGTCTGACTCTGTGTGACCCCATAGACTATAGTCCGCCAGGCTCCCCTGTCCATGGGATTTTCCAGGCACGAATACTGGAGTGGGTTGCCATTCCCTTCTCCAGGGGATCTTCCCACCTCAGGGGTCAAACACTTGTCTCCGGCATTGCAGGCAGGTTTTTACCACTGAGCCACCTGGGAAGCCTGGATATTGTGCTATGGCTGCACAAACAGACTAAGTCAATATCCCTTATGGCAACATTTTCTCTTCTCATTTAGGATCCAGTCCAGACTCACCGGTTGTCTTTTTTTTTTTTTAAGACTTTTTTTTTTTTTAATATGCATCAGTTTTAAAGTCCTTATTGAATTTGTTACAATATAGCTTCTGCTTTATGTTCTGGTATTTTGGTTGTGAGGCACACGGATCTTAGCTCCCCAACCAGGGATCAAAGCAGCATCCTCTGCACTGGGAGACAAAGTTTTCATCCCTGGACTACCAGGGAAGTTTCTCATTGGTTGTCTTTTGTTCTCATGTCTTTCTGTTGTTGTTGTTGTTGTTCAGTCTCTCAGTCGTGTCCAACTTTTTGCAACCCAATGGACAGCTCCTCGCCAGGCTTCCATGTCCTTCACTATCTCCCAGAGTTTGCCCAAACCCATGTCTACTGAGTCAGTGATGCCATCCAACCATCTCACCCTCTGTCGTCCCCTTCTCCTGCCCTCAATCTTTCCCAGCATCAGGGTCTTTTCCAATGAGTCAGCTCTTCACATCAGGTGGCCAAAGTATTGGAGCTTCTGCTTCAACATCAGTCCTTCCAATGAGTATTATATTCAGGGTTGATCTCCTTTAGGAAGGGCTGGTTGGATCTCCTTGCTGTCCAAGGGACTCTCAAGAGTCTTCTTCAGTACCTAGTCTCCTTTATCAGGAGCATTTTTTTTTTCAGCTTTCCTGTGTCTTTCAAGAAAGTGACATTTTTCAGAGTCCAGTCAGTCATCTTACTGCCATTCACCAATAAGAACGCCTGCTGGTTGCTTGTGACAAGGCTTAGTTGTGCATCCTGGGGGCAGGATCTGGAGGAACCAAGCTGGTCCTCCCCGGTCCCTCGTATCCCAAGGTACCTGACCTTGGCTTATCTCTTTGCCGGTGATACTGTGTTCACTGAGTTCAGATGGTGGGATCATAGGTCTTCATGTCTCCCCAGGGTCACTCGAATATTCAGGCAGAGTTGGAAACAACCAGCTTAAATAGCCTTCTCTTTTTTGAAAACGCAGAGACGCCTCAAAGCTCTAACAGCCTGAGCCCCGACGCCCTCCTCAAGGCTCCCTCACCTCGACATCTTGTCTCGCCAGTTGGTGAGGAGCCCTCAGGGCCCAGGGGTGGTGGCTTCCCTGACCTTGAGGAGTTTTGTTAAGTAGACCAAGTGAGAATGGAAGGGATGCACTTCGGAGGCTTCCTGGAGGAGGTGACCTCTAAGCTATGCCTCCAAAGCTGCACCCAGCACCATCTCAGTGTCCCACTTTCTCACCAAAAAGTCTATAGGAGCCTCCTTCTGAGCCCACTGAACAGAACAGCCTGGGGGCAGGTGTGGTTCACTGGCAGGGGCGCATTTTTACTTTCCCCATCACACATTGGTGATGGTTCCCAACTGCAGTGGACAAACACAACCAGGCCCCCCTCATCAGGGACCAGGTCGCTCTGCCTTCTTTAAAGCTTGTGATCTCCAGCAGATGAGAATTGAATTTTTTTTTTTTAAATCTCTGCAGCTGGGAGTCTCAACCACAGGCTAGTGTGTTCAGCAGCTGCTTTGGAGAGAGAGAGAAACGAGCTATTTGGGACTCTGAGGGCTGTAATTTCTGCTGCCTGGAGAAAACCCGAGGGAGCAGAAGGATAGATTACTGGCTTCCCTTGCCAGGTCTCAGTTTACCCATCTGCTAAAGAGGCGAGTAATCAACATATCACAGGAGGGCGCTGAAGAGCGGGCGAGGGGTCAGGTGTGGAAAGCCCATCCCTTTGTGTGTCTGTGTGATGATGGGGAGGTCTCTACTCCCTTTCTACCACCCACCAAGCCAGGCCAGGTGGGGTCAGACAAAAGAGGAAGGTGATTTTAAGCCCCAGGGGACATTGGGCCATGTCGGGAGACATTTTTGGTTATGTTGGTGGGGAGGTCTTATTGGAGGCTGCTGGTATCTGGCCGGTGGGAACCAGAGATGCTGCTCAACCCCCTGCAATGTACAGGACAGAGGTCTACAGCAAAGAAGGATCCCCACCCAAATGTCAGCAGCGCTCAGGCTGAGAAGCTACCGGGGACGAATACTGTGTTTCTCAAACAGCCAGATGAGTCTCATGTAGGTCCCTTTGTGATTTAAAATATGACTCCATGTTACACACAGGATGTGTTACATTATTTCTAAGAAAAGGGGAAACCCAGAAGTAATGGAGGCATCTATCAGCAGGGAAAGAGCTCCATACACACTGCATATATTCATAATATTGAATATTAAACTGCTTACATACAAATGAAGCAGTTCTATGGCAGGGATCCTCACTCAGGGGCAGTTCTGCCCCTAAGGGACATTTAGCTCTGTGGGGACACTGTTGGTCATCACCGCTGGCAGGTAGAGGGTGCTGCAGGTATGTGGGGGGCGGACATCAGGGTTGCTGCTTAAAGCCCTACAATCTGGGACTTCCCGGATTCCCTTCCAGTGGCTAACATGCCACACTCCCAATGCTAGACCTGGGTTTTATCCCTGCCCAGGGAACTAGACTCCGCATGCTGCAGCTAAAGGGTTCACACGCCGAAACGAAAGCTCCCGCGTGCCGCAACAGAGATCAAAGATCCCAAGTGCCACAACTAAGGCCCAGTGCAGCCAAATAAATAAATACTCAAAAAAGAACCCCTACAATGCACGGGATGGCCCCACCACAGAGAACAATCCAGTCCCAGATGTCAGTGGTGCTGATGCTACGAATTCCTGAGCTAAGGGAGCCACTGGAGGGGACATCTGAAGTGAAATCTGAACACACCATCCACAGTGACGTTTGCAGGGCCTCCCTGAAGGAGGCATACTTGACACTCGCGCTCCTGGGCATAACGGTCTGTCGGGGAAGGAAGCAGGAGGCTGGTGCTGATATCCCTCAGCAAGATGGGGGGGCCTCAGCTGGATTGGGGGGCTTCCCAGGCAACCCTTGTAGTAAAGAACCCACCTGCCAATGCAGGAAACATAAGAGACGTGAATTCGATCCCTGGGTCCGGAAGATCCCCCGGAGGCGGGCATGGCAACCCACTCCAGTCTTCTTGCCTGGAGAACCCCATGGGCAGAGGAGCCTGGTGGGCTACCGTCCATAGGGTCACAAAGAGTCAGGCACGACTGAGTGACTGAGCATGCATGCGCACACAGCAGGACTGGAGCCTGGATGATGAGGTGAAGGGAAATTGCAGGGTCGGCAAACTTTTCCTGCAAAGGTATACATGGTACCAACGCTCAGCTTTGTAACCTAGACAGTCTCTGCCCAAGCCACTCAACTCTGCCACTGTGGCTTGATAGTAGCCGGGGACGAGACACACATCTGGGACTCCTCTGGTGGTCCAGTGGCAAAGAACCCGCCTGGCAATGCAGGAGACATGGGTTCAACCCCTGGTCTGGGAAGATCCCACCTGCCATGGAGCACTAAGCCTACGAACCACAACCACTGAAGCCCGGGCTCTAGAGCCTGCACCCCTGCAAAGAGAAGTGGGCACACTGCAGCAGAGCAGCCCCCACTCATTGCAACTAGAAAGAAGCCCATGCAGCAACGAAGACCCCGTGCAGCCAATAAATAAATAAAGAAATTTAAAAAAAGACTCTGTGCTTCTAATGTAGGGGCTATGGGTTCGATTCCTGGTCGGGGGATGAAGAGTCCACATGCCACACGAGAGAGAAGTTAGTATGATTATGCTGTGGGTGAAAGAATAAAACTTAAAAAAAAAACTTCTTAAAAAATAAATGACGCACATCAATGGGCAGGGCCAGGTGCCGATAAAACATTATTTATGGACACCATTTGAATTTCATAGAGCTTCCTTATGTCCCAAAATAGTACACTCCCTTTGGTAATTTTTCAACTATTAACCAACATAAAATCATCTGTATCAGGGGGTTACAGTTACGAGATACGGGTTTCTTTCACGGTAGTGAAAATGTTCCAAGATCAATTGTGGTGACAGAGGTGCAGCTCTGTGAATACACAAAAATCATGGAATTGTACACCCTGGGTGGGTGAAATCATACGGGATGTGAGCTATGTCTTAGTAAAGCTGTCATAAAAAGAAAACACACAATAGCCAAAGGTGGAAACAACCCAAATGTCCATTGATGAATGAATGAATAAGCAAACTATGGTCCATCTGTACAATGCAATACTATTCAGCCTCAAAAAGGAAGGAAATTCTGACACAGGCTACAACACGGATGAATTTGGAGGACATTACGCTAAATGAAATAAGCCAGACACAGAAGGACAAACGCTGATCTCACGTATATGACCTCACTTAAATGATCTCACTTACACGAGGTCCCTCCAGGACTCAGACTCACAAGAGACAGGAAGGAGCATGGTGTGTGTCAGGGTTAGGGGAGGGGGAAGGCAGAGTCCGTGTTTAATGGGGACAGAGTTTCAGTTTGGGATGATGAAAGAGTTCTGAGGATGGACGATGGTGATGTTGCCCAGCAGTGTGAATGTACTTACTGCTACTGAACTGTGCATTTTCAAACGGTTACAATGGTGAATTTTATGTTATGCACCAGGCTTTCCCTGGTGGCTCAGACAGAACAGTAAAGAATCTGCCTGCAATGTGGGAGACCCAGATTTGATCCCTGGGTGGGGACGATCCCCTGGAGGAGGGAACAGCAACCCACTCCAGTATTCTTACCTGGAAAACCCCATGGACAGAGGAGCCTGGCGGGCTACAGTCCATGGGGTTGCAAAGAGTTGGGCACGACTGAGAGACTAATATTTTCAATTTATGCATATTTTACCACAATTTAAAAAAGAAAAGATAACAAATATTCTCAGCTCCCAGGCTTTACAAACACAAGGAGCAGGCAGGATTGCCCCCCACCCCAGGCTATAGTTTATAGACCCCTTGTGGTATTGGGCTTAGTGGCTCAGTCATGTCCGGCTCTGCGACCCCATGGACTGTAGCCCAACAAGCTCCTCCGTCCATGGACCCCTGGACCACGCCATATGGGTTGGCACTGGGATTAGCAGTGTGTGAATCCCAGATGGCGGCGGCCAGTGGAAATCAAAGGGGAATTTGCTCTCTGAGGCAAAACTGGATGAGGAACGCATCTGCTCTAGTGGATGAGCCAGGGGTCATGGAGGACCAAAGCAGGTTGAGTGCCAGGCTCCCCAGGGACAGGGAAGGAATGACCTAGGACTGAGTAAGGGTATAAAGAAATGAGCGAGTGGGTGCGGAGGCAGAGGGGGCTGCTGCCAGCATCCATCATGGAGTAAAATGCTCCACATTTAGACAAGCCACGGTTGGAGGATCATGGAAATGAGATACCAGAAGATGCTTGCAGCTCTTCTAGGCGAAGGCTGGAAGATTCCTCCAGCTCAGCTGCCCCTACACCGCCCTCTGCCATGGACCCGCCCAAGTAGGATGGAACCCAGCTGTCTCTCTTTGTCAAGGAAGCCTTTCGGGGAGAATGGATACTTGTTTGTGTATGGCTGGGTGCCGTGGCCATTCACCTGAAACAATCACAACGTTGTTATTCGGCTATGCTGTCACGTCATGTGCTCTTGTGCGCAGTCATGTCTGACTCTTTGCAACCCCATGGACTGTAGCCCGCCAGGCTCCTCTCTCCGTGGAATTCTCCAGGTAAGAATAGCGTTGTGGGTTGCCATTTCCTTCTCCAGGGGATCTTCCCAACCCAGGATTGAACCTGAGTCTCTTGTGTCTTCTGCATTGGCAGTAGGATTCTTTACCACTAGAGCCATCTGCAAAGCCCCCGTTAATCAGCTATATCCCAATACAAAAAAAGTTGTGTTTTTTTGTGTTTTTTTTTTAAAGAAACCCTGTTGGGCTTCGCTGGTGGCTCAGTGGCAAGGAATCCGCCTCCCAGTGCAGGAGACGCAGTTTCAATCCCTGACGCAGGAAGAACCCACACGCCGTGGAGCCACTAAGCCCCTGGGCCACAACTAAGCCCCTGGGAGCAACTAAGCCCCCGCACCCTCGAGTCTGTGCTCCAACACAAGAGGAGCCACCGCAGCGAGAAACCCGCACACCACGACTAGTGAGCAGCCCTTGCTCGCTGCAGTTAGAGAAAGCCCGCCCCGAGAGCCAAAGACCCGGCGTAGCCAAAAATAAATAAAGAACTAAAACAAAAACTTAAAGAAAGAAATCTGCTTGCCTTTAGGTCAAGTCCAGGCTTCTAGCCTTCAGGCACCGCTGACCTGGCCCTGGGCGTCTCCACCCCTCTGGGCTGGCCACAGGCTGCCTCAGCTCTCCAGGTCTTTGCACATGCTGTTCCCCTACTAGGGGAACCCCTCTCTGCCCCCACATCTCAACCCCATGGGTCAGATCCCACTGTGGAGCCCGCTGTCTCCCCCTCCCCACATCCCGCCCCGGCACAGTCTGGGGTGGCCGTGTCCTGCTCTTTCTCCCCAGACTCAGGGCTCCTCGGGCACGGCCTGCATGGGGTTGTATCCCCAGCCTCACAGAGCCCAGAGGCTGAGGGTTTGCTGAGTGACTTCAGGAACCTGTAGCATGACCAGGGGCTCCACCCGGGGCCATGCGAGGTCAGAGGGTTAAGTTCAGCGCTGGGAAATGGGTTACCAGCCTGGCTGGTGGAGCCAGCTAACAAAGGGTTAGGTGTCCAGGGCAGCAGACCCAAAATAGGGTGACGAGAAATAGCTGCAGGCTTGGAAGCTGCTTTGGGTATAAATTTAGACGCAACTTTTAAACTTGCCCTGAGCTGAGGTGCCCTGTTCCTACTGGGATGAGGTTCCCAACCACCGCTGCTGCCACCTTGTAAGATGCTGGGGCAGGGATGGGGTGAAGAAGGACTTCACAGGGCCCGCTCTCCATCTCGGGCCTGTTCATGCGGGTCATGCTCCGGCACCTCTCTAATGGACTCTGAACCCTGTGCTTAGTGCCCGTGGAAATCACAATGGAGGGACTAGGCCCCCTCTGGACAGGGGAATCTGGAAGGTTAGTTCCAGGATACTCAACACCTAAGTGATAACATGCACTAATCACCCCCGGCTCCTGACAGGTCATAAGCTTTCTGATAGTAACCTCGGGCTTATTGATTATCGACTGTTGGAACACATGATGCTTGAAGGATGGCATTATTGTGATTGTATTTACTTTTCCTCTGTTGATGTAAATTCCGGGTGATTTGGGGTGGTGGGTTTAGACACGTACACATGGGTATAAAAGATCCTCACAAATGCTGGTCGGGGTCCTTGGCGAAGAGGAGACTCTGCCTTGGGCCCGCCGGTGTAATAAACGGCACTTCACTGTCTGCGTTGTCCTTCTGAGTGAGTTTGCTTCCCAGAGCGCGTGGCTACAACAGGGGTGATAAGAGAGAGGATCTGGTCCCCATAACTGCCCATCACACCACCTCTGACTCTCAGTGTCCTTGCTGAGTCACTGAGTCATGTCCAACTTATTGCGACCCCATGGACTGTAGCCTGCCAGGCGCTTCTTTGGGATTTCCCAGGCAAGAATGTTGGAATGGATTACCATTTCCTCCTCCAGGGTGTCTTCCTGACCCAGAGATCGGACCCACGTCTCCAGCCCTGCAGGCCGTTCGTTTCTTTACCGATGAGCCACTGGGGAAGAGCCACTCACATTACAATCTTTTCTAATCTAGGTTCACTTCCCTAGATTTCCTTCTGACACACTGAATTCCTCCTGTTTCCCAAATTTGCTGAAGTCTCACCTCCAGACCCATGCCCTCTACCTGGAACACCGCTCTGCCTGTTTGCCTGAACCTACATAGCGTTTACCTGGGCGGTGCTCCCCAGTTCCAGGCAGAGACCCTGTTCCCGTTCTGGATGCCCCCACCTCTGGGTCCTTCCCACTGCCC